>JAOPSE010000069.1:13799148-14238491 GCA_029449295.1 Zea luxurians | reverse complement strand
AGTCTATATAAGATGTCTCCCTGGGCCCTGCGGATAGGCCCGTCCGCCTTGTTGTTGAAGTGGTTGGCCTGCCATCTCCCGCAGAAAGTGGGTGTTCTCTGTTGTAGAGTTTACCAAGGCAGTGATGGCCCCGGCAAGTGTCGGGGGTATTGGAGGTGGATTCGGGGTCGCCTCCCTCCCACGAGAGGTACCAGCCCCATCCTGAGCGCGAGTCCTGGAAGGCATCTGAGGCAAAGAACATTGGGAGCAATATGATATGCCATAAAAACCATCCACTTCACATTACTTTAAAAGGTAATGTTATAGACTCGTACTTTACAATAGGATTACACCCCCTATTACACAATAGTACTACTTCTATCCTATACTATTCCTGCTTCCTGTCACTCTTGGTAGCCTCACTATCGGGCGTAGGAGACCACTCATCGACCAACTTCATAGAGGGAGGGGGCCTGAAAAGGTCCAATTCACCACCAAAAGCTTCTCTCGCTACTTGAGAAGGTCCGGCTTCTATCCCGACAGGATCCGCAGGTACACTGGGTGTAATTGTGAGTACAATACATGAACTTCTTCATGTAGAGTGTTACAATAAGCCTACAAGGTATCGATAGCTGAGCTAAGTTCTTCTACTCGGGCTCAAGCTTTTGCCTCCTTAGCCTAGGCAAGCGAACGAGAGTGAACCGCCTAGTCGAGCGCTAAATCTCGGTCTGCGAGCTGATCTTGCAGGTGGCGGATGTCGCTTCTCAATTCATTGATTCTGTCGCCATCCGTGACCCATATGTCAGTCCTGCATTGGAGTTCTGTTTGAAGCCGATTAACTTTCGCTTCAAGATCCCTGATCGGATCATTACTCCCACTACTGCTATCCTCGTGTCTTGGGGCAAGTTGATGACGTGGCACACCAATTGGGCCAGTATGCTTTCGTGCAGTTTTCCTTGTGCGCTGCGGCATTTTTCTAAGGGGGAAAATCTTATTAACATAGTTCTTAGCATGATGCATGTGTAATTACAAAACCAGCCTTAGTTGATTCAACCTTCTATACATTGCACTCTTCCTATCTGGTCTTTCATAGAAACTCTTCAGAAATATAGGTAAAAAGGGAAGAAATTTTCTAGATAAGTCTTTAGAAAATTCTTTTGAAGATGACTCATAATATCTGTAGAGAAGGGCTTCGCTCTGATACCAGCTGTGACGGAACCTCCCATGTCATTAGGCCCACCTACAGTTTTCCTTGTCCCACGGACTTCAGACAACCTGTAGGTGCCCCTGAATCCTTGACAAGTTCGGTATCTGCTTTTCTTACCTTTCCCAAGAGCGTTTCACCCGTCACGCAGACATTACAGATCATCGGAGATACGAAAATGCAGAAGCAGTTACATAAACATACATTTATTTAAAAGTAAGACAAAGTTATATATTACAGACCAGGATATAGCTTATGAGTGCAGAGTAATATTATTACACACCAAGGGAGGCAAAAACCACTCCCGAAAAGTATCAAACAAAAGTTTTTATGGAGGAACCCTTCCTCCCGCAGCTTTACTCTTGGTTTTCTTCTTTTGTGACCACCTTGGAACAGAAACAACAAAAGTTTGTCGCTTCTTCACCTAAAAAACAATAGGGAATAAAATCCTAAGTATGGAATTACTCAGCAAGACTTACCCGACTAAAGAAAAAACTCTCAAGGGCATGCTGGTCATCATGGAGTCAAGGTAAGCTTTCTCAATAGTCAAAGACTCTGCTTGCAGAAATGCTTACTAAAGTGGATTCTTAAAAATCCAAATTTTATTTGTCAGGTTAGGTAAGATTACCTGTCTCTAGAGTTCTTTCTACCCTAGTTCAATCACTTGACCTGCACTAGCCAATTTCTTAGCACCCTTAATCTTTACTGGAGTTCTACGTGTAAGTTAGTGACCAAGTCTTCATAACCGCGAAGGTATGGCGATCCAAATTGATTATACTCAGCTGAGGATCTCCGATCACACGACATATGTAGCACTTAACCCATGCATATGTCAACCCGCCACCGGGGTTCTTAAGACCACATCATGTTCACGCCCAACCGAGAGCACAGATACACCACCGTTGAGCCTCTTGCCCCGGAGGGTACACGCTACTCTCGCCATCTCTCTACTCCCATTGCGTGGTATCTTATTCTGGCCTTAGTCTGCCCGAGGCAAAGCTTACCCATGACAAGGCATGTGACCAGTTAAAGGGTCCTCGGTCAGCAGGCCTACATCGACACGGTCCTTAATCGACTCAGATGGAGACACTACACCGAGACTCTCTTCTCGTGCTAGTCACCCGCCCGATCTCAGCTTTATCATTTAAAACCCAAATTTTGGTACCGGGAAGAGGTACATCTTTTCAGATGTTGAACCCATCATGGCATGATGGATCCACCATCAAATTTTATTTTCAAAACATCCCTCCCACTTTGCCACATCATCTTTTGTAAAAACAAAATCTTTTTCTTTGCTAAAGCAAGACTAAGCATAGTAAAAACTTTTTATAAAACAGGGATTCAAAGGAAGGTAATCAAATACAAGGAAGGTAATGCAAGAATTGTTTTATCAATCAACTCCTATCACCTAATGCATCAATTAAGTGAGAAAGATTTTAAAAGAGTCAAGGAGGTGGCAAATGCACCGGGGCTTGCCTTCGTTTATAGGTGAGTCAGGCTCGGATCCGCAGATGTCAAAGTAAAAACAATTTCCAGCCTGATGTTCCGTAGGTGGTGGTGAAGTCTTCTCTTCTTTACTTCAACTTCTTCCTCGTTTTCTAAATATAACCATTATATATAAAAGAATGAATACCATGTAATGCTCATGAGAGTGCAAAGATAATAAGAATTTATTATCTAAGGTCTTGAATACAATTTTCCTTCACGGTTCTCCGAGAAACTAGGGTTTTTGGAGTCAACAGTGAAGTTCAAAGAGCAAGGGGTGGGGGGTTTTGGGTTCTAATTATCAAACAAGGTCCTAATCAAACCAAATCTACCTAAGGCTTCTAAATAATGTTTTAAGCTCATATAAAAAGTTTGGGCATTTTGGAATTACTATCTATTTTCTAAAAATCAAGAACCAAGGTTTTGAGCTACTTTAAATGCTCCAAAATTCCTTATTTGACCTAAAAATCATGAAACTATTTTTATTAATACTATGGAAAATTAGGAATCTAGGAAAATTGGTTTGACATTTTTAGGATTTTCTGCAATTTCCTACAGATTTTCAATGTTTTACAGAAAAAGAAAAGAGAAAAGCATGAACAGTGCTGGGCTGAATTCAAGCCAGGCGGCCCAAGCCCAGGCGGAAAGCACGCACGCCTGCGCCCGTGCTAGCAGCTTTGCGAAAAAACCCACATCATTCTGGATAATCTGAAATGGGTTTCTGTTACTGTGGCACTGAGTCGCTGATAGTTTGCAGAAAGGTCCTTGATTTCTATTTCTTTACACCGCCCGATCCACGACGGTGAGCGGCGTCAGGCCGATCTCCGGTGATCCTGTACCGGCCAAATTACGCAACGTCTAGCCCCGCCCAGTGCTGGATACCGAATTCAACCCTTTACGACTATTCCCCTAATTAAATTCCGGATTGGAGCCCCACAATGCTCTGCCACGATGACAGCGGCAACAACGAACCACTAAGCACGTTTCCGATGATCTAAGGCAGCTCAGTTCAATTGGGCGGGTCGATGAGCATCACGGGTATGTGAGATCACTCAAACAAGGGAGCAGAAGGTTTGAACTGACCTCAATTATACTGGCCACGGCGAGGGTGTTCTTGCGGTGGGATGAACTGATTTGGGGAAAACTCGAAATTCAGGAGCTCTGGCGAATGATTGAGGATGGGAGCGGGTGCTTTGGTTTTGTGATGACATAGCGCAGCTGACCCGACCATCAATTTATAGAGGGCTTACGCGGTGGGTGCTCAATTTGGCCGAGCAATGCTGGCGGCTAGAGAGAGGGAGATTACTGGCGCAGTGGATTCGTGTCCTCCGTCGTGGCGACCTCATCGATGATGAGTAACTATCGCAAGTCGAGCTACGGCGACGTGGTAAAGTGCCTAGACACGCGGCGCAAGATCAGCAGGCATCCATCGCCGGTGAGCTTATCCGCACCGACCGCAGGGCAATGGGTACGCGAGCTTAGCCGTGGCCGGACTCAAGTTGATCCAGACGCCAAGATCTTTACCCTCCCGCCGTTATCCCCAATCCACAGCGCACGAATCCCAACGATCGAAGTGAATCACAGCGCGACGATCATCGGCGGTGAGGTTTACTGAACCCGATCAGGCTACTGTACCATTGCACAGCTTCATCAGTCGGTCTGACAGAGCAGGTTTAGCATTGATTTACTCCCGATTTGGTGTATTGACCGAACTAGCTCTCTGTACCAACGTTATAGTTTAATAAACCAGCTTTAACTTTGTTACATGGTGCACCCATAAAAGATCATAGGATCACACCCAAAATCGAACACTAAGTTCATCCAATCTCACTGTCATTGGAAAATTCAGACTTAAAATGACCTGACAGCCCAACTTTAGGTCTGATTTTCTCCAATTTCTTCATAACAACTATGCTTACACTCTTAAACAAAGTTGTTCTCCTTTAATAGGTTTACAAATTTGATGTGGTGAGCTAGGGTGAATTCTCGCTAATTTGGAAGATACAAGGGCTCAAAGTTGAATCAATCACACTGAAATTCAGACTTCATTAAAGGGTCAAGTGTGGCTCTTTTGCACATAAGTCCAAATCTCAAGTTTTTTGGATTGGAAATCTTCATGATTTTGAATCATATGACTTAGGATACCTTATTGCCATGGTTTTTGCACTTTAGCCCAAAAGTACACTATTTTTGCACATAGGCCCCTAGGGTTTGGATTTAGGGTTTTCTAGGGTTCTTAATTAGAGTTTTTGGTATTTCAAGGGTGTAAATGTAATGTATGTCCCTTCTTGGTAATATTTTATGATTATTTCATTTAATCCTTGGGGTTTTCTCTATTTGGGTCCTGTTTTATCCCTCAGGACCCCATTTGAGGTTAAGTACCCTACACTAGGGTCTTATTTGCAAAATGCCATAGCCACACAACTTGCTTGAAATTTTTACCTAGTGAATGCACTCTAGGTGTGTCAAACATATGCAATGCCAATGCTTATGATGTTATGCTCAATTTTTAGTAATAGTAACAACAGGGGTGTTACATCCTTCTCCCCATAAAAGAATCTCGTCCCGAGATTTAAAAGTCCTAGGGTAAGTAGTGGAAAAGGAAATGCTTCACATTTTCATTTCCCGAGTTTTGGTACAAGGCAGGGGTGGTTTGGGGCTCACTCCTTTATTACAACAATGTTGTACACTTTACAAATTACAAGAGGCTAAAAAGCCAGGGAAATTCTTGTCTAAGAAGTCTCGAGTTTCCCATGTAGCCTCGTCTGTATGCGTGATCATGTGATACCGGTATGAGTCAGATGATGAATTGTACCGATTGCTTCGTTGATATAGTTTAGAAAACACACGGGTTCTATAAGCGAGAGCATGTCGCACCAGCTTAAGTCGGTCTGCGACTCAAGTCGATTGCTCTGTGATAGTGGTTGCATATGGAAATAAGAAAGAAGGAAAAAAATTCAAAGCATGTAGCTAGAAATCACATGGAGAACACTTCTTTGTTGAGTACAATGCTTTAGCGTACAAGTTCGAGGTTCTCATTTTGAGATCATGGACTACTCTGGCTTTAGGGGTAAAACTTTTGGAGGTGCTCAATGTTCCACGAGTTCCTGACTAGAGTTCCATTGATTTGGGACAACCTATAAGATCCTAGACGAGTGACTTCTATGACGATGTATGGCCCTTACCAGTTGGGGATAGCTTGTGTCACCCTTCTCCTGATAGAACCCTACAAGCTACAATACACCAGGTCTCCTAATGAAAAAGCTCTGAAATGAACTGCTGTATTGTTATAGCACTGTGAAGTCTACTAATATCGAGCTGACTAGATCACAGTGTTTAGTCATTCTTCTTCCAATTAGTAAATCTCTTTGTTGGTGTTTTGGACCCGGGGGGTCCCTGGACCGACGAGTGAAATTGTCGCTGTGTGCCCCTGCCCAGATGGGTTGGCGCGGGATGGAACACAAGAGGTGGGACGAGCCTTGTATTATCCTGCACCAGGGTGCTCGTAGTATGGGTTACAAGCGTCGCGAGAGGGAAGAAGAGAGCCGGTCCGTCAGCCCGCCGTCCCCTCTACGCGAGAGCCCTCCTTCCCGCGGGAAGGCCTTGGACCTCCCTTTTATAGATGCAAGGAGAGGGTCCAGATGTACAATGGGGGGTGTAGCAATGCGCTAATGTGTCTGGCAGAGAAATGCCTAAGCCCTATGTACATGCCAACGTGGCTGTCAGGGGAGAGCTTGAGCCCTGTATACGTGATAGCGTGGCCGTCGGAGAAGCACCTGAGCCCTATAGGAGCACAGCTGGCAGTGCGGCAAGGATACTGCTGACGTCTCCTTGCTGCCGTAAGGGGCTAAGAGCCACCGGTGTCATGGTTGTACGCGGGGCACCATCATTACCCGTCGTCGGGGTAAGCCAGATGGGATGCCAGTCTTGTTCCTTGTAGCCTGAGCTGGCTAGGGATAGGGTAATGATGTATCCCCTGTTGGCGCGGTCGGTCCGAGCCCAAGTTCGGGCGAGGCGGAGACTTCTCTTGAGGCCGAGGCTGGGGTCAGGCGAGGACGCGATTCCTCCCGAGACCGAGGTCGAGCGAGGCGGAGACTTTCTTCCGAGGCCGGAGCCTGAGGTCGGGCGAGGCGGAGACCTCCTCCCGAGGCCGGAGCCTGAGGTCGGGCGAGGCGGAGCTTCCTGTTGTGCCCAAGACCGAACTCGGTGGTTGATCGTGACTTGTTGTCAGCTTCGCCTAGGTGGTTGGCACGACAGTCGGAGCGGGGTGAGCGGCGCTGTTTTTCCCGTCAGATCGGACAGTAAAAGGGGGGCGAAGTGACTGCGGTCACTGCGGCCCTGTCGACTGAGGCGCATGTGTCAGGATACGGTGTCAGACGATCCTCGCATTGAATGCGCCTGCGATGTGGTCGGTTGGTGAGGCGGTTTGGCCAAGTCTGCTTCACAACGAAGCCTGCCCGAGCCGGGCTTTGGGAGAGCCGAGGGGGTGCCCGCTGCCTGAGGAGGCCCTCGGGCGAGGCGTGAACTCGTCTAGGACTACTGCTCCAGCCCGAGGCTGGGCTCGGGTGAGGTCGCGTCCCTTGGGTAGACGAAGCCTTGACTTGAACCGCGCCCGTCAGTTGGTCTAAGGGTGTTTACTAGCCGTGATTAGGAGTGTTGGGGGTACCCCTAATTATGGTACCCGACAGTAGCCCCCTAGCCTCGAAGGGAGTGTTGGTACTCGCTTGGAGGCTCTTGCCGCGTTTTTGGTGAGGGGACCGGCCTTTCTCGGTTTTGGTTTGTTCTGGTGGGTGCGCGCGAGCGCACCCGCTGGGTGTAGCCCCCGAGGCCTCGGAGGAGTGGTTTGACTCCTCTGAGGTCTTAATGCTTTTCGTGGTGCCTCGGCCGGTCTGATCGTTCCCTCATGCGGCCTGGCCGTAGCCCGGGTGCATGGTCAGGTTCCGAGTTACCAAGCTGGTTTGTTGACGCTGTCAATAGTTTGGCCATAGCGTGGTGCGAGAGCAGCCCCCGAGCCTCTGCACGGAGCGAGAGGACGATCAAGGACTTTCCCGACTTTTATCATACGCCCCTGTGTCTCCTTTTCGCAAGGAGGAGGGGGGGAAGCGCCATGTTGCCCTCGGAGGGCGCCGAACATGGTGTTTCCAGTGAGCTGCTAACGGGTGATCCGAGTGGACGCCCGTGCCCCGTTCGTTAGGGGTCGGCTGGTGGCCCAAAGGCATGCTCCAAAAGTACCTGCAGGTTATTCGCCGGACCCGGACCCCTTCGACAGGGTCCGAGGTCTCGATGCCTCCCTCCGGTGGGATTCCGTTACAAATCGTTCCCACCGGTCTCGGAAATGTCCTAGGGTACCTCGGGAGTGTAGCCCGAGCCTCGGCCATGTATCAGACGTACCAAGAGTCATCCCTCACTCTGCGTGCTCTAGGGCGGCTGTCGAACCCTTCTGAGGGGCCAGCCTTCAAACCCCTGATCAGTAATGGCGCGGAGCCCGAGTGCTCTGGGGTAGCTGTCGAAACCCTTCTGAGGGGCCAGCCTTCGAACCCCTGATCAGTAATGGGCTTGGAGCCCGAGTGCTCTGGGCGACTGTCGAAACCCTTCCGAGGGGCCAGCCTTCGAACCCCTGATCAGTAGGAGGGCTCGGGGCCAGCTTCCTTTGCCGAGAAGGATCCTTTCCACAACATCCCCTTTCCCGGTCCCTGTAGCAAGAGAGAGAGAGGAGGAGGGGAAGGATACGAATTTAAATAAGATGGCGCACCTTTTTTTTGACACGGTCACCATGGCGGAGGTGAAACGACGCCCGCCTCGCCTGTCAGAGGTGTCACTTGCTCTGCCGGGGAGTTAATGCGACGGGACGGGCGATTCATGTGGCGCCCGTTGCGCGTGCGAGCCGTTCGAGGAACGGGACATGGGTGCGTCGTCTTCACGCCGTGGGAGAGGGCTCTCTTGTCGCTTCAGGAGGGGACGCGAGCCTGCAGGAGATTTGACCGCTGCTTCCGCTCGTCTGCCGCTGCAATTACTGTCGGCCCACTTTTGGCCATGCCAACCGTCGTGCCTACCCCCGCAGCTGACTGAACTGTGGCCGTCGCCTTTAATTGGCACTGTTGGGTCATGCACAGGGCTGCCTCGAGTCATGGTACTGGTTCCGCAGTCAAGGAGACACGGCATTCGTCGCAAGTGGCGGTGTGGCTCTTTGCATGTCGTAACCGGCTCGCTGGTTACATGACATGCGGGCCCACCTCCTTTGCGCTGGTCCACCGGATGTGGTCAAAGTCGAAAGGGCGCACAGTTGCGATGCGGTTGGATGCCTGTCACGTGGCAGTCCACCCTTTTGACCACCGGTTTCTGTGAAGATGGGAGAGCGCTTGTAACCGCGGGGCGGTTACATGCCTCACGTGCGGTAGTTCGCCTTCTTCACGCTTCGGATCAGCTCGTATGACGTGTGGGACCCAGCCCCCATGTCGTAGGGGGAGAACCCTGGAGTATGTCAGTGGAGACTTTGCCCGTGACGCTAGGGGGTGCAAATGAGGAGGTCTGCCTATAAAAGGGGATCGATCCCCTGAGCAGTGGCCATGCCTTCGTTCTCCCCTCATGCATTGTGCCCTTCCACCTTTCGAGCCCCCGGATGGGGCATACTGGCATCGCCTTGCTCTTGCTGTCGTTGGAGGAGCGCGGCCTCGTGGAGATCGGCGCTCTTCAGCCATCACTCAGCTTCAAGGATTTTTGTCGTGCAGCCCGGCTGCATTCCCTCACCAATGGTCAGTTTGGTGGGGAGAAGCAAGCTGGGTTGCGGCCTCCGCCCCGCCTTCAGCTTCAAGGATCTTCGTCATCTGGGCTAAGGCGGAGGGGCACACCGAGTGGGGGGTTGCCTCCGCGTGGGTCGGTGACCCTTTTCTTTCCCCAGCGTTTGGGGGAGAAAGGCATCCTCCAGCCCTGCGGAGGCGTCCTCCAGCCCTACGGGGGAAGGCGAACTGCTTCTCCCTGGCCAGGGTGCAGCTTTCCGTCCTTCATCCGGGCGGCGGTCGTGCCGCGTGCGGGCCGGCCACGTCTAGGTCCTCCTCGCACAGTCAGCCGCGCCGAGGGGTTGCCCAACACGTCGTACGCCGCGAGGGCGGTACTCGTGTTCTAGGACGGCCTCGGCGAGGATGGGACTGAGGACCTGACGGTGCGCTTTGGGGCGGCCTCTGTTCGCCGGCGCGGGTGACGGTGGGTTCGATCCCACGGACAGCGCCCTTCGACTCTTCGGCCTTAACGACTTGTCCTCGCCCCTTGTGTGGGGACGTGGGCGAGGGCCTTTTCACAGCAGCGTCTGTCCTGAGGTCATCGCTGCTGCTGTTTAGCCGCCCGAGGTGGAGGTCGTTGTCTCTGCTGCTGCAGAGGTCGCCAGCGAGCTGCTTGGAGTTCGTTATCCCGTGGGCCCCCTGGTGTGGAGGTTGTTCATACCCGCGGGAATGGAACCGGAGTCCCATTTGTAAGGGGATATACTGGGTTTTTGCCTGAGCAAAATGTAACCGCTTCAAGTACTTAGACATTTGTTGTAGGTCGGGAGAACCACCAAGGGTTCTGCCGAGGTCTAAGTCTGTGTAGCATAGTTACCCCGAGTATATGTGTTTGTTATTTGTGGCTGTCGAGGCCTGAACATTTGGGTATTCGAGTATGGAGCTGTGCTTCTTCCTCATTTCGAGCACTGGGACTTGCCTGTTGGCTAGCCAAACCACTTAACCGAGCATGAGTTGCCTTTCACGGAAGGTGACGAGTGAGGTATCCGTATCTCGGAGGCGTAGGAGTCCCTCAGCTCGGTCGGCCTTGCCGCTCTAGGCCTCTCTTGCGCAGTTTTTAGAACCCTCGGCTGATCTGCGATGAGCCGGAGCCGGAGGCAGCGGTGTTAGCGCGGACAGAGGCGGAGTCAGCTCGAAAAGAGACTTCATCGGCCCGGGAGCTGGCGGCTTCCCAGGCCGAGGACGATGTGGCAGTAGCGGCTGGAGCTTGGCCAAGACATCCGCTGGGCAGTGCTGGCGTCCTCCCTTGGGTGGAGGCCCTTTTGCCCGGGTCGTCGTCCGAGGCCGGGCCAGGTTCCGCCGAGGGTGGAAACAACGCCGAGGGTGCTGCTGCTCCCCCTGCCGATGCCTGAACCTGCAGGAACAGTTTGTCTGTAGCATGCGCATGTTTTTCGCGGCCACCGAGGCCTAAACACTTTATCGTCGTGTTAAAAAGCTACGTTTTCTTTCCTCTCGTTTCGAGCGTCACGACTTGTCTGTCAGTAGCAGAATCGTTTATCCAAGCGAGAGTTACTTTTCACGGAAGGTGATGAGTGAGGTATCCGTATCCCAAAGGCGTAGGAGTTCCTCGGCTCGGTTGGCCTTGCCGCTTACGTGCACTCTCATTTGGTCGTAGGATTCCGTTATCGATACAGTCGAGAAGGCACGAAAGTCGTTTTCTACCCGAGTGTTTGGACTTGTTCGGTAGCAGGATTGCTTATCCGAGCGTGAGTTACTTCTCACGGAAGGTGATGAGTGAGGTATCCGTATCCCGGAGGCGTAGGAGTTCCTTGGCTCAGTCGGCCTTGCCGCTTACGTGTACTCCCGTCGTTTTCAGGATCCCGCTATCGATACAGAAGTCGAAAGCACGAAGGTCGTTTTGGTAGAAAATTTTTTCCGAGGAAAGTTTTGACGCAGAGGGGGTTCCCCCCTTCTAGCCCCCGAGGGAGGGTCGGGCTTTGCTGAGGCAAGGCTGACCTTTCCTTTATGGGACTTTATGTATGCAAAGAAAACGAGGTACATGAATGACTTAAAACATCTTAAGGGTAGAAGCAACGTAGCTGTTGGATGTTCCAAGCATTGCTGTAGACCTCGCCTTAGTCGTTGGCCAGCTTGTATGTTCCGGGCTTCAAAATCTTGGCGATGATGAAGGGCCCTTCCCAGGGAGGAGTGAGCTTGTGGCGCCCTCGGGCGTCCTGTCGCAGACGAAGCACCAAGTCTCCCACTTGGAAGCCTCGGGGCCGAACGCTTCGGGCGTGGTAGCGTCGCAGCGACTTCTAGTACCGTGCCGAATGTAGTAAGGCAACATCCCGAGCCTCTTCGAGCTGGTCCAGCGAGTCCTCTCGGCTGGTCTGGTTGCTTCGGTCGTCGTACGCCCTGGTCTTCGGGGAGCCGTATTCTAAGTCCGTGGGGAGGACGGCCTCGGCCCCATAGACTAGAAAAAACAACGAGAAACCCGTGGCTCGGCTCGACGTCGTCCTCAGACTCCAGACTACCGAGGGTAGCTCTTTCATCCACCGCTTGCCGAACTTGTTGAGGTCGTTGTAGATCCTCGGTTTGAGTCCCTGCAAAATCATACCGTTGGCACGCTCCACCTGCCCATTCGTCATGGGGTGAGCTACGGCGGCCCAGTCCACACGGATGTGGTGGTCGTCGCAGAAGTCTAGGAACTTTTTTCCGGTGAACTACGTGCCATTGTCGGTGATGATGGAGTTTGGGACCCCGAATCGATGGATGATGTTGGTGAAGAACGCCACCGCCTGCTCGGACCTGATGCTGGTCAAGGGTCGGACCTCGATCCACTTGGAGAATTTGTCGATGGCGACCAGCAGGTGCGAGAAGCCCCTGGGTGCCTTTTGCAAGGGACCGACGAGGTCCAGACCCCATACTGCAAACGGCCAGGTGATGGGTATCGTCTGCAGGGCCTGAGCAGGCAGGTGTGTTTGCCTCGCGTAGAATTGACACCCCCGGCAGGAGCGTACAATCCTAGTGGCGTCGGCCACCACAGTTAGCCAGTAGAAACCTTGTCGGAAGGCATTCCCCACGAGAGCTCGAGGTGCTGCATGGTGGCCGCAAGCCCCTGAGTGTATTTCTTGCAACAGCTCTTGTCCTTGGGCAATGGATATGCATCATTGGAGGATGCCCGAGGGGCTGTGGTGATAGAGCTCCTTTTCATCACCCAGCAAGACGAACGACTTGGCGTGCCGAGCCAGTCGCCGAGCTTTGGCCTTGTCGAGGGGAAGCTCTCCTCGGAGGAGATATTCCAGGTACGGGGTCTGCCAGTTTGGATCTGGTGTGACCCCATTCTGTTCCCCCTCGACGGGCAAGGCCTCCTCCTCGATGGCCGAGGGTCCCTCGGGCTCGGCCGAGGGTACCTCGGGCTAGGCCGAGGCTTCGTCGGGCTCGGGTGTGTCGTCGATCTTGACGGATGGTTGATGTAGGTCTCTGGAGAAGACGTCCGGGGGAACCGTCATCCGCCTCGAGGCTATCTTCGCCAGCTCATCCGCAGTCTCGTTGTACCGTCAGGCGATGTGGTTGAGCTCCAGCCCGTAGAACTTGTCTTCCAGGCGCCGGACTTCGTTGCAGTAGGCTTCCATCCTCCGGTCGCGGCAATGGGAGTTCTTCATGACTTGGTCGATGACAAGCTGTGAGTTGCCACGAGCGTCGTGGCGCCGGACCCCTAGCTCGACGGCGATGAACAACCCGTTAACCAGAGCCTCCTACTCGGCCACGTTGTTTGATGCCAGAAAATGGAGGCGTATGACGTAGCGAAGATGCTCTCCGAGGGGTGAAACGAAGAGCAAGCCAGCGTCTGCTCCTGTTTTCATGAGTGACCCATCGAAGTACATGGTCCAAAGCTCGGGTTGGATTGGAGTTGTTGGTAACTGGGTGTCAGTCCACTCAGCCAGGAAGTCTGCCAAGACCTGGGATTTTATGGCCTTCCGAGGGGCGAATGATAGCGTTTCTCCCATGAGCTCCACCGCCCACTTTGCTATCCCACCCGAGGCCTCACGGCACTGGATCATCTCCCCCAGGGGGAAGGATGACACCACAGTCACCGGATGAGACTCGAAGTAGTGTCGCAACTTTCGCCGTGTCAGAATCACTGCGTAGAGCAGCTTCTGGATCTGCGGGTAGCGGACTTTGGTCTCGGAAAGCACTTCGCCGATGAAGTAGACTGGTCTCTGGACAAGCAGTGCATGCCCTTCTTCTCGTCTCTCGACTATGATCGCGGCGCTGACCACCTGAGTGGTCGCGGCTACGTAGATCAAGAGGGCTTCTCCTGCAGCGGGGGGCACCAGGATGGGTGCATTTGTAAGGAGCGCCTTAAGGTTTCTGAGGGCTTCCTCGGCCTCGGGGGTCCAAGTGAAGCGCTCGGCCTTCCTTAAGAGGCGGTACAGAGGCAAGCTTTTCTCGCCAAGGCGTGAGATGAAGCGGCTCAGATCCGCAAGGCATCCCATGACCCTCTGTACTCCTTTCAAATCTTTGATCGGTCCCATGTTGGTGATGGCCGCAATTTTCTCCGGATTTGCCTCGATGCCTCGCTCGGAGACGATGAATCCCAGGAGCATGCCTCGTGGGACTCCGAATACACACTTCTCGGTATTGAGTTTCATGCCTTTCGCTCTCAGACACTTGAATGTCGTTTCAAGGTCAGAGAGAAGGTCGGAGGCTTTCTTCATCTTGACAACGATGTCATCGACGTAAGCCTCGACCGTTCTGCCGATGTGTTCTCCGAACACGTGGTTCATGCACCTCTGGTAGGTGGCACCTACATTCCTCAAACCAAATGGCTTGTAGTGTAACAGTACATGCCAAAAGGTGTGATAAAAGAAGTCGCGAGCTGGTCGGACTCTTTCATCTTGATTTGGTGATAGCCTGAGTAGGAATCAAGGAATGACAGGGTTTCGCACCCAGCAGTGGAGTCAACAATTTGATCGATGCGAGGTAGAGGGTAGGGAACCTTCGGACATGCTCTGTTTAAACTGGTGTAGTCTACGCACATCCTCCATTTCCCATCCTTCTTCCTTACAAGAACATGGTTAGCTAACCATTCGGGATGGAATACCTCTTTGATGAACCCTGCCGTGAGTAGCTTGTGGATCTCCTTGCCTATGGCCCTGCACTTTTCTTCGTTAAAACGGCGCAGGGTTTGCTTCACGGGTCGGGCTCCAGCTCTGATGTCTAGTGAGTGCTCGGCGACATCCCTTGGTATGCCTAGCATGTCCGAGGGACTCCACGCAAAAACTTTGGCGTTCGCGCGGAGAAAGTTGAAGAGCACTACTTCCTATTTGGGGTCGAGCTCAGAGCCAACCCAGACTTTCTTGCCGGTGTCGTTGCTGGGGTCAAGAGAGAAGGACTTGACCGCCTCGACTGGTTCGAAGTTGCCGGCGTGCCGCTTTGCGTCGGGCGCGTCCTTGGAGAGGCGTTCAAGGTCAGTGATGAGGGCCTCGGACTCGGCGAGGGCCTCAGCGTACTCCACGCACTCCACGTTGCATTCGTACGCATGGCGGTACGTGGATCCGACGGTGATGATCCCATTCGGGCCTGACATCTTGAGCTTGAGGCAGGTGTAGTTGGGGACAGCCATGAACTTGGCGTAGCATGGCCTTCCCAACACCGCATGGTAGGTTCCTCGGAACCCGACGACCTCGAAGGTGAGAGCTTCCATTCGAAAGTTGGAGGGAGTCCCGAAGCAGACGGGTAAGTCGATCCGTCTAAGGGGCAAGATTCGCTTTCCGGGCGCGATCCCATGGAAGGGTGCCGCACCGGCCCGAACCTCGGACCTATCAACCCCCAAGAGTTCCAGGGTCTCGGCGTAGATGATGTTAAGGCTGCTGCCTCCATCCATGAGGACTTTGGAGAGCCTAACGTTGCCGATGATCGGATCGACGACGAGCGGGTACCTTCCTGGGCTTGGCACGAAGTCAGGGTGGTCGCCTCGGTCGAAGGTGATAGGCTTATCAGACCAGTCTAGGTAGACTGGTGGTGCCACCTTCACCAAGCAGACCTCCCGACGCTCCTGCTTGCGGTGCAGAGCTGAGGCGTTCGCCGCTTGCCCGCCGTAGATCATGAAGCAGTTGTGGACCTCCGGGAACTCTTCTTCCTTGTCGCCCTCCTTCTTGTTGTTGTCATGGACCTTGCCATCTTCCGCCGGGGGCTCGGCCTTGTGGAAGTAGCGCCGGAGCATGACACATTCTTCGACGGTGTGCTTGACGGGGCCCTGGTGATAGGGGCATGGCTCTTTGAGCATCTTATCGAACGTGTCGGCCCCTCCAGGAGGTTTCCAAGGGTTCCTGTGCTCGGCCGCAGCGACGAGATTCGTGTCAGCGGCATTGCGCTTCGCTTGCGACATGTTCTTGGCCTTCTTCTTTGTGCCCCGCTGGGCGGATGCCTCGGGGGCATCTTTCTTTGGCTCCCCCTGAGGCTACTTGTCTTTTCGGAAGATGGTCTCGATCGCCTCTTGACCTGAGGCGAACTTGGTGGCGACGTCCATCAGTTCGCTCGCACTGGTGGGAGTCTGGCGCCCCAGTTTGCTCACCAGGTCTCAGCAAGTGGTGCTGGCAAGGAAAGCCCCGATGACATCCGAGTCGGTAACGTTGGGCAGCTCGGTGCGCTGCTTCGAAAACCGCCGGATGTACCTCGGATGGACTCCCCTGGCTGCTGGCGGCAGCTTCGGAGATCCCACGTGTTCCCAGGGCGCACGTACGTGCCTTGGAAGTTTCCCGCGAAAGCCTTGACTAGATCGTCCCAGTCGGAGATCTGCGCAGGAGGCAGATGCTCCAGCCAGGCTCGGGCGGCGTCGGAGAGGAAAAGGGGTAGATTACGGATGATGATGTTGTCATCATCCGCCCCTCCCAACTGGCATGCCAGTCGGTAGTCCGCGAGCCACAGCTCCGGCCTTGTCTCCCACGAGTACTTGGTGATGGTAGTCGGGGCTCAGAAACGGGCGGGGAACGATGCTCGTCGTATGGCCCGGCTGAAGACTCGCGAACAGGGTGGTTCGGTCGAGGGGCTGCGATCCTCCTCGCTGTCGCAGCGTCCCCCACACCTGGGATGGTAGCCTCGGCGCACCTTCTCGTTGAGGCGGGCTCGACGGTCGAGATGGTGGTGCTCGTTGCCAAGGCGATCCCGGGCGGCAGGCGCCTCGTCCCGCGTGCGCTCGGGTTGGACCGAGGCTTCCTGCATGCGTCGGGAGGACACCGCGCGATGCTCCGAGGGGTCAGCTCGCCTCCGGGAGGCGGAGCTCTCGGCTCATCGAACTGCGGCGCCTTCTAGGAGATCCTTGAGTTCGCCCTGGATACGCCGTCCCTCGGTGATGGATGGCTCCAGCATGGTTCGAAGTAGCATCGCCGCTGCAGCTAGGTCCTGGCCAGACCCGCTGACGATCGGGGGCAGCGCTGCCCTGACGCTGTCGACGATGCGGCGCTGGATGTCCCAGGCCCGATGACAGGCTCCTCCGGCGAGTGTTCGGCCTGCCCACTCCTATTCGATGTTCTGTCGGAGCTGCACAAGCCGGCCTGCTTCCCCGTCAACCCGAGCCTGCATCTCACGGATTTGCTCGAGCTATATGTCCCGACCCCCCGTAGGGACTGGGACGACAGCTAGCTCCCGCGGGATGTCAACGTGAGATGCGGGCCCAGGGGGATCGTCAACCTCCGGCATACCGAGGTGGTTGCCTTCGTTGTGATCTCCCTGATCGACGTGGAAACATTCACGACTTGGGCCGTAACCCTCATCGTCAAGGTCATGGCCATCGTCAGAACAACCGGAGAGACAGTGGTCACATGCGAACATGAAGTCCCGCATGGCACCGGGGTCATCGAGGCCGGAGAAATCCCAACCGGAGTTGGGGTCGTCCTCTTCCTCGGAACCCGCCGGTCCGAAGGTTGAGACGGCTGTCAGTCGGTCCTAGTTTGACCACATATGGTACCCCAGAAAGTTTGGATACGCCTTTACGAAAGCGTTCACCGTAGCGGGGTCGCTAGGTGGATCGAAGCTGAATTGAAAGGGTACAGGATGGAGAACGGACGGTACCTCTTGGTCGATGGACGGTGGTGAAGTCGTGTCGGGGCAGAGCACACCGTCATCTCAGGTACGAGGGTAACGCCCAGTAGATCCTTTGCGAGGGTGCTGGCGTCATCAGTCCGCTTGGGGCTAACACGTTGCGAGGAAGTGACACCTGCCGTCATCTCAGGTGCGAGGACAATGCCCGACATGTCCCCCGAGGGAGTGCGGCATCGTCGACTCGCTCTAGTGCGACAGCTGACAAGGTGCCGCCTCCTGCGTGGCCATGGTTGCCCCGTCTCCACCTCCTCCGGTGAGGAGGGTGGCAGGGACGACCAGAGTGCTCCTCTTCTGCCGCGGGGAGATGTTGTCACCGAGCTCGCCGCCGCCGGGCGAGTCAAAGACTGTCGCTATCGTCGCGCCGCGAGGGGAGGAGTACCATGTCGTAGCTGCCGTCGAGGGACATGAACTCGAGACTCCCGAAGCGGAGCACCGTCCCGGGTTGAAGAGGTTGTGGAAGACTCCCCATCCGGAACTCAACGGGAAGGCGTTCGTTAACATGCAGCAGGCCCCTACCTGGCGCGCCAACTATCGGTGTTTCGGACCCAGGGGGTCCCTAGACCGACGAGTGAAATTGTCGCTGCGTGCCCCTGCCCAGATGGGTTGGCGCGGGATGGAACACAAGAGGCGGGACGAGCCTTGTATTATCCTGCACCAGGGTGCTCGTATTATGGGTTACAAGCGTCGCGAGAGGAAAGAAGAGAGTCGGTCCGTCAGCCCACCGTCCCCTCTACGCGAGAGCCCTCCTTCCCGCGGGAAGGCCCTGGACCTCCCTTTTATAGATGCAAGGAGAGGGTCCAGATGTATAATGGGGGGTGTAGCAATGCGCTAACGTGTCTGGCAGAGAAATGCCTAAGCCCTATGTACATGCCAACGTGGCTGTCGGGGGAGAGCTTGAGCCCTGTATACGTGATAGTGTGGCCGTCGAAGAAGCGCCTGAGCCCTGTAGGAGCATAGCTGGCAGTGCGGCAAGGATACTGCTGACGTCTCCTTGCTGCTGTAAGGGGCTGAGAGCCACCAGCGTCATGGTTGCACGCGGGGCTCCATCATTACCCGTCACCGTGGTAAGCCAGATGGGACGCCGGTCTTGTTCCTTGTAGCCTGAGCTGGCTAGGGATAGGGTAATGATGTATCCCCTGTTGGCGCGGTCGGTCCGAGCCCAAGGTCGGGCGAGGCGGAGACTTCTCTTGAGGTCGAGGCTGGGGTCGGGCGAGGACGCGATTCCTCCCGAGACCGAGGTCGAGGCCGAGTCCGGGGGTCAGGCGAGGCGGAGACTTTCTTCTGAGGCCGGAGCCTGAGGTCGGGCGAGGCGGAGACCTCCTCTCGAGGCCGGAGCCTGAGGTCGGGCGAGGCGGAGCTTCCTGTTGCGCCCGAGACCGAACTCGGTGGTTGATCGTGACTTGTTGTCAGCTTCGCCTAGGTGGTTGGCACGACAGTCGGAGCGGGGCGAGCGACGCTGTTTTCCCGTCAGATCGGACAGTAAAAGGGGGGCGAAGTGACTGCGGTCACCGCGGCCCTGCCGACTGAGGCGCGTGTGTCAGGATACGGTGTTAGACGATCCTCGCATTGAATGCGCCTGCGATGTGGTCGGTTGGTGAGGCGGTTTGGCAAGGCTGCTTCACAACGAAGCCTGCCCGAGCCGGGCTTCGGGAGAGCCGAGGGGGTGCCCGCTGCCTAAGGAGGCCCTCGGGCGAGGCGTGAACTCATCTGGGACTACTGCTCCAGCCCGAGGCTGGGCTCGGGCGAGGTCGCGTCCCTTGGGTAGACGAAGCCTTGACTTGAACCGCGCCCATCAGTTTGTCTGAGGGTGTTTACCAGCCATGATTAGGAGTGTTGGGGGTACCCCTAATTATGGTACCCGACACTCTTCGAGTCGAGTTGCCTTCGCTTCTGCTATGTCATTGAACATCAACCTTGGTGCCCTAAATGCTAAGTCTGTAGGTAGCACTGCTTCCCACCCATACACCATGAAGAATGGTGTGTTGCTATAGAGTTTTTGGCTTGGTTGACTTTGAAGACTCTAGACAACGTATGGGAGCTATTTGATCCATTTTGCTGAAAGCTTCTCGTTCTTATCGAGGACCTCTTCCTCAATGCTTCTAGAATCATGCCATTAGCTCGTTATAATTGACCAATGGCCCTCGGGTGAGCTACTAAAGCGTACATGAGAAGGATGCACTTCTTCTCATAGAAATCAAAGAACTTTTCCCTTGTAAAGTTGGATGCTAGGTCTATGATGATGTTGTTAGGTATCCCAAACCTGAATATGATCTCCTGAATGAACTCCACTACTTTAGATGTCGTCAGTAATGCAACCTATTTGTACTAGATCCACTTCGGGAACTTGTTAATGGCCACCAACACGTGTGTGTACCCTCCTTGAGCCTTCTTGAACTGTCCAATCATGTCCATCCCCGTCATGCAAAGGGCAAGGATACTTGGATAGTCTATAGCTATTGTGCCAACAAGTGTTGTTGTTTAGCTAAGAATTGACATGCCTCACATTTCTGAACCAGGTCGGCTGCATCTTGCTTGGTGGTCGGCCAGTAGAACCCTGGTCTAAAAGCCTTCCCGACCAACGTTCTTGAGGCTACATGAACACCACATTGCCCTACATGGATATCTTCCAACAAGTGTCTACCCATGGGCGTGTCAAAGCATATCATGAAGGCTTAGATGGCCCTATGCCTAAACAAGTCATTGTCGATTAGAGTATAGTTGGTAAACTGCCTAGCAAGGTGGTCAGTAGTAGCTTTGTCATCCGGTTCTTCTTCAGTAGCAATCTGCCTAGCTTTAGCGACCCATCAAAATACATCTTCTAGACTTCCATTATCTCGGGGTTTTTACGGACCTGATTTTCTGTTCACTCTGAGATGAAATTGACTAAAGCTTAGGTCTTGATAGCCATGCGAGGCTGGAACTCGATCTCGTGACCCCCAGCTCGAATGCCCATTTTGCCATCCTCTCCACTGCCTCTCGGTTGCATAGTATGTCTCCGATCGAGAAACCAATTACCACTATAACTTTGTGATCATTGAAGTAGTGGCACAACTTGCGTGCAGTAAGGAGGACAACATACAACATCTTCTGAACTTGAGGATACCTGATCTTGGATGGCTAAAGGACTTCGCTGATGAAGTAGTCTGGGTACTGAGTCGCTTGTACATGCCATTATTCTTTTTTGCTTGACCACCATTGTAATGCTCACCATGTGAGTCATACACAAGATGCACAACAATGGATGCTCGTGCTGCCAAGAACTTCATGAGTGTGTTAAATGCTTCTTGTGCCTCTATAGTCCACTAAAACCTATCCACCTTCTTGAGCAACTTGTAGAATGGCATGCCCCTTTCATCGAGCCATGAGATGAATTGACTTAGGGCTGCCATGCATCACGTCAACTATTGGACATTCCTATGAGATATGGGAGGCTCCATCCGCAAGATAGCATCGATCTTTTCTAGGTTTGCCTCAATCCCTAGGTGGCTCACAATGAAACCGAGCAGCTTCCCTACTGGTACCCTGAACACACACTTGTCCAGGTTGAGTTTCTAGCGGTAGCGCCTCAAGCTGTTGAAGATTTGATGGAGGTCGTCAATGAAGTTGTTTGGTTCCTTCATCTTGATCACCACATCATCGACATAGGCCTCCACGCTCTTGCCCTAGTGGTCTGTTAGGCTCGTCTGGATAGATTGCTGGTAGATCACCCTAGCGTTCTTCATACCAAAAGGCTTGTAAGTATAGCAGAACGCCCTGAAAGGCATGATTAAGGCGGTCTTCTCCTGATCTTCCTCCACTAGACTAAACTAGTGATACCCTGTGTAACAATCTTGGAATGAGAGCAGGGAACATCCAACAGTGAAGTCTACCACCTAGTGTATTCTAGGGTGCTTGAAAGGGTCCTTCGGGCATTGTTTGTTTAGATCAATATAGTCAACACACATGCGTCAGTCTACCTTATTATTTTTAATACAAGAATAGGGTTTCCATGCCACTTGGGGCGCAAGACATCTCTAATGAATCCTGTATCAACTAGTTGAGTCAATTCTTCTCAGATAGCCTCCCTCTTGTCTGGGGTGAACTGATGCAGCTTCTTCCTAATCGATTTTGCCTATAGATAAACCTTTAGGTTATGCTTGACCAGGTCCTTGGTAAACCTAGGCATGTATGCAGGTTGCCATGCAAACGCTTCTCGAAAATCTTGTAGGAACCAAACAAGCATGTCTTTTGTAACGCCCTGAATTTGGGGGTATAAAATTTCTTTACCAATCTTCACCAAATTCAATCATTACCTTCTTTCTCTCTTTCTTTTCTGCTCCTTTCTCCCATTTTCAAAGTAATATAGAGATTTATGTCCATGCCATGTGTAAGCAAAACCCTAATGCAATATCTATGGTTGCATCATGCTGGGTTGCATATATTTTGTGTTTGATGCTTTGCTCGGGAGTTAGTCCATTGAATTCAGAGCTTGTTCCTGTGAATAGATTTAATTAGAAATCAATGAAATGATTAGAGGAAAGAAGAGGAGAAAGCGGTCCGCTTGGCCCAGCCGCGGCCCGGCGCACGGCCCAGCCGGCCCCCAGTGCAGCCTAGCCGCGGCCCCCGATGCGTGCGCCCAACCGCCCCCGACCTTTTCTCGCTCGCACACATGATCTAGGAGAGGAGAAACCGCCCTCACCTTCTCCATCTTCCTCCTCTCACACTCTTTCCCTACCTCGTTCCTCGCTTGGACCACCGGAGAGCTGTGGTTGCCATTGTTCGTTGCGTTCGTGGTAAGCCCCATCCCCCTCCCTCTCCTGCTCCCTCCACAGCGTCCCTCCTTGGTGTGGCCCCCTGCCCCGGTGCCCCACCCCCCCGGCACGGCGGCCTTGCCCCCCAGTGCGGCCCCCTGTAACACCTTGATTTTGGGGGTATAAAATTTCTTTCTAATTATCACCCAAAATCATGTGTTACTCTTCCTTTTCTCACTCTAGGGACTCTCCCTCTAGATTCTTTCTCCTTTTAAGTAGAATCAGCTTAAGTTAGAGAGATTTAACTATTTATTTTGCTAAAACATTTTGGGTCATGACATGTTGCATCATGCTGAGCTTAAAATATTCTTTGGAGTGTTGCACATGTTTGAATTAATTTGAATTTGAAACATGATTTGAGTTTGAATTAAAAACCCTAGAGAAAATAAATAGAAAAGGCATTAGAAATTCCAAAGAAATAGGAAAAGCTAATTTGGCCCAAGGCAGCCCATTAAGGCCGGCCCGCGTGCGTCCGCGCCCGCGCGCCCTCTCTACCTGACAGGCGAGCCCCACCTGTCGGCGCAACCCCGAGCGCCCACTCTCCCTCGCTCTCTCGTTGCCCAGTGGACCCAGCCTGTCGGCACCAGTTACTTCACCCGCTCGCTCTCTCTCTGTCTCGCGGGCCCGGTTCGCCAGTGCTGAACAGTTGCCTCGCGTGTCCCCTTTAATCTCTCTGCACCATGGACCCTCCCTGTCAGATCCGCCTTCCTCGTGCCTGTCGTGGACCAGCGATTGCGCACTCGCGCACGTCGCCGAGTTTCGCGGCCACGACGCCCGCCCACGTGCCCAACTCCCTTTTTAGAGCCCCACTAGTGCCCCGCACTCGCCCCTCGCCTCATTTCGCACACCCTCACCCTCTCTCACGCTCTGCCCTCACCGCCAGCCGTCGTCGGAGACCCACGCTCGTGTTCCCGGCCATCCAGCTCGCCGGAGACCGCTCCAAGCCTCCCCGAGCTCTGCCCCGAGGTGAGACACCCGTCCCCGTGCCCAATTTCCCTTATTGCGCCCTGTGTTAGTCCAATTTCACCTTCGCCGGTGCTCGACCGCGGCGGTCCGCCGTGCTCGCGCGGTGGCCGGCCGATTTAGCCTAGTCTAGTTCACCGGAGTAGTTCCCTGTGTCACCTCTGCTGAAGCCAGCCCAGGCCTTAGCGCGCCTTAAGTCCCCTCCCCGTGGCTGGAATCGCTCACCGGAGTTTCTCCGACCCGCCCGAGACTCTCTCACTGCCGTTTCCCCCTCTCTGCCCGTGGATTCATGGCCTCTTCCCCGCCATTGAGTTCGCCGTGGCACCCTCTTCCTCTCTGCCCAACTCCGGCGACCCTGGAGCCACCCTAGCTCGCGCCTGCCTCAACTCTGGCGACCTCACCGCCGCGGAGAGGAGCGGCGCCGCCCACAGCCGTCTGTTTCCCCTGTCTGATCCCCTCCATCCGATTCAGATCGAACGGCCCAGACCGCGGGATACCGCTTCACACACGCGCGCTTGACACGCCCTGGCCCACCTGTCAGTGCCATTCGCAGCCGCTCGGACCCATTCAGACCCCCTCGGACCCCTGTAGCCGTCCGTTTCCCCTCTGGCACTGGGCTCGCTCGGTCAGCACGCTCTCTCCCCCTCTGTCGCTGACACTCCCTGTCCCGCTTGTCAGCGCTCACCCGCCCGCGCGTGCGCGCCCTTGGCCACAGATCTAATCTCGGCTGTCGATTTCTGATCCAACGGTTAGATTACCCTGATACCCCTTCGCGTGGCTGTTTTGCTTAAAAACCCCCTGGTTTTAGGAAATCAATCCGCCGTCCTCTGTTTTAGCGCATAGGTCCCTGGTTTGTTTTAATTAGACCCTTGGACTTATATTTAATCACAGAATTTGCCCTAATTTCATATTTTGAATTCCCAAACTTGTTTATTTCATAACTTTTGCATATGAACTCCAAATTTAGTGATTCAAATTGCAAAATGTTCATAGAATTATTCTCTGATTAAACAAAATAGGTTCACTCACTGTCTGCACACTCTAATTTTTTAGGATTGAATATGAACTAATGTAGATGTATGTTGTATTTATTTAATAAAATAAATAAAAAGAGAACCTTAGAGATTTGAACTTGTTAAAACTTGTGAAATTAATGATAAGAATTACATAAGTTCAACCCGGTCCTAAATTTTAGGTCACCATAAAATAAATTGATCGATGTTATGTTTATGTAAGTAACACTGAGAGAAATAATAATCAATGAAGTTAGGTTATGTTGTAGTTGAAGTTATACTTTGATTCCATTATCCCTTATGTAGTATTGTGTCTTTTTAAGATGTGTTCCAGTGTTTGTACATGTTTGGTGTGATGTTCATTTGCACTTTCCAAATGTATTGAATGCATGCTCGCTTTATTTAGACAACGAGCAACCCGAGATTCCTGAGTGTGTTGTTGGAGACCTCCCTGAGCAACAACCAGGAGATGGCAAGTGTCCTTAGACCTATCATGTCCTACTTTACTTTATATCTCACTGTCTCGCATTACTTTATTGAAACCTAAGGATTGACTAGTTTGTATTTCCCTTACCCTTGTTTACCTTTGTGGGTTAATCATGGTTAGCTTATGCTATTGCATAAACTTAATCAATGAACATGATGTGATCCTTTATGATACGATGATGTTATCCCGATGGGGTTCTTATGATTCATTAGGGGACTCAGGCTCTTTCCTGAGTGCCTCTCCGTAAGGACCTGTTTGGGGAGTGACAACCTAGGATAACAGTGCAACCATGTGGGTGGAATAGGACGCCCTTAGCTGATTAATTAGAGGAACCAGAGGAGTAGTTGGCTTCACTGTAGGGCCGTCAATGGGGTCCGGGCACAGTATTTGCTCTGCCGGTGCTGGTTGCAGAGGTTTTTTTGATTTAGTTTTTGTTAGTCACCCTTCCTCTGGGGAGATGTACTATGTTTATCAAACTGGAGAAACCTAACAGGCGGCTATGACCTCTGGGAAATCTATGTAAAGGCTACGTAGTGAGACCCTACTAGGTCACCTTGGAAGTGATCAATGGGGAGGCTAGAACCCCGGGCAGAATGGGAATCACGGCTTGTGGGTAAAGTGTGCAACCTCTACAGAGTGTTAGAAACTGGTATATCAGCTGTGCTCATGGTTATGAGCAGCCTTGGGATCCTCTTCGATTAGAAGAACAATGGTTACTTTTATGATGATGATTAACAATGGTGATTATAATCCTGATCTCTGGTATTTCCTCTTGGAGGGAGTGCCTCTGGGTAATAACTAGGTTATTACTAAAATTTGGCTCTACTTATAATAATAAAACTTGACCAACTAAAAGCAACAGCTTAACCTTATCTCCACATACAGCTAGTCCACTTTAGCCAAACGGGACATTTGATGAGTACGTTGAAGTGTACTCACCCTTGCTTTACAAACCAGCCCACCCCAGGTTGTCCGCACTGTTCTTAGTGCTCAAGAGGTGAAGCTGGTAACATGGATGACTTCGAGGAGTTCCAGGAATATGAAGAGTTCTAGTTTATCTTAGTGGCAAACCCCCAGTCAGCTGCCTGTGTAGGCTTAGCATCTGCGTTTCTTTTTTCGCACTTTGATGTTATTGTTAAACACTATGATTATGTATTAGACTCTGTGGATGTCTTGGACATCTTGATGTAATAAAGTACCTTTCCACTATTTAATTCAAGCATTGTGTGATGATGTCCAATTATGTAATCACTGTGTACGTGAGTTCTGATCCTGGCACGTACATGGTTCGCATTCGGTTGCCTTCCAAAACCGGGTGTGACATAAGTGGTATCAAAGCCTTGCTGACTGTAGGACCGCTAACCAGGACTAGAATGGTCGACCTAAGGACTATAGACCCCTACTCTTACCTTGACCTTAGTGTCTTTTCAAAAGTTGGTCATCTTGACCAGCTCTATGTTATTTACTTATCTCAAAAAGTTTTGTCTCACTTTTCTTTCTGCTTAATTTCTAGTATCATAGTTCTACTCTTACTCTTGTGCTTACGATGTCTTTTGTAGATGGCCCATATCAGGTGCACTGCACGTAAGTCTGTGATCCCCTTTTTGCCTTCTCGACTAGCGGAGCGTCCCCTGCGTCACACGGTGTTAGGTCAGTCCAGCCACCTGGAGAGACTGCATCGTCGCCTGCACGAGGAGCAGGAGCACCGATGCCAGGAGCAGGACCAGGACCAGGAGCAGCAGGACTCTTCCCCCTTGCCTCAGTAAGAGGTGGAGTCTGGGAGGCCTCCTTCCCCTGCACCTCAGCCAGAGATGCCCCCTGCACCACCTCAGGGCATCCCGGTTGCTGGAGGAGACCCCGACGGAGACGAAGACGATGACAGTGGTAGTTCGAGCCACGACCCGGAGCTCTCGGAGGAGTCGGAGCCGGATGGATAGATTGCGAGACCCATCACTCGTGACGCCGCTCGCGGGTGTCACTTCCATGACGCTCTCGATACCCTGCTGCGTCGGGCCTTCGATCGACACACTTGGTCTATCGAGTACCATTGTGTAGTCTACCAGCATCATCGCGGGCTATACTCGGACCAGTGGGAGGCTACTTGCTTGGTGCGCCGTACGGACGATGATCTCCAGGGTGCAGAGGCCTTCTCAGAGCACTATTCTATCACTGAGAGGGATACTGCCGAGGCAGCCATGCAAGATGCAGCACGTCAGGAACTTTTCTAGTATTGCTTGTTGTTCAGCGGGGTAGCTGATGGCCTTGACCTGAAGTATTACCCTCGTCGTTTGATCGGCAGTGCTAGAGGTGTGATTGTCTCGCCAATTGGTGAGGGCAATCCCAGGCTAAGTAGCATGGTAAACTTGGTCGCCGTGCTCAACACAGAGTTGGACCACACCCTTGATGAGTTGGGCAAGGTTCAGGCGGAGGTTGCGAAATTGCGTGCTGAATGCGCGACATGCCACTATCTGGATGGTGGTTCTCCCGCCCATGTCGGGATTCAGCACCTTTACCGTTCACCGCCCCGTGGTTGCTTCGACTATGGTACCCCAGACTGCAGGACCCGCATAGATTTGGGTCCCTAGATCGACAGAGTCGGAGTCTGTAATAATGCTTAATTAAGTGTCTTAGTCTAGTCTGTCTTGGTTAGAGTTAGTTTGGTTATCTTTTGTTGGATGCTTGTCATGATGAACATGTAATGAAGTTGGATCTTTGTAATGATTGTCACCAAGGTGTGGGTATCCCCTGCAACTTGGTGTAGTTATTAATAAAGTTAGTTATTTAGTTGGGTAATCCATTTATTTCCACTTTCCTCTTTATCTTAGAAGTTGTCAGAGAAGATGATCAATTGTTCAGTGCTGTGAAGATTTCCGTATATCTTTTCTTATGCTGAAAGACTTCAGAGTCAGATCTGATATATGTGTGATTTCTATAGATGTCTGAGAATAGGCGCAGAGGTGCGAGGTGTGCACAACCAGAGCAACAGGCACCCCAAGAGGAAGCAGCCCCACAGTAGCAGTTGCCACCGTCACCCCCGATGACCATAGACAGATGTTCTTGATGCAGACCCAAGCAGTCCAGGCAATTGGTTAGGCATTAGCAGCGATGCAACAAGCTCAACAGCAGCCACCACCACCTCAGCCTCCAGTGCAAGTCTTGATGCCTCAAGTGCCCAGAGACAACCGGGCAGAATTCATGAGGGGCCATCCCCTAGTCTTTGCCCATTCTTCTGATCCCATGGACGTTGAAGATTGGCTGTGTACCATGGAGCGTGAGTTGCACACTGCCCAGTGCAACGATTGTGAGAAGGTGTTGTATGGTCCCCGATAGCTAAGGGGAGCAGCACAGTCTTGGTGGGAGTCCTACCTCACCACACATGCCAACCCTAAAGCCATCACTTGGGAGGAGTTCAGGGACAACTTCCGTCGCTACCATGTGCCCGAGGGACTGATGATAGTGAGGAAGGAGGAGTTTCTCGCCCTGAAGCAAGGTCCCCTGTCTGTCAGCGAGTACAGGGACAAGTTTCTGCAGCTGTCACGTTATGCCCCAGAGGATGTCAACACAGATGCCAAGAGGCAGTACCACTTTCTGAGAGGATTGGTTGATCCCCTCCACTATCAGCTGATGAACCACACTTTCCCCACCTTCCAGCATCTGATAGACAGAGTAATCATGACAGAAAGGAAGCGTCGAGAGATGGAGGATAGGAAGCGCAAGATTGGTGGACCTCAGGCTGGGAGTAGCAGTCGTCCCCGCTGCTCAGGCAACTCGCCACAACAATTCAAGCAGGGTCACCAGCACCAGCATCATCGTTACAACCAGTAGTAGCCGTACCGGAGGCAGTTTCCTCAGTAGCAGTACCGTCAGAACACTCAGCTGGGAGGAAATCAGTACCAACGTCAGAACAACCAGGCAACTCGTCTACCTGCCCTAGCAACCGACCAGAATGGCCAAGCAGCCCCAGCACAAGTAAGAGGTCGTGCATGCTTCTACTGTGGAAAACAAAATCATTGGGCGAAGAATTGTCTAAAGAAAGCAGCCTAGCAACCGTTAGCAGTCAATGCCTCAGCAAGACAAGGAGCACCACAGCAAGCACTAGGAGTCCGTGGTCAGGCCTACAACCGTGGAAAGGTAAATCACCTGGAGGCCGAAGCAATCTAGGATGCTCAGGACGTGGCAGTATGTATGTTTCCAGTCGAATCCTACCCAGCAAAAGTACTATTTCATACTGGTGCCACACATTCTTTTATTTCTGCATCTTGGGTAGAATCACATAACATCCCCATAGAAACAATGATCCCACCTTTGAGAGTTAATTCAGTTGGGGGAAAAGTTCAGTCTGATAGGATTTGTCCGAATCTAAGGATTGAAATAAGGGGGATAGCCTTCCCCGGTAGCCTAGTAGTCATGGGAACTCAACGGTTAGATGTCATCCTAGGGATGAATTGGCTACACAGAAATCAAGCCACTGTTAGTTGTGACAAGAGGACAGTTAAGTTGGTGTCCCCATCCAGAAAGGAAGTATTAACTAAGCTATACTACCTAAACTAGAAGAAGGAGCTTGTCACCATTTATCAGTAGATGATAAGGTGTCCAATCCGATTGAAACAATTAGGATTGTGTCATAATTCCCCAATGTATTCCCTGAGGAGTTACTAGGCATGCCACCTGAAAGGAAAGTTGAATTTGCCATAGAGCTTATACCAGGCACTACTCCTATTTCCAAGAGAGCTTATCGAGTGTCTGGACCAGAGTTGGTGGAACTCAAGAAGCAAATTGATGAGTTGTTAGAGAAAGGCTACATCAGACCAAGTACCTCACCCTGGGCAGCCCTAGTGTTATTTGTGGAGAAGAAGGATGGCACGAAGAGGATGTGCATCGATTATAGAGCTTTGAATGAAGTCACTGTCAAGAACAAGTACCCCCTGCCTCGAATTGAAGACTTATTTGATTAGTTGAGAGGAACCAGTGTGTTCTCAAAGATAGATCTGAGGTCAGGTTACCATCAGCTCAGAATTCGACCTGCAGACATACCGAAGACAGCCTTCATCACTAAGTATGGACTATATGAGTTCATGGTTATGTCATTTGGATTGACGAATGCGCCAACTTACTTCATGTACCTCATGAACAGTGTGTTCATGGATTACCTCGACAAGTTTGTAGTGGTGTTCATTGATGATATTCTTATATATTCCCAGAATGAGCAAGAGCATGAAGAACATTTGAAGAAAATACTTCAGAGGCTATGAGATTGCCAGCTGTATGCCAAGCTTAGCAAGTGTGAGTTTTGGATCAGTGAAGTTCTATTCTTGGGTCATATTATAAACTGAGATGGACTAGCTGTGGATCCAAAGAAGGTAGCTGCGATTCTGGACTGGAAAGCACCGAAAGATGTTCGAGGAATCAAGAGTTTTATTGGAATGGCCGATTATTATCAGCGTTTTATTGAAGGTTTCTCCAAGATTGCCAGACCAATGACAGCATTGTTGGCAAAGAAGGTTGAGTTCAAGTGGACCCTAGCGTGCCAAGAATCATTTGAGATGCTGAAGCAGAAGTTGACAACAGCACCGGTGTTGGTTTTGCCAGACGTTCACAAGCCATTCTCAGTATATTGTGATGCTTCGTACACCAGACTGGGATGTGTATTGATGCAGGAAGGGAGAGTAGTGGCATACTCGTCCCGACAGTTGAAGATTCATGAGAAGAACTATCCTACTCATGACCTGGAACTAGTAGCAGTGGTTCATGCACTGAAAACCTGGAGACATTATCTTTATGGGCAGAAGTGTGATATCTACACGGATCACAAGAGCCTCAGAGTTAAACATGAGGCAGCGAAGATGGCTAGATTTGATCAAAGATTATGAGCTGGAGATTCATTATCACCCAGGCAAAGCAAATGTGGTTACATATGTTCTGAGTAGGAAGAGTCAAGTCAATATGTTGGCCGCTCACTCGATGCCGTTTGAGCTAGCGAAGGAATTCGACAGGTTGAGTCTCAGATTTCTGAACAACACTCAAGGAGTGGCTATTGAGCTAGAGTCCACTCTGGAGCAAGACATCAGAAAAGGTCAGAAGGATGATGAGAAAATCAAAGAGATCCGGTAGCTGATCAAAGATGGAAAAGGCAAGGATTTTTGTGAAGATGCAGAAGGAGTGGTATGGTTCAAGGACAGACTGTGCATTCCCGACATCACCTCGATTTGGGAACTGATTCTCAAAGAAGCTCATGAGACAACATACTCTATACACCCTGGAAGCAAGAAAATGTACCAAGACTTGAAGAAGAGATTCTAGTGGTATGGTATGAAAAGAGAGATAGCAGAGTATGTGGCTAGATGCGACATTTGTCAGAGGATCAAGGCAGAACATCAGAGACCCACAGGTTTGTTGTAGCCGTTGCAGATCCCGCAGTGGAAATGGGATGAGATCGGAATGGATTTCATAGTCGGTTTGCCCCGTACTCGTACTGGTTATGACTCCATCTGGGTAGTAGTGGACCATTTGACAAAGACGGCCAATTTTATACTAGTAAAGACCACCTATAACAGTTTAGTGTTGGCAGAGTTATACATGTCTTGGATTGTTTGCTTGCATGGTATTCCAAAGAAGATAATATCAGATAGAGGCACCCAGTTTACTTCTCACTTTTGGTAGCAGCTACATGAAGCTTTGGGTACGCACTTGAAGTTCAGTTCGGCTTATCATCCACAGACAAATGGTCAAACTGAGAGAACCAACCAGATTCTTGAGGATATGTTGAGAGCTTGTGCTTTGCAAGACCAGTTAGGATGGGACAAGAGGCTAACGTATGTAGAATTCTCTTATAACAACAGCTACTAAGCCAGTCTGAAGATGTCACCATTTGAAGCACTCTATGGGAGGAATTGCAGAACTCCATTGCATTGGGACCAACCTGGTGAGAGACAGGTGTTTGGACTAGATATTTTGCTCGAAGCCGAAGAGAACATCAGAATGGTTCGAGAGAATCTAAAGGCAGCGCAGTCCAGACAACAAAGTTATGCTGACACTCGAAGAAGAGAACTCAGTTTTGAAGTGGGAGATTATGTCCACTTGAAAGTGTCGCCCATCAGAGGAACTAAGAGGTTTGGAGTCAAAGGCAAGCTAGCCCCTCGCTATATTGGCCCATATCAGATTCAAGCCAGACGTGGAGAAGTGGCTTATCAGCTCAGCTTACCAGAGAACCTGTCCGCAGTGCACGATGTGTTCCATGTGTCTCAGTTGAAGAAATGCTTGAGAGTGCTAGAAGAGCAGTTGCCAGCTGAGGATCTTGAAGTTCAAGAAGATCTGACATATATTGAGAAGCCAACCCAAATTCTGGAGACAGCAGATCAGGTCACTCGGAGAAGTACCATCAGAATGTGCAAAGTCAAATGGGGTCACCACTCAGAAGAGGAAGCAACCTAGGAAAGAGAAGATGATTTGAAAGCCATGTACCCCGAACTCTTTTCTAGCCAGCCCTGAATCTCGAGGGCGAGATACTTTTAAGGGGGATATGTCTGTAACACCCTGATTTTGGGGGTATAAAATTTCTTTCTAATTATCACCCAAAATCATGTGTGACTCTACCTTTTCTCACTCTAGGGACTCTCCCTCTAGATTCTTTCTCCCTTTTAAGTAGAATCAGCTTAAGTTAGAGAGATTTAATTATTTATTTTGCTAAAACATTTTGGGTCATGACATGTTGCATCATGCTGAGCTTAAAATATTCTTTGTAGTGTTGCACATGTTTGAATTAATTTGAATTTGAAACTTGATTTGAGTTTGAATTGAAAACCCTAGAGAAAATAAATAGAAAAGGCATTAGAAATTCCAGAGAAATAAAAAAGCTAATTCGGCCCAAGGCAGCCCATTAAGGCTGGCCCGCGTGCGTCCGCGCCCGCGCGCCCTCTCTGCCTGACAGGCGAGCCCCACCTGTCAGCGCAACCCCGAGCGCCCACTCTCCCTCGCTCTCTCGCTGCCTAGTGGACCCAGCCTGTCGGCACCAGTTACTTCACCCGCTTGCTCTCTCTCTGTCTCGCGGGCCCGGTCTCCAGTGCCGAACCGTTGCCCCCGCGAGTCCCCTTTACTCTCTCTGCATCGTGGACCCTCCCTTTCAGATCCGCCATCCTCGCGTGCGCCGAGGACCAGCGTGTGCGCACTTGCGCACGTCGCCGGGTTTCTCGGCCACGACGCCCGCCCACGCGCCCAACTCCCTTTTTAGAGCCCCGCCAATGCCTCGCACTCGCCCATCGCCTCATTTCGCACACCCTCGCCCTCTCTCGCGCTCTGCCCTCGTCGCCAGCCGCCGCCGGAGACCCACACCCGTGTTCCTGGCCATCCAGCTCACCGGAGACCGCTCCAAGCCTCCCCCAGCTCCACCCTGAGGTGAGACACCCGTCCCCGTGCCCAATTTACCTTATTGCGCACTGTGTTCGTCCAATTTCACCTTCGCTGGTGCTCGACCGTGGCGGTCCGCCGTGCTCGCGCAGTGGCCGGCCGATTTAGCCCGGTCTAGTTCACCAGAGTAGTTCTCTGTGTCACCTCTGCCTCTGCTGAAGCCAGCCCAGGCCTTAGCGCACCTTAAGTCCCCTCCCTGTGGCCGGAATAGCTCACCGGAGTTTCTTCGACACGCCCGAGACTCTCTCACCGTCGTTTCCCCCTCTCTGCCCGTGGATTCATGGCCTCTTCCCCGCCATTGAGTTCGCCGTGGCACCCTCTTCCTCTCTGCACAACTTCGACGACCCCGGAGCCACCCTAGCTCGCGCCTACCTCAACTCCGGCGACCTCACCACCACGGAGAGGAGCGGCGCAGCCCGCAGCCGTCTGTTTCCCTGGTCTGATCCCCTCCATCTGATTTAGATCGAACCGCCCAGACCGCGGGATACCGCTTCGCGCACGCGTGCTTGACACGCCCTGGCCCACCTGTCAGTGCCATTCGTAGCCGCTCAGACCCGTTCAGACCCCCTCGGACCCCCTCGGACCCCTGTAGCCGTCTGTTTCCCCTCTGGCGCTGAGCCCACTCGGTCAGCGCGCTCTCTCCCCCTCTGTCACTGACACTCGTTGTCCCGCTTATCAGCACTCGCCCGCCCACGCGCGTGCCTTTGGCCGCAGATCTAATCTCGGTTGTCAGTTTCTGATCCAACGGTTAGATTACCCCGATACCCCTTCGCATGGCTGTTTTGCTTAAGAAACCCCCTGGTTTTAGGAAATCAACCCGCCGTCCTCTGTTTTAGCGCATAGGTCCCTGGTTTGTTTTAATTAAACCCCTGGACTTTTATTTAATCACAGAATTAACCCTAATTTCATATTTTGAATTCCCAAACTTGTGTATTTCATAACTTTTGCATATGAACTCCAAATTTAGTGATTCAAATTGCAAAATGTTCATAGAATTATTCTCTGATTAAAAAAATAGGTTCACTCACTGTCTGCACACTCTAATTTTTAGGATTGAATATGAACTAATGTAGATGTATGTCGTATTTATTTAATAAAATAAATAAAAAGCGAACCTTAGAGATTTGAACTTGTTAAAACTTGTGAAATTAATGATAAGTATTACATAAGTTCATCCCTGTCCTAAATTTTAGGTCACCATAAAATAAATTGATCGACGTTATGTTTATGTAAGTAACACTCAGAGAAATAATAATCAATGAAGTTAGGTTATGTTGTAGTTCAAGTTATACTTTGTATCCATTATCCCTTATGTAGTATTGTGTCTTTTTAAGATGTGTTTCAATGTTTGTACATGTTTGGTGTGATGTTCATTTGCACTTTCCAAATGTATTGAATGCATGCTCGCTTTATTTAGACAACGAGCAACCCGAGATTCCTGAGTGTGTTGTTGGAGACCTCCCTGAGCAAGAACCTGGTGAAGGTAAGTGTCCTCAGACCTATCATGTCCTACTTTACTTTATAACTCACTGTCCCGCATTAGTTTATTGAAACCTAAGGATTGACTAGCTTGTATTTCCCTTACCCTTGTTTACCTTTGTGGGTTAATCATGGTTAGCTTATGCTATTGCTTAAACTTAATCAATGAACATGATGTGATCTTTTATGATACGATGATGTTATCCCGATGGGGTTCTTATGATTCTTTAGGGGACTCATGCTCTTTCCTGAGTGCCTCTCCGTAAGGACCTGTTTGGGGAGTGACAACCTGGGATAATAGTGCAACCATGAGGGTGGAATGGGACGCCCTTAGCTGATTAATTAGAGGAACCAGAGGAGTAGTTGGCTTCACCGTAGGGCCGTCAATGGGGTCCAGGCACAGTACTTGTTCTGTCGGGGCTGGTTGCAGAGGTTTTTTTGATTTGGTTTTTGTTAGTCACCCTTCCTCTAGGGAGATGTACTGTGTTTATCAAACTGGAGAAACCTAACGAGCGACTATGACCTCTGGGAAATCTTTGTAAAGGCTACATAGTGAGACCCTGCTAGGTCACCTTGGAAGTGATCAATGGGGAGGCTAGAACCTCGAGCAGAATGGGAATCACGGCTTGTGGGTAAAGTGTGCAACCTCTGCAGAGTGTTAGAAACTGGTATATCAGCCGTGCTCACGGTTATGAGCAGCCTTGGGATCCTCTTCGATTAGAAGAACAATGGTTACTTTTATGATGATGATTAACAATGGTGATTATAATCCTGATCTCTGGTATTTCCTCTCGGAGGGAGTGCCTCTGGGTAATAACTGGGTTATTACTAAAATTTGTCTCTACTTATAATAATAAAACTTGACCAACTAAAAGCAACTACTTAACCTTAACTCCACATACAGCTAGTCCATGTTAGCCAAACGGGACATTTGTTGAGTACGTTGAAGTGTACTCACGCTTGCTTTACAAACCACCCCACCCCAGGTTGTCCCCACTGTTCTCAATGCTCAGGAGGTGAAGCTGGCAACATGGATGACTTCAAGGAGTTCCAGGAATATGACGAGTTCTAGTTTTTCTTTGTGGCAAACCCCCAGTCAGCTGCCTGTGTAGGCTTAGCATCTGCGTTTCTTTTTTTCGCACTTTGATGTTATTGTTAAACAATATGTTTATGTATTAGACTCTGTGGATGTCTTAGACATCTTGATGTAATAAAGTACCTTTCCGCTATTTAATTCAAGCATTGTGTGATGATGTCCAATTATGTAATCGCTGTGTACGTGAGTTCTGATCCTGGCACGTACATGGTTCGCATTTGGTTGCCTTCCAAAACTGGGTGTGACACCCCCTGCCCGTCGTGCCCCTCCTCGGCACGGCCCTTGCCCAGCGTGCCCCCCATGCGGCCACCTGCCTAGCGTGCCCCTACCCCCGGCATGGCCCCTACCTCCGGCACAGCCACTGTCTCACGTGCCACTGCCCTGGCGTGGCACTGCCCAGCGCTCGGCGCGACCCCCAGCGCAGCCCCCGGCCCGGCGCTTGGCGCGGCCCAGCGGGCAGCCCCAGTGCTCATGTGCCCTCGGCGCGCTTCGTAATCGCCGATTGCCACTTTGCGTGCGTCGTAACACTTTAATTTTTGCTTGGGTCATGCGTCGTTTTGCCACATGTCTGTTTAAGTATTTTTATCCATAGCCTCTTAATGTAATCGCTATATCCCTCAGCCGTAGCTTTGACCGTCGTAGTTTATTTTCTCGCATAGTCGTAGATGTGAGCTCTACGCCACGTGTCTGTTTAATTGATCTGTTTCATTATGTGGTTTGTTGTTTCCTTCTATGTTAAGAATGTGGGATGTATGTTTGCACTCGTATAGATAACGGTCCGTTGGCGGAGTCCGAGGAAGTTGCAGGAGAAGACCCTGAGGAGCAACTGGTTGCTGAAGGCAAGTGTCCTTTGACCTATCTATGTCCTACTCATTTTATAATTCATCTCTCGACATTTACATAATTTATACCTAAGGATTTACTAGTCTTTTAGTTATCCTGTCCTTGATCACCTATTTGGGTTGTATTATTTCTCGATTAGCTTTATGCTAGCGCTCTACTATAATCAATGAACATGATGAGACTATTTATTATACGATGCTTACTTTTGGATATGGTTATGGAATGGTGATGGTTAAGGTGGCTCGAGCTGTTTCTCGAGTGCCTCTTTGTAAGGACTTGTTTGTTGGATGACCACCCAGGATAACAGTACAGCTATGAGGGTGGAATGGTACGCCCTTACTAATTAATTAGAGGAACTGAGGTGTAGTTTGCTTAACCATCGTGATGTCAATGGGGCTTGGTATACGCGGCTCGCTGTGCCGAGGGTGGTTGACCCCATGGGGAGGAGTGTGGAATGGGCGACTACATCTTTGAGGAATCTTTGTAAAGGCTTCGTATTGAATCCCTAGCTGCTCACCTCGGGAGTGAACAAGGGTCTTGCAAACCTGGGCTAGAGAGGGAATCACGGCTCATGGGTAAAGTGTGTGACCTCTACAGAGGGTTAGAAACTGATATATCAGTCATGCTCACAGTTATGAGCAACCTTGAGAACTCCTTTGATTAGAGATACTATGATTACAAATTATCATGAGGATGATGGTTCTAATGGTGATGATTTTAATGATGATGATTATGACTATAGATTTTGGTATTCTCCATTTGGAGGGAGTATCTTTGGATTAATAACTTGGGAATATTGCTAAAACTTGGCTCTCTACTAGTAATAATAACCTGACCAACTAAAAGCAACTGCTCTGAGCTTCGCCCCACATACAGCTAGTCCATTATAGCCAAACGAGACATTTGCTGAGTACGTTGATTTGTACTCACCCTTGCTTAAAAACACCAAAACACCTGGTTGTCCTCATTGCAACCCCTACTCAGGAGAAGATGAAGGCGTAGCTGAGAATTTCAAAGAATTCCAAGACTATGATGAGTTCTAGGTGTGGGTTAGCAGCAAACCCCCAGTCGGCTACCTGTGAAGGCCGTATTTTACTACATTTTGTATTCGCACTTTGATCTATGTTTAAGACTATGTGGATGTCTTGGACATCATGATGTAATCAAATTATATCTCTTTACATTATTATTTGAGCATGTGTGATGATTTCTAGTTATGTAATCATTGTGTACATGAATTTCTGAACCTGGCACATACATGGTTCGCATTCGGTTTGCCTTCTAAAATCGGGTGTGACATCTTCCTATTTGGGAGTGAGGATAGTGCTAATGGTCATCATCTTGCGGGCATTAGGAGACCAAGGCTGGCCTTCTTGGTCTCCTCTGTTAATCGTACGACTGGGGTTGGGGTTGTTTCTAAGGTTGGGATCCTGAGATCATCCTTTGGGAGTGTGCCCGCATCCGTCACCTGCCTCTTTTGTGCCATCGAGGTGCCCATGGCGAGGGCCATTTGGATGGTCCTTCGGTAGCACTCTGCAGTGCCCTAGAAGTCAGCCTTCATGGTGATGATGCATAGAGGGCCCAACATGTTGAGCATCATGTAGGAGTAATGTGGGACAACAATAAACTTGGCTATCCCTAGTCTCCTAATGATGGCGTTGAGGCGTAGTTGAACCAAGCCACCTCAAAGCGTAGGAACTCGGTGTGGTAGTTTTCAAGCGTGCCAATGGCCATGGGTAGGTAGGTGTGACCTAGGGTGTACTCCCACTTGGTCAAAACGATGCCAAATAAGGGACTGTCTAACTCATGGAGGTCAGTGATAGAGACCTCGGGTGCCTAAAGGGTCTTCGAGAATGTGACCTTGATGCTGCTACCCCTATCCATTAGCACCTTCTTGACTTGGCTCTCTCGAATCACCGAGTTAACAAGAAGAGGTTACTTGCTTGGATGATCGAAACTGAGCCATTAGTCAGCCCGACTGAAGGTGATTGGGATTTAAGACCACTTGTATGACACTAGCGAGCTTGTCGTAGCCACCAGGACTTGTTGGTCAGATAGCTTATGCTGCCACTTGTTATCCTAGGGTACGTGGCACCAAAAGATGACGTTGACCTCCTTGTCGACATTAGGGAAAGGCTGGGCATTGCCCCCTTGCTGCTGAGGTGGCTGGTCCTAGTCTCATCGAGGAGGTGGTGGAGGAAGCACATGGAATGGTCGGCCTTGGACGATCATGTTAGAAATATGCCCTAGAGATAATCATAGAGATGAGCATATTTCTTTGTGTCCATGATATATATTTGCTTAATTGAATATCCATGAAAGGCACCTTGTATTGATTAGCAATTATGTGAATTGTTTGAGATTATTTACTTGTATGGTTATTCTAAATGGTGTCTCTGGTCAGAGTCGATGACCATCAGATGATGACATTTCACAAGTTATGGACATGGCAATGTCAATCTAATAATGTGGGTGCATGTATGTCATGAATCTGGACCGACCCAATGTGAGATATTGTAATATAGTTCTCTTTTTGCAACATATACACTGTGTCCTTAGACCTAAGATTATCGAATGTTCTCAAGATGTGAATTGACCTACTAAAGGACTATCAAACGCTACTCTGTAACTTTCTAGTAATAAAGGTAGTTATGGTTTGTCAGGAAGCATGTTGTGAGGCATGGTCATTCAAGATGGAAATTTCCCTATCTTCTTGAGAGAGATGTCTCTAGGCCGTCGAGTGACTGGATCAAGAAATGCATGGTCGTGCTAGGGTTAAATGTTAACTATTGAAAGGATTCCAATTCACAATATCAAGAAAGAGAGTTCAGCTTAGAACTAGACCAAATATCATGAGACAAAGAGAACAACATGTACGTAATGTTGCAATGGTTCGTCTGATATGATCTTTACATGCACATAGGAGTTGACATGTCTTGCTAGTGGTCGCTATCAATTATTGAGCAAAGTAAGACTACTTGGTCCATGTCTATGTGTATGTGAATCTATAGGGTCACACACTTAAGGGGAAGGAAGCCTAACTCGGATAAAGTTCCAAAATTAGATAGAGTCAGAAGCCCATTAAAAAGCCTATATATTATGGGGCGGGACGCGGTTAGGGTTAACCTAATTCGTGACCAGCAAACCAGTAGCCGCGCCCCTCTCGGTCTCGCCAAGTCATCCTCGCAATCCTAGTAGTTTGGTATGCAACGCTTCCTCCCTATACGCGAGGATACCTCGAAGGTGTTGTATTTGGGGCACTAGGACGAACAGCACGAGGACGTGAAGGGCGCTAGGGACTGCACAACACTTCTCGACGTGTATGTCTACATCGAGATGGCTTCCGCTCCTCTGGACGTCTAGTGGTAATTCCATGAACTATAACAGTAGGAGTTCTTAGTTTGTGGGGTCGAAAATTTTGTTTTGCGCTATTGTAGCCTTGCCATAATCCTACAGTGGTACCGAGGCCAAGTTATGCGTAGTTTTAGGTTTGGATCTAGGTTCATGAGATGGATCTACTTGATGCAGGGTTTGATTAGATCAAGTGGTTATACTGGGTTGAACTAGATTACATTAGATATGACTGAAAATATCAGTTCATCCTTCTCTGTTATATGCGTGACTTACCCCTACTGACTGGAATCCCCATCGGGGTTAACTGCATAGACAACCAGCCGATTGACATAACAGATCGACGTCATGAGTATAATCTTCTTCATGTCGAAAGTCGCAGATTTGGGTTGATTTGATCAATTTCATGAGATTTCCAGTGGAATTTCCATTCATATGATACATGGATTCCGGTTTTTGCAGGACATCTTGTAGAAAACATGTTCGTCTAACCTATTTTTGCAGGACATCTTGTGATCAGTATGATTGTTGTGTGTATATGATGCATATAAATGAATAATTCATGACCCGAGTGTCGTGACCACAGCAATACGGCTGATGCCATATGTATTGTCCAAATTTAATGTAACGACATGTGTATCAACATGTGATGATCCAACGCGTTTATGTAATTTGTTTACCAGCATACATTAGATAGGTCTTGAAGGGCTCATCACATAAAGGATGGCATACCTATATCATGGAGATGGAGGTCATCTTGATGGATAGATTATTGGAGATGGGGATCACCATAAGACAGTGAGCCATACCGAATCACAACTGTTATGTGAATGTCATTCTTAATGTTCTACTTGTTTGTGTTGCATAAATTGTCCTTGCGTGCAATGATATAAGTAGGACGATCCCTCATAAATGTTTAAGCTCAAATGCCTCTCCAAACCTTGCACTATCATAAGTCTTCCACAATTGGTGGTGGGTCTAAAAATTAGGGCACCAGTAGTTTTCCTTGACTAGATAGGTTTGTATTGGATACAAACTAAAGGGTTGGTTAACTTAAACAAAGTTATCTTATTGGTTAAGGACTTTGGGGCATAAGGTCGAGAGCCGAGACATAGAGATGTCACCCAACAACAGAAGTCATATATGATATGATTAGCAAGGAGTTTCTTACCGATCTACCTTGTCTTCTAGCGGTGATGCTAAAGCTCACTAGTAGATTTGTTAGTTGTGGGTTTCGAATCACTAAGTATCAATTGATGGATATTGATTTTAGTGGGAAGTCATTCTATTAAATTTTAATATGATTTACTCTGTCATGGATATTTTTGTCTTTTATTTTGCATTATTTTTTTGTAGATAAATGGCACCTAGCACACCAGTATTTTCTTTGTGACCGATTATTGAAAAGGTTAAGTTAAATGGTACAAACTATACATATCTGTAACATAAGAATTGTTCTTAGGGCAGAGAGAAAGCAATATATGCTAATCTTGAAGTGAGTTGCCTTATGCTTGCTTGCATGGAGCCCGAGCTCCAAATGCAGTTTGAGACAAACCATGAGGCACACGATATGATCATGGCACTCAAGGATATGTTCTAGACTCAGTCTAGGACTGAAATGTTCAATGTGTCCAAAGCCTTTCTGGAATGGAAGCTAGCAGAAGGTGCAGCAGTTGGGCCACATGTAATCGAGATGGTTGGTTATATTTAAAGGTTGGAGAAGCTAGGCTTCCCAATGAGCCAAGAGTTGGCCACGAATTTCATTTTGGCATCTCTTCCGCCTAGCTATGGAAACTTCATTATGAACTACCATATGCATGGGGTAGAGAAGGGCCTCCATGAACTATGTGGCATGCTGAAAACAGTAGAGGGAGACTTAAAAAAGTGCTGGTAGCAGTGGCCATGTGATGGCAGTTCAAAGCAAACCCAACTTTAAGAAGAAGGGTAAAACTCAAAAGAAGAGGGGCAAGACAAAAGATATAGTATCCAAGCCAAACCAAAAGCCCAAGGCTAGACTAGCTACAGACATCGATTGCTTTTATTGCAAAGAACTTGGTCACTGGAAGAGGAATTGCAAGCATTACTTAGCCTCTATTAAGGATTGCGACAGTAAGGGAACAGGCACAACAGGTACACTTGTTGTTCACATACATAATGTTTCTTGCTAATTCTTATATTAATTCTTTGGTATTTTATACCAGATCGTTTGTCCATATTTGAATTTGATGCAGGGAATGATAAGATGTAGAAGCGTTAAAAGAGGAGAAGTTGATTTTCGGGTGGGCAATAATGCAAGTGTTGCTGCGTTGACCATAGGTACGATGCAACTTCACCTCCCATTAGGATGTATTTTTGAATTAAATAATTGTTGTCTAGTTCCTAGTATGAGTCAAACATTATGTGTCACACCCGGTTTTAGAAGGTAAACCAAATGTGAACCATGTACGTTCTAGGATCAGAAATTCACATACAACGATTACACAATTGGACATCATCACACAATGCTCAAATAATAGCCGAAATAAGTATAACTTTATTACATCATGATGTTCGAAACATCCACATAGTCATTAACTTAAACATAATCAAAGTGTTGAACGAAACGTAGTAAGACAATGCCTTCAAAGGTAGTCGACTGGGGGTTTGCCGCTAGTCTAGTTTAGAATTCCTCGAAGTCTTGAAACTCCTGAAAATCCTCCGCGTTGCCTTCATCTTCTCTTGAGCAATGGTTGTAAGAGGGACAACCTGTGTTTGTTGTTTAAGCAAGGGTGAGTACACATCGATGTACTCAGCAAATGTCTCGTTTGGTTGAAGTGGACTGTCTGTATGTAAGGGTTAAGCTCAAAGCAGTTGCTTTTAGTTGGTGAGATATTTATCATTAGTAGAAGCCAAGTTTTATCATAAAACCCAAGTGATATTCCCAAAAGAAAGTACATCCTTAGAGAGGAAAGTACCAGATATCATTTGTATAGCCATCATCATTAAACCACCAACATAAATGAATCCAAAGTAATCTCTAATCAAAGAGATATTTTTTTTATTTTCCAGAATTCAAAATCAATTTATTTGGGGTAAATCATGTCTAGGAATTTTAAATAAATATTTTAAATATTTCCAGAATTTTAAATATTTATTTCCAGAATTTTAAATATTCAAAATCAATTTATTTGGGGTAAATCATTTCCAGAATTTTAAATATTTATTTGGGGTACATTTTCAAAAGTTCTAAATATGTTTTTTCTGTTCATTAGGTGCTAAATCATGTCTAGGAATTTTCCTAAAACTTTTGGAGCCTTTGAGATATTTTCATATATTAAAAATGATTTCGGCCTTTATCTGAAATTACTTTTAATTTTAAAAAATGGGACAATTACGAAAAATAAATATTTTCGAACCCTAGCAATATATATATATGGCTGGAATCCTCTCGCCGAGCCCTTTCCGAATTTCGAAACCCCATTCCTAGTCTAGATCCGAAACTCCCGGAATTGCTCAACGAATTAGGGACGGTTCCAACTTCGGCGAGCAATTACTTTTGATACGTGTGTCGTCAGCGGAATTCGACGGTACCACTGCATTCGTCTCGCCGAGAGTTTCGTCCCGGTGCCTTCGATTCCTCGATCCGATCAACGGTTCGTCCCCAATCGGTGTTTTCCTCCTCGGCTCCAGTGAGGGTTTGTTCTCCGGTGAGCCTCTCCTCCATTGTTGCCATGGTGTTCTTGGTTTCTGTCTCCCTCGCGCAGCCTCTCTCTCTCTCTCCTCAGCAGCGGTCCCCTCCCCCATAACTTCCCCCCGGCGTGGCTCCTTCCCCCTCCCCGGTGGTGGCCCAACCGCCCCTATGCGCCCCCCGGCTCCCCCGCACCGCGCAGTCGGCCCAGCCCCCTCCCCGCCTCTACATCGGCTCCCTCTCCTCCTTCTCCCCTTGTCATGGTGAGAGAAAGGAGAAGTAGGGAGGAAGAAGATGGACATTTTGCGAAATTGCCCCTATACGAAATTAAAATTGTAGGAATTTAATCCAACTTAATACCATCATAACTTTTGCGATTTATATCCGATTCACTCTGTTCAAGTTGCGTTAGATTCGTATTAAAATTGTCTACATCTTAGAAGTATTTTCCCCTGCTGTTACACATTTTATTTAATTTATTTAAATGTTTGTTTGACCGATGGCTACTAGAACTATTTGATGAATTCAGTATTCATGCCTGAATTGGATAAGTTCGTGGTGGTATTTATTGATGATATCTTGGTATACTCAAAGAGTGAAGCTAAGCATGCCAAGCATCTACATGCAGTGCTCTAACACCTAATAAATCATTGTCTATGTGATTTCTGGCTAAAGGAAATTAAATTCTTGGGACACACCATCTGCTAGGAAGGAATTTCTGTCGATCTAGACAACATGCAGGAGGTAATGAATTGGAAGCCTCCTACCACCGTCTACCAGATTTGGAGTTTTCTGGGATTAGCTGGGTACTATCACCGATTCATTCTGGATTTCTCCAGAATCGCTAAGCCAATGATTGATTTGCTAAAGAAGGGAGTAAAATTTGAGTGGGAACAGAAATGCGACGAAGCTTTCCATACCTTATGGCAACACCTGACCACCGCACCAGTGATAACATAGCCGGACAATGTTAAGCCATTCGAAGTGTATTATGATGCTTCGGGCACTAAACTGGGTTGTGTTATGATGCAAGACAACCGAGTCATTGCCTATGCGTATCGAGCACTACGACCACATGAGTTGAATTATCCTACACATGATCTAGAGTTAGCAGCCGTAGTAATGCCTTGAAAATATGGAGATATTACTTGATGGGAGCTCACTGCAACATCTACATCGATCACAAGAGCCTCAAGTATATTTTCACCTAGGCTGATCTTAACATTAGGCGGAGAAGGTGGCTGAAATTGATCAAGGACTATGATTTAGAGGTAGGGTACTGCTGGGGTCTCAGCTGTCTGAAGAGCAAGAGAAGACTTTGCTAAGATTTTTATTCAACAACAAAGATGTCTTTGCTTGGTCAGCTAATGATCTCTGTGGTGTCAACAGAGATGTCATTAAACATTCACTTAATGTGGATCCATCTTTCAGGCCAAGAAAACAAAGGCTTTGAAAGATGTCTGAAGACAAAGCTGAAGGTGCTCGGAACAAAGTGAAGAGACTTCTTAGTGCTGGTGTCATCAGAGAAGTGAAATACCCAGAATGGCTAGCCAACACTGTTATGGTGAAGAAGGCCAATGGTAAATGGAGAATGTGCATTGATCTCACAAATCTCAACAAGGCTTGTCCAAAGGACGAGTTCCCATTGCCAAGAATAGACTCTCTAGTAGATGCAGTAGCTTCTTCAGAGCTCATGAGTCTGTTGGATTGTTACTCAGGCTACCATCAAATTTGGATGGAAAAGTAAGACGAGCCGAAGACTATCTTCATAACCCCTAGTGGTACCTATTGCTATCTTCGGATGCCTCAGGGGCTTAGAAATGCTGGAGGAAGCTTCAGCAGAATGACAGTCAAGGTCCTTCATTCTCAAATAGGCAGGAATGTACTGACCTATGTTGATGATATCATAGTGAAAAGCACAAAGCAAGAAAATCACATTGCTGATTTGCAAGAGACATTTGCCAATTTCAGGCAAGCTGGCCTGAAGTTAAATCCAGAAAAGTGTGTTTTTGGGGTGAAGGGCAAGTTCCTTGGCTGTTTAGTATCGACGAAAGGAATTGAAGCCAACCCAAGCAAGATCGAAGCTATCCTTCGGATGGAGCCACCAAGCACAAAGAAGGGGGCCCAATGGCTGGCAGGAATATTAGCATCATTGAACAGATTCATATCCAGATCTGTAGAAAGAAATCTACCATTCTTTGAAGTACTGAAGTCAGCCAAAGTTTTTCAATGGGGTCCGGCTCAACAAAAATCTTTCGAAGAGTTGAAACAATACTTGATTGATCTAACGACATTAACTCCACCTTCGCTAGGGGCTCCATTACTATTATATATGGCAGCTTCTCACTCTGCGGTTAGTGCGGCTCTTGTACAGGAGAAGCTAGATGGACAAATCAAAAAGCAGGCTCCAGTGTACTTCATCTCTGAAGTTTTAAGTTTACGAAGAAAAATTATACAGAATTGGAGAAAGTGTTGTATGCTATGTTAATGGCTTCCAGGAAGCTTCAGCATTATTTTCAAGCATATCACATAATTGTTCCTTCGTCACAGCCTCAGAAGGACATAATGAGGAACAGAGAAGCTATTGGAAGGATTGGAAAATGGGCTGCAGAGCTTAATGAATTCAGTATTGACTATGTGCATAGATCCTCAATTCAGTCCCAGGCATTAGCAGACTTCATTGCTGATTGGACGCCAGGGGCTCAGGAAGAAGAAACAAATAAAGACGCTGAAGCTTGGACAGTGTTTTGCGATGGTTCCTAGGGAACCTTCGGTGCAGAAGCGGCTGCTGTCTTAGTTGCCCCTTCTAAAGTCAGAACATGTTATGCAGCAAAGCTTGACTTCAGTTGTACAAATAATATTGCTGAATATGAAGCACTTCTGTTGGGGCTTCAGAAGTTGAAGGCAATGGGAATAAGAAGGGCCATCCTTAAAACTGACTCTCAAGTCATTTCTGGTCATATTGACAAAAGTAGCAAGGCCAGAGACCTGAAGCTTGAAAAATATTTGTACACAATTCGAAGGCTCGAAGCTTCTTTCGAAGGATTTTCTGTCAAGAATATTCCAAGAGGGGAAAATGAGCATGCTAATTTGCTAGCCAAGTCAGCAGCACAGGGGCTCCCACTAACTTCGGAAGTATTTTTTGAGACAATAAAAGCACCTTCAGTTGAACTTATGGAGAGAGCAGTGCTTGCAATTTCCCTAGTACAGATGACGAAGCTTATAATAAGAAAATGTAAGCAAGGACAAGACTGTATGTGATAATAGAAGGGGAATTATATAAACATGGAGTCTGTTCTCCACTCCTTAAGTGTTTATCCAGAGCTGAAGGTATTGAATTAATGGAGATACATGCAGGTCTGTGTGGATCTCATATTGGGTCTAGGCCCTTGCTGGGAAAAGTGTTTAGACAAGGATTTTACTGGCCGAAGGCAGCTTCGGATGCCGCAGAGCTAGTTCAAAAATGTGAAAATTGTCAAAAATGTGCAAGAGACTAGAAGCAACCTTCATCTCTCACCCAGCTAATACAGCCTACTTGGCCATTGCAAAGATGGGGCCTGGATTTGTTAGGCCCACTTCCACCAGCGCAAGGTAATTTGAAATATGTTGTGGTGGCTGTAGAATTTTTTTCTAAGTGGATTGAAGCAAAGCCTTTGGCTACAATAACTTCGGTTACAGTCCAAAAATTCTTCTAGCAAAATATTGTTTGTCGCCTCGGCATGCCGAAGGCTATAACTGTGGGCAATGGAACACAGTTTGATGCTGAAACATTCAAGGATTTCTGTGACCAAATTGGCATGAAGATTCATTTTGCATCAGTTAGGCATCCAGAGTCAAACAGGCTGGTAGAAAGAGCAAATGGCATTATAATGACAGGAATAATGAAGCTAATCTTCAATCAACCCAGAGGAAAGTGGCCAGATGAGTTGATTAAAGTAGTGTGGAGCCAGAATACAACCTGTTGGGGACTTGTTCTCAAATGCTATGAATTAAGAACAAGACAACACAAAATGTTAAATGTTAATGCCCTTCGTCCTTCAAAGCATTATTTCCCTTAGGATATAATGATCTTCAGACGAAGGTCGTGAAGGACATACCTTCATCATCATGGTATATGCTAATAATAGAAGAAGCATATGAAATATAAGAGACAACATGAACAATCATATGTACCTTTGGCTTGACAGAAGGTAAAAGTCCAAGTGTGACGCACAAGCGAGTACAAGTCAGCGTGAACAGTACGGGGATACTGTTCATCTATTTATAGGCACAGGATGCAACCTGTGTAAAATTACATTTATACCCTTTACAATTGATTACAATCATGACACAAATTATCATGGGTCAATCTGTCTTTTCATCTTTAAGTCGGTGCAACCCTTCGTCTCAAGGCATGTCGTTATGCCGAAGTTCCCTGGGAGGTAACTTCGGCGTTATTTTTGTGCTAATCTTCTGAAGGTGTTTCTTCTTACAGGACCTTCGGCTACGAAGCAGACCCTTAACAGTAGCCCCTTCGCGGTGCTAGATTGTTTTTCATAACAAGCTTGATCCATGAAAATTTGTCCCAAGCTTCGGAATGCCGAAGGTCCGAAAAACACCTTCCCTGAGCTCGTTGCCAAGAAACGATATTCTGAGCGCAAGGTGGCCCCACCATGCAACGGGTACACGCGATCTGACGATTCATCTCCCACGCACCGTGGTCCACCGTTCAGTGGGTGCAGATGATTGTTGAGCGGGTACGGGCGACTTGATGATTTACCTTCACACCTGCAGAACTATATAAATAGACAGGTAGGTGTGAAGTTACCACAACATTCATTGCCATTGCACTGTTATGCTGCTGAAAAATTTAACCATAGCCGAAGCTTTCTCATTGCATTCTCAAGCAAAGCATCATTTTGATCTAGCTTCGGCATAAGAGGGAGCTTCGTCAAAACTGAAAAAATCATCAACATTCGTAGAAACTATAAGGAATTTGACACTTGATGGCCAAAGTACATTCAACTGCTAGGGTGACTTGCGACGGAGAGGAGGCCAAAGCCACAAAGACTGCCCCGATCTCTGAAGTTATGAGACAATCGAGACTGGTTGTGACAGAGGGAGCTGCTGACGAAGGTGCATCTGCTACGAAAGCTGAATATGCTGTCATCGAAGAAGATGTTGCTGATGAAGAAGAGGAAGATTATACTCTCATGCCATCCAAACCTAGCCACTTGGACGTTGGAAAATCTACCATTTTTGAGGCTGATATGCCCATGATGATAAAGCTAGGCTACTTTGGGGAAACTGAGAAGAAGCTGATTCGTTTTGGCAAGGAAGAAACTACTTCGACACCGGAAAATGATGAGGTGGTAGTTTTCAAAAGTTTCTTCAGAGCGGGATTGAGGTTTCCTTTGAATGAAATGACTGGGGAAGTTTTGGAAAATTTTGAAATCTATCTTCATCAGCTGACTCCTAATGCTATCGTTAGGCTCAGCGTCTTCATCTGGGCACTCTGAAACCAAGGAATAGACCCGAATGCCAAAGCTTTCTGCCGAGTGCATGAGCTTCACTATCAGACGAAGGCCAGAGAAGATGGTCTTCATGAGAATTTTGGTTGTTTCAACTTCGCTTATCGTAAAGATATGAAGACTCTGGTGGTTAGCTATCACACCAAACGACCAACCGGTTGGAAGAATGAGTGGTTTTATGTTAAGGCCGATGAGAAGAAGAGGGAGAAGTTCAAGACGCTAGTACTGAGCCCGCTGAGCTTAAGCTTTGGGTTGACTAGGCCCTTGTGCCACATGTTGCCTGGGTCACCATGCCGACAAGTTGTGCGAGAATTTAGGGTGGTAGCTGAGCATATCAGCACCAGAGATCTAGTCCAAGAATATCTGGCCTATAAGGTGTTCCCGACGCTTAGTGAATGGAACATGCCGAAGCTAAAGGGGACAAAGGAGAAGAATGAACTTGTACGACTACCTTATCGGTTCAAATTCGAAAAACAGTTCAAAGGGCCATGCCAAGAATGGTTAGAAATGATAGAAACCATGTGCAACGAAATTTTGGGCAATTTCACTAAAAAAGAAGATCAACTGATGACTGCGGCCTTCGGCACCTGGCCGAAGCGAAGGTTGAATCGAGTGATGGATGCATTGAATTTTGAATATCCTGATTATGAGCGATTGAACAAGGGTGCCAAAGGGCAAAAGAGAAAAAGGATTGTTAGTGTTCTGAGCAGACAAGCTGCTAGAATGGTGAAAGAAGATGAAGAAATTCTGAAGAAGAGGAAATCTAGCCCTGAGCCAAAGGTGGCTGCTCCGAAGAAGAGGAAGGCTACGACTTCGAAGCCAAAAACAACTGAGATTGAGGAAGCGACTCCTTCAACACCTTCTGCTGCTGATGTAGAAGAAATTCTTAAGGTAATGACTGAATCCTTGCCTATCAAGCTAAGTCCACTGGGGCCACATCTGACGAAGCTTTTACAGAAGAAGGAGGAGCCTTCGACAGCCAAGAAGTCTGTTGGGCCAAAAAGGTGGAGGATTATTACTGTGATTGAAGCTATTGAAGAAACACCACCGCCGGTCTCGGCGTTAGAAACACCAGCTACTGAAGATGCTACAGCTACCGAAGCTGCAACTGCTAAAGCTGCAACAGCCAAAGCTGCAACAGCCGAAGATACAAATCTAGAGAGCACATTTTCTGATATTGATAAAATGCTTTTGAATATGGCTGCAGAAGAAGCTGCTGCAGCCGCTGAAGAGACCTTGGCCACAGTGCCTGGAAAAGGGAAGGAGATCGCCGAAGATACTTCAGATGAAAAGGACTTTAATTTTCAAAACATAATTGGTCAAGAGTTATCTAAGGCTGAAAAAGAGGAGCTGAGAGATTATGCTATATCATGTGGCTATCAACCAGGAGCGTTGCTCTTCGGTATTAACGACGAAAGCTTAGGATTCCTCCAAGACCGAACTGGAGCAAAGGTTATTAGTGCTCTATCAAAGAGTGTTGGTTTCCCGAAGATTGAGGCCGACATCAGCCGCTACCAACGACATCATATCGTCGGTAGTTTATTCTATTCTAATTTTAAGGTAAAAAATTTTTTCCTCCGGCTTTTAACTGTTTTTTTTTACGACGAAGGTGTTTTCTGACGAAGGCTGCTTTGCACAGAGTATGCTACTAAGTAAAGCCTTAAGGATGCAACAGGACCTCGAAGATAAGAAACATGAGGTTATAACTGAAGGCTTAGAGAGCAAAATCAAAGATCATGAAGCTACTCTTGAAAAGAAGGATTTTGTTCTTCATACAATGGAGGGTTCACTGGCAGAAGCCCAAGCCGAAAATGCCAAATTAAATAGTGAACTCTTCCTGAAATCAGAAAATTTTGAGCAAGAAAAGAAGAATCTCGACACGAAGCTTAAAGCCAAAGTCGAAAAAGTTCAAATTTGCAGAAATCATTGAAGGAGCTTCAGGATAAATGTCTAGACTTCGGCAACCGATGCGTACAACGGCTGAAGCAGGTCTTCAACTCAGTTGAAGCCAGTTCTGAAAAATTTGAACCTTCGGTTGAAGACCTGCCAGGCACCTTCGAACACTTTGAGGGTGAAGTTGATGTGCTTGACGAAGTTATAGCTGGGCACGACGACTTCTCTGCCCTGCTAGCTTCTCGGGGCACAGTTGTTGCTCTCATGAAAACTGGTTGCACGCATGGGAAGATTGTCAATAGACCTAACTTTAGCTTATCACCAACAGATTTGACTGACATCCCTAGCCTGGCCTGAAGCATAGGAAATAGATTCATAACACAAATCTGACAAAAGGGTGGGCGAAGCTTAGCTGGTGACGAAGCTCGAAGTCACCTCAAGCCGGTAGTAAACTTATACCTGGTGTTTACCTTCTCCTTGAAACTTGAGTTTACCTTATAACGCTTTGTTATGTACAGCATGACAAAGCCGAAGAGCAATGATCCGAAGCTTGGCGGATAGTGATGAAGTGATGAAGCTGAAGGCACTGCTGTGAAAAAGCTTAGAGAGACTTTTGAATTAACCTTGTAAAAAGTACTGTAATTTAGGAATCAAACATTACTCTGTAAATTTGTCCATACCTTGTAATATATTTTTACCTTTCCATCTGTGTATGAACTACTTGGTTGTGGATGAAACTTGTATTTTTTGAGCCGAAGGCGAAAAACACCTTCCCTTCTTTTCATACATAACGAAGCATAAATCTGCTTCTTCTTTTTTTTCTCGCCGAAGCCTTGTCATTAGAGCCAAAGCAACTATCTGTACTTCTATGATATGATGATGATGATCCTACGAATGTCTAAATGAATCTATATGAATGCAATGAAAAATGTGATGTATTGTGCAAATGAATGTCCAGACACACGCTTACGAAGCCACATCCAAACTCTGTATTCCCTTAGGAATGACTGAAATCTCTTTGCCATTTATTTTTTGGCTTCACCGCTTATTTTTCGGTGTAAGTTCTGCATCCCCTAAGGAACGTCTTTTGAACTTCTTCGCCTTCTATTTCGGTGGTATAAGTTCTGCATCCCTTTAGGAACGTCTTTTGAACTTCTTCGCCTTATATTTCGGCGGTATTTGGCTCTGCATTCCCTTAGGAACGACTTTTGAGCAGAAAACTTACGCTGCGCTCCCTTAGGAATGACTTTTTTGTAGCTTCGTCGTGCTCTGCATCCCCTTAGGGACGACTTTTGAGCTTCTCCCTGGGTTTTCTTTTTCTTTTTCTGCACTCGATGGTGCATGCTCAGATGCTACATTTTACATTCTTTTGGGGGATTTGCTCTCGTAGAGCTAAATAAGAAAAGAAAAATTACAAGCTATAGCCCCATTAAAAACCTTTCTCCCCCTTTGGAAGGAAAAGGGTGCCATAGGTAAAAATGAAAAAAGATTACATCAAATTACACATAGTATCGTTGAAGCTCATCCGCATTCCAAGATCTAGGAATGTCGTTGTTGTCCATATCCTTCAACTTGTAAGAACCGGGCCTTGACGAAGATACCACTAGAAAAGGTCATTCCCACTTCAGCTGTAGTTTGCCTACTGTGTCCGGATTAGCCACTCTCCGAAGCACCAAATGTCCTGGTTTAATATTTTTCAACCGAACTTTTCTATCGCGCCATTTTATTGTTTCGGCTTGGTATTTATTGATATTCTCCACACCCTGAAGTCTGGTCCCTTCTATAGTATCTTTTGCCACGTGATAATCAGCTTCGTCTTCTGCCGAAGCTGCTGTTCTTATTGATCCCACTTTAGCTTCTTCTGGGGTTATAGCTTTGTCACCAAATAATAACTTGAACGGCGTAAAACCCGTTGATCTTGATATGGTTGTATTGTGGCTCCACACCACTTTAATCAACTCATCTGGCCACTTTCCTCTGGGCTGATTGAAGATTAGCTTCATTATTCCCGTCATTATAATACCATTTGCTCTTTCGACAAGTCCGTTTGACTCTGGATGCTTGACTGACGCAAATTGAATCTTCGTGCCAATTTTATCATAGAATTCCTTGAAAGTTTTGGCATCAAACTGTGTTCCATTGTCCATAGTTATAGCCTTCGGCACGCCGAAGCGACAGACAATGTTTTGCCAGAAGAATTTCTGGACTTTGACCGAAGTTATTGTGGCCAAAGGCTTCGCTTCAATCCACTTAGAAAAATATTCTACAACCACCACAACATATCTTAAATTGCCTTGCGCTGGTGGAAGTGGGCCTAACAAATTGAGGCCCCATCTTTGCAACGGCCAGGTGGGCTGTATTAGCTGAGTGAGAGATGAAGGTTGTTTCTGGTCTCTTGCACATTTTTGATAATTTTCACATTTTTGGACTAACTCTGCTGCATCCGAAGCTGCCTACGGCCAGTAAAATCCTTGTCGAAACACTTTTCCCAGCAAGGGCCTAGACCCAATGTGAGATCCACACAGACCTGCGTGAATCTCCTTCATTAATTCAATACCTTCAGCTCTTGATAAACACTTAATGAGTAGAGAACAGACTCCATGTTTATACAATTCCCCTTCTACTACCACATATGGTCTTGTCCTTGCCTCCATTCTCTTATTATAAGCTTCGTCATCTGAAAGACAATTACCTTGGAGGAAGGATATAATTTCAGTCCTCCAATCTTCACTATGTACTGGAGAAATAATAAGCACTGCTCTCTCCATGAGTTTAACCGAAGGTGCCTTTATTGTTTCAAAAAATACTTCCGAAGGTAGAGGGAGCCCCTGAGCCGCCGATTTGGTTAACAAATCTGCATGCTCATTTTCACCTCTTGGAATATTCTTGATAGAAAAACCTTCGAAAGAAGCCTGCAACCTTCGAACTGTATCCAGATATCTTTCAAGCTTCGGATCTCTTGCCTTGCTACTTTTGTCCACATGGCCTGAAATAACTTGAGAATTAGTTTTCAGGATGGCCCTTATTCCCATTGCCCTTAACTTCCGAAGCCCCAACAGAATTGCTTCGTACTCAGCAATATTATTTGTGCAACTGAAATCAAGCTTGGCTGCATAACATGTTTTAACTTTTGAAGGTGCTACTAGGACCGCAGCCACTCCTGCGCCGAAGGTTCCCCATGAACCATCGCAGAACACTGTCCATGCTTCGACATCTTTGTTTACTTCTTCGTGAGCCCCTGGCGTCCAATCAGCGATGAAGTCTGCCAACGCCTGAGACATAGTCAATGGTGAATTCATTAAGTTCTGCAGCCCATTTCCCAATCCTTCCTGTAGCTTCTCTATTCCTCATAATGTCCTTCAGAGGCTGTGATGAAGGAACAATTATGCGATATGCTTGAAAGTAATGTCGAAGCTTTCTGGAGGCCATTAACACAGCGTATAGCACCTTCTCCAATTCCGTGTAATTTTTCTTTGATAGGCTTAAAACTTCAGAGACAAAGTACACTGGATCTTGCTTTTTGGCTTAGCCATCTAGCTTTTCCTGTACAAGTGTCACACTCACTGCAGAATGCGAAGCTGCAACGTATAAAAGCAATGGAGCCCCTAGCGAAGGTGGAGTTAATGTTGTTAAATCAATCAAATACTGCTTCAACTCTTCGAAGGCTTTTTGCTGAGCTGGGCCCCATTGAAAGACTTCGGCTGACTTCAATATTTCAAAGAATGGGAGATTTCTTTCTGCTGATCTGGATATAAATCTGTTTAATGATGCTAGTCTACCTGCCAGCCGTTGAGCCCCTTTCTTTGTACTTGGCGGTTCCATCCGAAGGATAGCTTCAATCTTGCTTGGGTTAGCTTCGATTCCCTTCGTTGATACTAGACAGCCAAGGAACTTGCCCTTCTTTACCCCAAAAACACATTTTTCTGGATTTAACTTCAAACCAGCTTGCCTAAAAATTGGCAAATGTCTCTTGCAAATCAGCAATGTGGTTTTCTTGCTTCGTGCTTTTAACTATGATATCATCAACATAAGTTAGCACATTCCTGCCTATTTGAGAATGAAGGACTCTGGCTGTCATTCTGCTGAAGCTTCCTCCAGCATTTTTAAGCCCCTCAGGCATCCGAAGATAGCAATATGTGCCACTGGGGGTTATGAAGCTAGTCTTCGGCTCATCTTCCTTCTTCATCCAGATTTGATGGTAGCATGAGTAACAATCTAGTAGACTCATGAGCTCTGATGAAGCTGCTGCATCTACTAGAGAATCTATTCTTGGCAATGGAAACTCATCCTTTTGACAAGCCTTGTTAAGATCTGTAAAATCAATGCACATTCTCCATTTACCGTTGGCCTTCTTCACCATAACTGTGTGGCTAGCCACTCTGGATATTTCACCTCTCTGATAACACCAGCACTAAGAAGCCTCTTCACTTCGTTCCAAGCACCTTCAGATTTGTCGTCAGACATTTTCCGAAGCTTTTGCTTTCTTGGCTGAAAAGATGGATCCACATTGAGTGAATGCTCAATGACATCTCTGTTAACACCGTAAACATCATTGGCTGACCAAGCGAAAACATCTTTGTTTTTGAATAGAAATCTTAGCAAATTCTTTTCCTGTTCTTCGGATAACTGAGACCCTAGCAGTACCTTTTTGCTCTGCTATATCTTCACATAGAAGCATAGGCTTCGGCTGATCCGCCGAAGCAGCCTTCTCTCTTTTGTATCTATACTGCTCACAGGCTTTGGTTCCATCTATGTTATGGATTGCCTTTGAATCTGTCCAGTTTCCTTCGGCCTTCCTGGCAGCTTCCTGACTCCCATGAAGAGCGATTGGCCCTTGTTCCGAAGGTATCTTCATGCATAAATATGCTGGATGAAGTATCGCTTCGAAAGCATTAAGTGTTCCACGACCAACGATTGCATTATAGGGATACTCCATGTCAACAATGTCAAAGACAACCTGTTCAATCCTTGTGTTATGAACGAAGCCGAAGGTCACTGGCATTGTGATTTTGCCGAGTGCTACAATCTGCCTTCCTCCGAAGCCACATAGAGGGTGTGTAGCATCATGAATCTTATCCTCTGGTTCCTGCATCTGCCTGAAGGGCTTAGCAAATATGATATCCGCTGCACTGCCTGTATAAACCAGAACATTATGGACCAAAAATCCCTTAATGACACAAGATATGACCATAACATCATTATGAGTGTAATCTTTGAGCTGAAGGTCCTCCTAGGAGAAGGTGATTGGGATGTGGGACCATTTTGACTTGATGAAGGGTCCCTGCACCCCAACATGTTGTACCCTTCTCTGTGCTTCCTTCTTCTGCTTCTTGTTATCCGGCTCTGAACCTAAGCCGCCTGTTATTAGAAGCACCAGCTTCGTAGCCAAAGATGCTTCGGCTTGGTTGCTGAACGAAGCCATCAGCTCAAAAGTGGAAGTGAGTTCATCGGAGGTGGGCACCAATGTTGGGGACTTGTTCTCAAATGCTATGAATTAAGAACAAGGCAACACAAAATGTTAAATGTTAATGTCCTTCGTCCTTCGAAGCATTATTTTCCTTAGGATATAATGATCTTCACACGAAGGTCGTGAAGGACATACCTTCATCATCGTGGTATATGCTAATAAGAGAAGAAGCATATGAAATATAAGAGACAAAATGAACAATCATATAACATTATCAATTCATCCTTATTATATTAACATGGAAAAATAGAAACAATATTGAGTTACATATGTACCTTCGGCTTTGTGACACCCCAGTGTCACTTAGGGCTTTTTCTCAGTGCTAACCCAAGAACCATCATTTCATGTAAGTCAAATTGAGCATGAAGCCCCAAATCAACTTAAGAACAGAAGATCCACTAAGTTTATATCTAAAGAATCATGTTCAAAACAAATGAGCTTTTCAAAGAGGGAAAAATGTTGAAACCCTAATACCAACCCTAATTAAGCTATTTAAGTAGAAATGAAGAAAAGGGATGAAACACCATGAAAAACATAAAATCATGGCTTAGGCCAATTATAAACATTGAAATACACTAAATAAGCTACAATAAAGATTATGAAAGCTTGGCCAAAATAGTTTGTTAAAAACTCGAAACAAGCCATTAAAGTGGAGGTTCAATGGAGATTTCGGAAATTCATATTTTTGAATTTTTAGCCCTTGAACCAAAACCGAGCGTGTTCACCTTGATCCTTAGCTCTAATCCTAATGCTCCCATTGAGAAAATCGGGTCTAACTAACCCCTCTATCACATGCCAGAAGATGGCATTGGGACGCGAGCCCAAGACACGACAAAACCAAGGATTTGCCTCGGGCTCGGGCTGGGAGATAGACCAGACTTTAGAGCTCCAAATCTTTGAAACCAGTAGGCAAAATCATATGACCCCCACACAAGATCGGTAGCTTATAGGGAGGAGAAGAGGTTTTGTGCACTGACCAAGGCGAGATCAGGCTCGGATGAATGACCACACGCGCCAGAACTCGGGAATAATGAACGCACACACGTGTTCGACCCTGGTTGGCACGCCGGCATTTGCCAACCCGCGCGCGCGCTCGCCCCAGCGTCCGGTCAAGTCTGCCGCGCGCCCTCGCCGTCGGCCGTGCTTGCCCACACCTTTAAAGCTTCCCTGGGCATGCCTCACCTCACCCCGTGCTCACCCTCGCTGGCCAGACGCCCCTCCTTAGCTCCGGCGAGCCTTTCCTCCGCCCGCCACCACTGCCCAAGCCTCAGCCACTGTGGCCAGCTCCCTCCAGTTGCTTCCAAGCCGCGCCTGCCCTTCAGTTAGCTTCGCCGGTGGCCCGTGAAGCTTTCCAAGCGCTCGGACCCGGCAGAACTTCACCGGAGACCCAAGATCGTCCTCGCCGGACTTCGCTCGCCCGCCTGCGCGCGTAGACCAAGCAATCCGGTGAGTCATTCTCAAATTCCTCGCGCACACGCCTTCCTTGATCCCTAGTGAAGCTCGCTGACCCATTTGATTGACCAATCGTGCCCTGGTTAGTCTAGACTCCTCGCCGCCGACGAGCTCCCCCGCCTGCGCACGTGGACCGGCCGACACCGACCATCCCCGATGGCGACCCGAACATCGCCGTGATCCTCAAGACCTCCCCTACACCCTCGACCACCTCACCGGAGCAGTCTCGCCGCCGGTAAGCCCCTCCGCCTCTTTCTTCCTTTGCGGCCACTGTTCCATTAGGGAAGGACTGCAGGTTCGATTTCCAGAAACCCTAGGGGGTTTTCTGCAGAGCCGTAGACTCATGTGAATAGTGCACCAGGGACCTGTCTGTAATTCACTTAAGAACTTTCCCCAGGGACCCCAGAGCAAAACTGTATTTCCTTTATCCATTTCTATTTAACCTTTTTAAAATTAAACAGAGAACTTAGAAAATTTATATCTTGAGTTATATTCAACCAAATTTAACCAAACCAATTTTGCTGGATTTAAAATATTATGGACTCTCAATTAAAATTACTAAACCCCATGCTTTCTGTTTTAAATTTTAGAGTTTGAAATTGATTAAGGAAAATGACCAAACCTTATTAAATTAAAGAAAATTAGTTATGCTTCTGTGCTGAACTTATGAAAATTTGTAGATGTTCAAACCCCATTTAGACACTGTTTAAAAATAGTGAGCACCCCAGTACTGAAGATTTAAGTAGGATTATCTATTAAAAGCCATTTTTGCCCAAAACTTAGGAAAATCAGAAAGGCATTAGAAAATAATGAACAATGAATGCAATTATTTTTCCTAATCTACTTAAGTAAAAGAGAACCTAGGAAAAATAAAGGGACCCCTAGACCAGAACAGATTCAAAGTGAAATGTTTTATTAGGCACTAATGAAACCAGAAAAACAGTTATTAGAATTATGAAAACAATTTCAAAATTGTTGATAAAAATCCAGTGGACTTGTAACCACTAAGACACCACTACAAAAATGATAAACACCCCAGCCCATCATTTTAAGTAGGGTGAACAAATAGAATTTGATATTGAGCCATAGTTCAATTAAAACATAAGTAAGCCCAAAAGAGTGCAATAATGGGCAAATAAATTTTTACTAGATCAATAATGAAATAGGCCACCAGAAAAAATGCAAAACCGAATTGAAAGCTGCAAAATACTATCCATTGCCAATACTTCATGAAAAAGGCCATTTAATCCAAATAATTCCTACCACCCTTCCCTTAAGCAAAAAGATGCCAAACTTCAGAATGATTGCTCTTGCACAAAGAAGAAGATAGGAAAAATTAGAAATCTGTTGTTTGATATTTTTCAAATGTAGTGGTAGTAGAAAGCACGCCTTTGGCTAGAAACTTTGGAAATTCATAGCAAAATAACTAATACGTATTATTGGCTACAAATTTGTACAAGGTCATGTTATAATATCTAGATGCCAGCAAAAATATGTCTTAGAGTATAACCCTCCGTTAGAAAGGAGTTGTAGTTCAAAACACCCCCTCTACCCTAATATTTGATAATTTTTCCAGAGAGAATTATTCACTTTTTAAACCCCAAATTTTGAGACAGAGTATTACACATCAGTAAGAAGCCACTGTAAATTTTGCAGAATTTTTGGAAATTTATTAAGATAACTTGTAGTTCAAACCCACCCTAAAAGCATAAGAGAAATAGAAGGAAAGAAATGAAAGATAAACCTCGCTCCAATAAGTTCAACTAGAAATCTTGATAAATTCTCACTAAGACATTAAAAAGAATTCAGTGGAACACCAAAATAAACTTACCACTTAGTTTAACTAAACTTGACCCTAAATTACCAAGTATACCCCAAGAATCTTCAAGTAGCAAGATTTAGCCCTAACTTATTAAATTGATCATTCACCATCCAAGTTTAATTGCTAAATTGCATATCATACCATGCATATATCTTACTCATTGCATTCATTAGATTGCAATCTCGCTAACAGAGAGTACGTGCTCATCCCCAAGCAAGGAGCTATCCACGAGGAAGACCAGGAGCAAGCTCCCAAGACTGCCATCGAGGATCTCCCCGCGGCCCCAGCTATTGAAGGCAAGCCCCAATTTTATGCATAACCATATCTATATATGCTACTTTACTACACTTAATGTTTGTAGGATTGTAATGTGCACTTAAGTGTAGGAGTTGCTTGAAACCTCTAGTTGCATGAACTTAGGATTCCTTTTGAGATGGATACTAGTATGCTAGGTCGAGTAGCTGCTTTGCTAATCAGGATCTCAGTAGAAGTCAACTGATTTTTCTAGCACTCGCGCGAGGTCAGGAATTGATTGTATTCATCTTGATAACGGGATATATGTCAGTCTATGGACTTGGATCCAGGGAAGATGCCTTGTCTAGGAGTCGGGAAAAATGAATTAAGGATTAATGTGTGGATACCTGAGTCAAGCTTTTGAACGTACTAAGCACATGTCGGGAAATATGGTATCCGGTAAACCTAGTACCTGAGTGAAGCCGGGCGCAGACTTTATCCCTCGCGTGACCTAAGACTGGGTCTCCTATGCTAGCTATGGTGGGTACAAGTGCGGTCACTGCACGGCGGCAGCCGGGGTTAGTGGAGCATTGTATGCCAAGGCTGTGAGGCTTGGACGCGAACGGGGAATCGATGGGGACGGTTGACATGTGTGGGGATGGATTGCCCTGACATGTCATGTGTTTAGGATTACCTTGCATGGTTAAAACTTGATTTGAATCATCTACTTCTCGTAGCGAATGAGACTGCTGACCCCTTGTACTACATCGAGTAAGAAGTGAAATGAGGTTACATGAGATAACTTGTTGTCTACACTAAATGCTTGCTACCATGTATGCTTAGAAGGAGCAAACATAGTTAAGATAATGATGATAGAAATTGAAAAGCTAAAACTTGATTTTAGATACAGCTAGTGCTCTTGGCAAACTAAACCCCTCAGCCAAACAGCTGCATGGTCTAGAGGTAGAGGAGTAGTTTCCTCACAACAGGTAAGTCTAGCTGAGTATTAGTATACTTAGCATTGCTTGTGGCATAATTTTTGCAGGTACGCTTTAGGATATGGTTGATGGTGTGACTTGGCCTACCACCCTGCCACCGGGTTGGACCATCGAGTGGGATGCTGCTCCAGTAGGAGAGGAGCAAGAGGAGTAGTGGGCTAGGCCTTGCCCTTTTTCTCGCTATCGACGATATCGATTATCCGCTGCATCTTATTTTATGAACTCTTACCAACTACTTGAAAAACTCCGATTTGTGTAATAATTCAGTACTTTAATTTGAGGTTTTCCTGTTTTATTGTATTTCTTCTGTGACTCACCTTTGAGTGAGTATGTGGTATTTGATCCTGGTTAAGTGGCTCTATCAGACTAGATTTGACGGATTGACGGGTTATTCTGATTATGTGTGTTACAACCCCTAAGGCATGACTTAGACACTTAAGCTGGAATAATTCGGGTGGTTCTGCCATAGCTGGTATCGGAGCAAATACCGCCTCAGAGAAGGACAATAATCCATGAATACCAACTTTCAAAATCTAAAACTTGCTTAGAAACTGATAAGAATCGTCAGGACTAGACTGCTAGACCTAGGACGAAAGGCCTTAGGAATAGAGGGAGAAATAGGTGGCTAATTAAGTAGGCCCTATGGGCCAGTATTCAGATTTTTGAAGGATGCCCTAGGAGCACCCTTTTATTCGGAGAGAAGACGTTACTTTCAGCATGCATGCATTATAAAAACTAAAAGGGATTAGACACTAAAGATGTAAAAATTGAGCTAACCCGCTTCCTGTTGGAGACTTGTTCTCAAATGCTTCGAGTTAAGAACAAGGCAACATAGAAGGTGTTAAACATTAAGGTCCTTCGTCCTTCGAAACATTACGCCCCTTTGGGAAATAATGCTTTAGGACGAAGGTCACAAGAGGCATACCTTCGTAAATATAATAAATAAAGCCGAAGGATTCATACAAAGTGTGAAATATAAATATCAACATAGGATCATTTTTATTTTATTAACATGGAGAAACAGAAATGATTTCAAATTACAAATGTACCTTCGGTCCTGAGAGAAGGTAGAAGTACAAACGTGACGCAAAAGTCAATGCCAAGTCAGCGTGAACAGTACGGGAGTACTGTTCATCTATTTATAGACGCGGGACGCAGCCCACGTAAAATTACATCCATGTCCATTACATTTGTTAACGGTTTATGGAAATCTGTCGAGGCCCCCGAAGTCTTTTCATCTTTAAGTCGGTTCCCCCTTATGCCATCGCGCCGAAGCTTCCCTGCGCACAGCTTCGGCTGCCCTCGACCTTCGTCTGGTTCAGGCTTCGTCCTGGTCGTGCTCCATATCCATAATTCTGAATCCGAAAATACCTGTTCATATAATCCACTTGGAAAACATTGTGAAATCATGTTTTTGAGGACCTTCGGAGGACGAAGGCCCCCAACACTTCCTTTTAAACCACTCAGGCTCTTTATTTTCTTCCTTCCACCATAATTTTTACCTCTAATACTCTTCCGCAGATGAATTCACCCACCCCACCAGTGGAGGAGACACTCATTTCAGCTCTGACTTCCTTTCTCACGATGGTTTTCCTTCCATCTTGTGGGAAGTGCTTAACTCCGCCGGTTACGCTACACCCCCTTTGTACATGGTGCAGTTGTACGAGGAGCATCAGGTACCTCGTTGCCGAGTCTGGCTGACTTTGGAGGCTCATCCCCTTTAGCCGGGTTGGCGTTCTCTAGACTCCGAGACGATTAGATTCAGGACGGACGACACCACTGAGGCAGCAGCCATGAAGACTCTGACGACTTTCTGTGGATACCATCCCCTGGAGATGGTGATGCACCCCTTGGGACTCTTCCCTGCTGAGAAGAAGGATGACCCCATGTGGTGTAACCATGTGAGCCATGTGAAAGATGTGTAGGCAATGTATCCTGACTTGGTTGCGAGGGTCACTGTTCAATGCATGAGTGCGGTGTATCACCTTCAGGCCCTATAGAGCAACGCTATGGCACACCTTGCTAACATCGCTCAAACCACCAAGCTCACCCTCGATAGCCGATAAGACTTTGTGGTCGACTTGTCCTCCGAGTTGGTAGAGAAGGATCCACAGGTGGAAAGGCTGAGCCAGCGCATCACCACCTTGGAGCAGCAGGTGGAGATCCGAGATAACACTATTGATGTCTTGGAGAACCAGCTCCATGATGTGCAGCGAGAACTTGAAGATGCTAATGACCACCTGGACATGCACCACTTGGAGATGGAGGCCAATGAGGCCGGAAGCGAGGGAGAAGAGGCTCCTAAGGAGTTAGGACCAGCCCCTGGTGCCAATAGGACTACCTCCATGATTCCCCCTTCACCCGCATCCAGTGTCGCTTCCACCGCTCAGGGTTGATCAATCACTTTGACGCTTTAGAGGATAGAAACCTACGCGAGCTTAGTAATGATAGATTTTGGACTAGGCTTACGGGTACCTTCCCCTAATTGATGTAACCCTTGAGAACTTTTGAGATCTGTGGGATGTTTGTAACCATGTTATCTTCATTCGAACTTAATGTTATGGTTATGGCAATTTCCTTCCATATGAGATAATAGCATGTTGTTCGAAATTGTGAATCGGGATAACAATGGCGACAATCTCTGTTTTTAGATGGCAGCTAGGCAGCGTCGCGGGCATAACGAGCAAGTTCCCCCGCCACCTCCTCCAGCTCCCACATTGCAGGAGCTAATGGCCCAGCAGAATGAGATTCTGTGATAGCTCTTGCAGCGCTAGCCCCACCCCCAGCAGCATGGTGGAGGCCAGCAGCAGCGACCTCCGGCAGCGGCAACCTACCAGGAGTTCCTGAGCATGCAGCTGTCCTTGTTCACCAAGGCAGAGGATTTGGATGCCGACGTGTGGCTCCGCGTCATTGAGTCCAAGTTCCCCTCCTCATGGGAGACTGCCCTGATGATACCAAGGCTCAATTCACCGCGCAACAGCTTCGTGGCCCTGCTCGGACTTGGTGGGACCACTTCCGTGCTATGCTCCCCGCTGATCATGAAGTGTCTTGGGAGGAATTCAAGACTGCTTTCAGAGGGCACCATATTCCAGCAGGAATTCTTGATCGCAAGCTGAATGAGTTTCTGGCACTTAGTCAAGGAACCCGCACAGTATTGCAGTACGCTCAGGCCTTCAACGACCTGTGCCAGTATGCAGGTTATCATGCTGATTCTGATGAGAAGAAGAGAGACCGCTTTCGCAGGGGTCTCAACACCAAGCTACGGGAACGTGTCAATACTGTCTATGCTGATAGCTTCAATGAATTGGTCAACCTGGCCATCTCCTAGGAGGACTGTATTGTAGCTCACCGGGTAGAGAAGAAGAGAAAGGCACCAATGGCAGCACCATCCGCTCAGGCCCAGAGGTTCAGAATTGTTTCTCACAACTAGAGCAGGGGATTTCAGTAGCAGGCAGGCAGATGGGTGATCAGGCCACCTCAGCAGCAGCAGCCGGCACACACTAGTTTTCTAGCTCCCGCTCCAAGGAACAATCAGCCTCCGTAGCAGCAGCAGTTTCGCCAGGGCAATGGGAACAAGTGCTTCACTTGTGGCAATGTGGGCCACTATGCCAAGAATTGCCCAAGAAATCAGCAGAGACAGATGCCAGCACCAAATCAAGACAGGGGAAGAAAGCAGAAGGTACAAGTCAGGCAAGGGAAGCTCAACTTCACTACTCTGGAGGAGTTACCCGAGGGAGCCCCCATCATGACTGGTATCTTTTCAGATTATAATCAACTTGCTTTAATTCTGTTTGATTCTGGTGCATCTCATAGTTTCATTAGCCAAAAGTTCAGTGCTAAATGTCAACTACCTTTCTATCACACAAAAGGGTCATTTATGATAGCCACACCTGGGGTAAAATTGCAACAAATCAATTAAACCAAAGTGTGCCTATTCAACTAGGGAGCCACATTATCAAAACCACCCTTCTTGTTTTGGGTTTGGAAAATGTGGATATTATTCTAGAAGCTAATTGGATGACCCTACACCAAGTAGTGCTTGACGTAGCCAACCGCATCGTGGAAATCAATTCCCCAATCTGTGGGAATTTCACCTTGTTTCTGCCCAGTCAAGCTTCTACTTAGTCATGTGCTTTTGCTATGTCGGAGTTACCTCTGAAGAAAATTCCAGTGGTCTGTGAGTATGCAGATGTCTTTCCTGATGAATTGCCAGGAATGCCACCAGACCGAGATATATATTGAATTCGCCATCAAGTTGCAACCGGGAATGGCACCTATTTCCAAGAGGCCTTACCGGATGCCACCCGCTGAGTTGGCAGAATTGAAGAAGCAATTGCAAGAAATGCTGGACAAAGGTTTTATCCGCCCAAGTACTTCGCCTTGGGGATGTCCAGCCTTGTTTGCAAAGAAGAAGGATGAAAGCTTGAGGCTGTGTATAGAATACCGCCCTCTTAATGCGGTGACTATCAAGAACAAGTATCCTTTGCCTCGTATTGATGTCCTTTTTGATCAATTGGTCGGAGCCAAAGTGTTTTCCAAGATAGACCTTCGCTCCGGTTACCATCAGATCAAGATACGAGCAAGCGATATTTCGAAGACTACTTTCTCAACTAGATATGGGCTATATGAATTCTTGGTGATGTCTTTTGGGTTGGCTAATGCACCAGCATATTTCATGTATCTGATGAATTCTGTTTTCATGCCTTAATTGGACAAATTCGTAGTGGTTTTCATCGATGATATCTTGGTGTACTCAAAGAACGAAGAAGAACATGTCGGGCATTTGCATGTAGTGCTTCAACGTCTGCGAGAGCACCACCTTTATGCCAAATTCTCAAAATGTGATTTTTGGGTAAAGGAGATCAAATTCTTGGGTCACACTATCTCTCAGGCAGGTATAGCTGTTGATCCTGATAAGGTGCAAGAGGTGATGAACTGGAAGCCACCCAAGACTGTCCGTCAGATTCGGAGTTTTCTGGGAATAACTGGTTATTACCGAAGATTCATTCTAGATTTCTCTCGGATTGCGAAGCCCATAACTGAGCTGTTGAAGAAAGAAGCCAAGTTTGTTTAGGGTCAGAAGTGCGAAGATGCCTTCCATACATTGAGGCAACATATAACCACAGCACCGGTGTTAGCGCAACCCGACAGTAGTAAGCCATTTGATGTGTATTGTGATGCCTCTGGCACTGGACTAGGTTGTGTCTTGATGCAAGACAACCAAGTCATTGCTTACGCATCAAGAGCACTCAGGCCTCATGAGCAAAATTATCCCACTCATGACCTGGAGTTGGCAGTCATGGTTCATGCATTAAAATGTGGAGTCACTATTTGATGGGAACCCACTTCAACATCTTCACTGATCATAAGAGCCTTAAGTATATCTTTACTCAGGCTGATCTCAACATGAGGCAGAGAAGATGGCTAGAGCTGATCAAGGAATATGACCTAGAGGTACATTATCACCTAGGAAAAGCCAATGTGGTAGCAGATGCCTTGAGTCAGAAGTTGCAATGCTACTGTGTTATGATGGATTCTCGCATTAACACCTTGTGTGATGAGTTGAGCAAGATGAAGATTGAAGTGATTCCTTCTGGTGCTTTGTCTCACATTTCTGTTGAGCCAGCTTTGCAAGACCAGATCATCATGGCCCAACTCAGTGACAAGGGAGTGCAAATTATTAAGGAGAATCTCCATCACAAGACTGAGAAGTATAAATGTTTCCGCCAAGATGGGAAAGGTATATTGTGGTTTGAAAGCAAATTGGTAGTTCCTAAAAACAGGGATCTCAAGAAGAAAATCTTGGATGAGGCCCATCTCTCCAAATTCTCCATGCATCCAGGGAGCACCAAAATGTACCATGATCTGAAGCCCTTGTATTTGTGGACCAGAATGAAGAGGGAGATAGCCCAATATGTATCGGAATGTGACACCTGTCAGAGGATAAAGGCAAGCCACTTGAAATCAGCTGGAGCTTTGCAACCCCTGTCTATACCTTCGTGGAAATGGGATGACATTAGCATGGATTTCATTATGGGTCTGCCCAACACCTCCCGTCATCATGATTCGATTTGGGTTATTGTGGACCGACTGACGAAAGTGGCATATTTTCTCCCAGTGCACACCACTGATAAGGCTCAAAAGTATGTAGAGTTGTACATTGATCGGATCGTGTGTTTGCACGGATTGCCTCGGACCATTGTTTCTGACCGAGGAGCCCATTTGTTGCTAGATTTTGGGAACAACTGCAAGAGTCTTTGGGAACCCAGCTAATCAGAAGTTCAGCTTACCACCCACAGACTGATGGTCAGACCGAGATGGTAAATCAAATTCTGGAAGATATGCTGAGAGCTTGTGCAATTGATTGTGGCAAGAACTGGGATAAGCACCTCTCCTTGGTAGAGTTTGCTTATAACAACAGTTATCAATCCAGCCTAAAGATGGCACCCTTCGACGCTCTCTATGGGAGAAGATGTAGAACACCCCTCAATTGGTCTCAGCCTAGAGAAAGAGAAGTTTTTGGACCTAACTTAGTGACTGAAGCTGAAAGGAAGATCAAACTAATCAGGAAGAATCTAGAAGCTGCTCAGGCCAGGCAGAAGAGTTACCATGATAAGAGGAGGAAACCTCTCCAGTTTGAGGTGGGAGATTTCGTGTATTTGAAGATATCACCCACCAAGGGAGTGCAGAGATTCGGGATCAAAGGCAAGTTAGCCCCTCGTTACATTGGACCTTATGAGATCATAGAAGCATGTGGACCCGTGGCATACAAATTGAAGTTACCTCCAAAAATGTCTGCCATCCACAATGTGTTCCATGTATCCCAACTGAAGAAGTGTGTTCGATTACCGACTGAGATCATAGCAGAACCAGAATTAGAGATAGAGCCAGACCAATCGTACCAAGAGTACCCTTCCAAGATTCTGGATTGCAAAGAAAGATCAACTCGGGCTAAATCGATCAAGATGTATAAGGTCCATTGGAGTAACCACTCAGAGGAAGAGGATACTTGGGAGACTGAGGAGTTCCTACGTTCCAACTTCTCCGATTGCCTACCTAAGGAAATTGGTACGTAATCATGCCCAACCCCTCCTCCTGCCCTTTGAATCTAAATTTAAGAAAAATGATCTTCAAATAGAATGAGTTAATTATAAAACTAAAGTTAAAAAGGACTTCCTTCTGAAGTTGCAAAGAGAATGACATTCGAAGAGCAGTTTGCCCTAATAACTAAAGCACCCACTTCATGTAAGTCTCACCCTTCGCTTCACCCCGGAAGGACTCCAACACGAATCTCGTGACGAGATTCCTTTAAGGGGGGAAGGCTTTGACACCCAAGTGTCACCTAGGGCTTTTTCTCAGTGCTAACCCAAGAACCATCATTTCATGTAAGCCAAATTGAGCATGAAGCCCCAAATCAACTTAAGAACAGAAGATCCACTAATTTTATATCTAAAGAATCATGTTCAAAATAATTGAGCTTTTCAAAGAGGGAAAATTTTTGAAACCCTAATACCAACCCTAATTAAGCTATTTAAGTAGAAATGAAGAAAAGGGATGAAAGACCATGAAAAACATAAAATCATGGCTTAGGCCAATTATAAACATTGAAATACACTAAATAAGCTACAATCAAGATTATGAAAGCTTGGCCAAAATAGATTATTAAAAACTCCAAACAAGCCATTCAAGTGGAGGATCAATGGGGATTTCTGAAATTTAGATTTCTGAATTTTCAGCCCTTGAACCAAAACCGAGCGTGTTCACCTTGATCCTTAGCTCTAATCCTAATGCTCCCATTGACAAAATCGTGTCTAACTAACCCCTCTGTCACATGACAGAAGATGGCATTGGGACGCGAGCCCTAGACACGACAAAACCAAGGATTTGCCTCGGGCTCGGGCTGGGAGACAGACCAGACTTCAGAGCTCCAAATCTTTTAAACCAGTAGGCAAAATCCTATGACCCCCACACAAGATCGGTAGCTTATAGGGAGGAGAAGAGGTTTTGTGCACTGAACAAGGCGATAGCAGGCTCGGATGAATGACCACACACGCCAGAACTCGGGCAGAATGAACGCGCACACGTGTTCGACCCTGGTCGGCACGCTGCATTCGCCCAACTCGCGCGCGCGCTCGACCCAGCGTCCAGTCAAGTCCGTCGCGCGCCATCGCCCTCGACCGTGCTCGCCCGCACCTTTAAAGCCTCCCCGAGCGCGCCTCACCTCACCCCGTGCTCACCCTCGCTGGCCAGACGCCCCTCCTTAGCTTCGACGAGCCTTTCCTCCGCCTGCCACCACTGCCCAAGCCTCAGCCACCGTGGCCAGCTCCCTCCAGTCGCTTCCAAGCCGCTCTTGCCCTTCGGTTAGCATTGTCGGTGGCCTGTGAAGCTTTCCAAGCGCTCGGACCCGGCAGAACTTCACTGAAGACCCAAGATCGTCCTCGCCGGACATCGGTCGCCCGCCTGCGCGCGTAGACCGAGCAATTCGGTGAGTCATTCTCAAATTCCTCACGCACACGCCTTCCTTGATCACTGGTGAAGCTCACTGACCCATTTGATTGACCAATCGTGCCCTGGTTAGGCCGGACTCCTCGCCGTCGACGAGATCCCCACCTGCGCACGTGGACCGGCCGACTCTGACCATCCCCGATGGCGACCCGCACATCACCGTGACCCTCAGGACCTCCCCTACACCCTCGACCACCTCACCGGAGCAGTCTCTCCGCTGGTAAGCCCCTCCGGCCCTTTCTTATTCTGCGGCCACTGTTCCATTAGGGAAGGACCGTGGGTTCGATTTCCACAAACCCTAGGGGGTTTTCTGAAGAGCCGCAGACTCATGTGAATAGTGCATCGGGGACCTGTCTGTAATTCACTTAAGAACTTTTGCCAGGGACCCCAGCGCAAAACTGTATTTCCTTTATCCATTTCTATTTAACCTTTTTAAAATTCAACAGAGAACTTAGAAAATTTATATCTTGAGTTATATTCAACCAAATTTAACCAAACCAGTTTTGCTGGATTCAAAATATTATGGACTATCAATTAAAAATACTAAACCCCATGCTTTCTGTTTTAAATTTTAGAGTTTGAAATTGATTAAGGAAAATGACCAAACCTTATTAAATTAAAGAAAATTAGTTATGCTTCTGTGCTGAACTTAAGAAAATTTGTAGATGTTCAAACTCCATTTAGACACTGTTTAAAAATAGTGAGCACCCCAGTACTGAAGATTTAAGTAGGATTATCTATTAAAGCCATTTTTGCCCAAAACTTAGGAAAATCATAAACGCATTAGAAAATAATGAACAGTGAATGCAATTATTTTTCCTAATCTACTTAAGTAACTGGGAACCTAGGAAAAATAAAGGGACCCCAAGACCAGAACAGATTCAAAGTGAAATGTTTCATTAGGCACTAATCAAACCAGAAAACAATTATTAGAATTATGAAAACAATTTCAAAATTGTTGATAAAAATCCAGTGGACTTGTAACCACTAAGACACCACTACAAAAATGATAAACACCCTAGCCCATCATTTTAAGTTGGGTGAACAAATAGAATTTGATATTGAGCCATATTTCAATTAAAATATAAGTGAGCCCAAAAGAGTGCAATAATGGGCAAATAAATTTTTACTAGATCAATAATGAAATAGGCCACCAGAGAAAAATGCAAAACGCAATTGAAAGCTGCAAAATACTACCCATTGCTAATAGTTCATGTAAAAGGCCATTTAATCCAAATAATTCCTACCACCCTTCCCTTAAGCAAAAAGATGCCAAACTTCAGAATGACTGCTCTTGCACAAAGAAAAATATAGAAAAAATTAGAAATTTGTTGTTTGATATTTTCCAAATGTAGTGGTAGTGGAAAGCACCCCTTTGGCTAGAAACTTTGGAAATTCATAGCAAAATAACTAATAAGTTTTAATGGCTAAATATTTGTACAAGGTCATGTTATAACATCTAGATGCCAGCAAAAATATGTCTTAGAGTATAACCCTCTGTTAAAAATGGGTTGTAGTTCAAAACACCCCCTCTACCCTAATATTTGATAATTTTTCCCAAGAGAACTATTCAATTTTTAAACCCCAAATTTTGAGACAGAGAATTATACACCAGTAAGAAGCCACTGTAAATTTTGCAGAATTTTTGGAAATTTATTAAAATAACTTGTAGTTCAAACCCACCCTAAAAGTATAAGAGAAATAGAAGGAAAGAAATGAAAGATAAACCTCGCTCCAATAAGTTCAAGAAGAAATCTTGATAAATTCTCACTAAGACATTAAAAAGAATTCAGTTGAACACCAAAATGAACTTACCACTTAGTTTAACTAAACTTGACCCTAAATTACCAAGTATACCCCAAGAATCTTCAAGTAGCAAGATTTAGCCCTAACTTATTAAAATGATCATTCACCATCCAAGTTTAATTGCTAAATTGCATATCATACCATGCATATATCTTACTCATTGCATTCATTAGATTGCAATCTCACTGATGGAGAGTACGTGCTCATCCCCGAGCAAGGAGCTGTCCACGAGGAAGACCAGGAGCAAGCTCCCGAGACTACCATCGAGGATCTCCCCGCAGCCCTAGCTATTGAAGGCAAGCCCCGGTTTTATGCATAACCGTATCTATATATGCTACTTTACTACACTTAATGTTTGTAGGATTGTAATGTGCCCTTAAGTGTAGGAGTTGCTTGAAACCTCTAGTTGCATGAACTTAGGATTCCTTTTGAGATGGATACTAGTATGCTAGGTCGAGTAGCTGCCTTGCTAATCAAGATCTCGGTAGAAGTCGAGTGATTTTTCTAGCACTCACGCGAGTTCAGGAATTGATTGTATTCATCATGATAATGGGATATATGTTAGTCTATGGACTTGGATCCAAGGAGGATGCCTTGTCCAGGAGACGGGAAAAATGAATTAAGGATTAATGTGTGGATACCTGAGTCAAGCTTTTGAACGTACTAAGAACATGTCGGGAAATATGGTAACCGGTAAACCTAGTACCTGAGTGAAGCCGGGCGTGGACTTTATCTCTCGCGCGACCTGAGACTGGGTCTCCCATGCTAGCTATGGTGGGTACAAGTGCGGTCACTGCACGGCGACAGCCGGGGTCAGTGGAGCATTGTATGCCAAGGCGGTGAGGCCTGGACACGAACGGAGAATCGATGGGGATGGTCGACATGTCTGGGGACGGAATGCCTTGACATGTCGTGTGTTTAGGTTTACCTTGCAAGGTTAAAACTCGATTCGAATCATCTGCTTCTCGCAGCTAATGAGACTGCTTGACCCCTAGTACTACATGGAGTAAGAAGTGAAATGAGGTTACATGAGATAACTTGTTGTCTGCACTAAATGCTTGCTACCATGTATGCTTAGAAGGAGCAAACATAGTTAAGATAATGATGCTAGAAATTGAAAAGCTAAAACTTGATTTTAGATACTGCTAGTGCTCTTGGCAAACCAAACCCCTCAGCCAAACAGCTGCATGGTCTAGAGATAGAGGAGTAGATTCCTCACACCGGGTAAGTCTAGCTGAGTATTAGTATACTCAGCCTTGCTTGTGGCATAATTTTTGCAAGTACGCTTCAGGATATGGTTGATGATGTGACTTGGCCTACCACCCTGCCACCGGGTTGGACGGTCGAGTGGGATGCTGCTCCAGGAGCAGAGGAGCAAGAGGAGTAGTGGGCTAGGCCTTGCCCATTTCCTCGCTATCGACGATATCGATTATCCGCTGCATCTTGTTTTATGAACTCTTACCAGCTACTTGAAAAACTCCGATTTATGTAATAATTCATTACTTTAATTTGAGGTTTTCCTATTTTATTGTATTTCTTCTGTGACTCACCTTTGAGTGAGTATGTGGTATTTGATCCTGGTTAAGTGGCTTTATCAGACTAGATCTGAGGGACCGATGGGTTATTCCGATTTAAGTGTGTTACGGCCCCTGAGACGTGACTTAGGCACTTAAGCTGGAATAATTCGGGTGATTCTGCCACAGGCTTGACAGAAGGTAAAAGTCCAAGCGTGACGCACAAGCGAGTACAAGTCAGCGTGAACAGTACGGGGGTACTATTCATCTATTTATAGGCACAGGACGCAGCCTGTGTAAAATTACATTTATACCCTTTACAATTGATTACAATCATGACACAAATTATCATGGGTCAATCTGTCTTTTCATCTTTAAGTCGGTGCAACCCTTTGTCTCAAGGCATGTTGTTATGCCGAAGTTCCCTGGGAGGTAGCTTCGGCGTTATTTCTGTGCTGATCTTCCGAATGTGTTTCTTCTTATAGGACCTTCGGCTACGAAGCATACCCCCAACACAACCACGTCAAGATCAACAGGTTTTACACCTTTGAAACTATTATTTGGTGACGAAGCTATAACTCCAGAAGAAGCTAAAGCAGGGTCAATAAGAACAGCAGCTTCGGCAAAAGACGAAGCTGATTATCACGTATCAAAAGATACTATAGAAGGGACCAGACTTCAGGTTGTGGAGAACATCAATAAATATCAAGTCGAAACAATAAAATGGCGTGACAGAAAGGTTCGGTTGAAAAATATTAAGCCAGGGCATTTGGTGCTTCGGAGAGTGGCCAATCCGGACACAGTAGGCAAATTGCAGCTGAAGTGGGAAGGACCTTTTCTGGTAGTATCTTCGTTGAGACCCGGTTCTTACAGATTGAAGGATATGGACGGCACGACATACCTAGATCCTGGAATACGGATGAGCTTCGGTGATATTACGTGTAATTTGATGTAATCTTTTTTCATTTTTTTTCTATGGCACCCTTTTCCTTTCCAAAGGGGGAGAAAGGTTTTTAATGGGGCCACAGCTTGTAATTTTTCCTTTCTTATTTAGCTCCACGAGAGCCAAATCCCCCAAGAGGATGTAAAATATAAAATCTGGGCATGCACCATCGAGTGCAGAGATAAAAAAAGAAGAAAAGTAGGGAGAAGCTCGAAAGTCATCCCCAAGGGTATGTAGAGCATGACGAAGATACAAAAAGTCGTTCCTAAGGGATCGTAGCGTAAGTTTTCTGCTCAAAAGTTGTTCCTAAGAGAATGCAGAGCCAAATACCACCGAAATATAAGGTGAAGAAGTTCAAAAGACGTTCCTAAGGGGATGCAGAACTTATACCGCCGAAATAGAATGTGAAGAAGTTCAAAAGACGTTCCTAAGGGGATCCGGAACTTACACCATCGAAATAGAAGGTGAAGAAGCTCAAAAGACGTTCCTAAGGGGATGCAGAGCTTAAGACTCAAAAGACGTTCCTAAGGGGATGCAGAGTCTGGGTGTGGCTTCGTGTGTATGTGTGTTTGGACATTCATTTGCACATTACATCACATCATTCATTGCATTCATACACATTCATTTAGACATTCGTAGGATCATCATCATCAACACCAACACGAGCACATCTACACCAGCAGCACCTTCTCCAGTCCAGGCGCCACCCCTTCCACCTGGGCCAGTGACTCGGGCCCGTGCAAGAGAATTGAACTACATCATGCTGTTAAAAAACGAAGGCCCAGAAGAATAGACGACCAGCCCAACTGCGGCCCATAATGGACGACCTAGGGTTGGCCGCCCCTAGGGGCTTCGCCCCCTCTCTATTTATCTAGGAGTTGTGCCTCCTTTATTTTTCGAGTTTTGTTTTAGATCTAGCTTTAGCTACCCCAGAACACGCACAAATACGTGCTGTCCTCTGTGATTCAAAACTCCACCTCGAGTGATATTAAGATTGCTCGCATCTTTTTCTTGTTCGTTCTTCGATTGCGCACAGGAAACGATCTTCGTGATCAGGCCGATCTCGCAGCAGCAAGGTCGGTAACCATTGGGAGTTGGTTTAGCGATTGCATTGGTGCTTTGGGTTCGCTCGTCGTAGTCGGATCGTGAGGGTCTACTTCCACCAAATCGGAATTATCTCCACTCACCGAAAGATCGGGCACTCCAGCTCTATCAAGTGGTATCAGATTTCCAGGTTGATCGGTGAGTTTATCGAGTGTTTTTTTCCTACAGTCCACAAAACCACATAAAAATTCAGGTTAGACCTTATCCCAGCACCCTTTTGAGCCTCGCACTTTCTTTCAATAATCTGCATTGTTGAATTTGTGTGCTTTCGCGTCATTTGTTGCTGGTTACATTGTGTTCTTCCACCATTCAAACCCTAGCGCCACCACCGTCTCCCGTTTGATCACGCCACAAACCGAGTCAACATCCTTTCCTTGTTTTTCTCCTTCGGTTACGTAAAAAAAACAGAAAAAAAACCGAGTCAACGGTCGTTTCCTTGTTTTTCTCCTTCGGTTACGAAAAAAACAGAAAAAAAACAAACCGAGTCAACGACCGCTTCCTTGTTTTTCTCCTTCGGTTACGTCAAAAAAACAGAAACAAAAAAAATAAAACGAAGGAGAAAGGATACGGTTGTTTCATCCCGGTCGTTTTAAAACATAACTTGAGGTACCTTCCGTAAACCGGGCATAACTTTTCGCTCGGGTGTCCAAAAAATCTGAAATTTTTACAGGAGCTTATTGACACCATTCTGAGGCCCGCCAAACTCACCTTCGGTCTATTTGGGTTTCGACAAAATTTTCAAAAAAATTCAGGAAAATAAAGAAAAAAATTCGTAGTCGGATCGTGAGGGTCTACTTCCTCCAAATCAGAATTATCTCCACTCACCGAAAGATCGGGCACTCCAGCTCTACCAGACGTGCATACAAAGCATGAGTTTTCGCCACCGGAACAATTTCTTCGTTTTTCACAACGAACATGCCCAATCCACTACTTTATGTCCAAAACTCATGCTTGGGGTGGTTTCACGCAATTTCGTTGCCGCACGTCACCCATTCCCAAAACGGGTGTCGGCGTGCATACAAAGCACGAGTTTTTGCCACCGGAACCAATTCTTCGTTTTTCGCAACGAACATGCCCAATCCACTACTTTAGGTCCAAAACTCATGTTTAGGGTGGTTTTGCGCTATTTCGTTGCAGCACGTCACCCATTCCGAAAACTAGAGTCGGGGTGGATACAAAGCACGAGTTTTTGCCACTGGAACCATTTCTTCGTTTTATGCAACAAACATGCCCAATCCACTACTTTAGGTCCAAAACTCATGTTTGGGTGGTTTCGCGCAATTTCGTTGCCGCACGTCACCCATTGCGAAAACGGGTGTCGGGGTGCATACAAAGCACGAGTTTTCGCCACCGAAACCATTTCTTCGTTTTACGCAACGAACATGCCCAATCCACTACTTTGGGTCCAAAACTCATGTTTGGGGTGGTTTCGCGCAATTTCTTTGCCGCACGTCACCAATTCCGAAAACGGGTGTCGGGGTGCATACAAGCACGAGTTTTTGCCGCCGGAACCATTTCTTCGTTTTTCGCAACGAACATGCCCAAACCACTACTTTAGGTCCAAAACTCATGTTTGGGGTGGATTCGCGCTATTTCGTTGCCGCACGTCACCCATTCCGAAAACGGGTGTCGGGGTGCATACAAAGCATGAGTTTTCGCCACCGGAACCATTAATTAGTATTTCGCAACGAACATGCCCAATCCACTACTTTAGGTCCAAAACTCATGTTTGGGGTGGTTTCGTGCAATTTCGTTGCAGCACGTCACCCATTCCGAAAACCGGTGTCGGGGTGCATACAAAGCACGAGTTTTTGCCACCGGAACCATTTCTTCGTTTTTCGCAATGAATATGCCCAATCCACTACTTTAGGTCCAAAACTCATGTTTGACGTGGTTTCGCGCAATTTCGTTGCCGCACGTCACCCATTCCGAAACGGGTGTCGGGGTGCATACAAAGCACGAGTTTTTGCCACCGAAACCATTTCTTCGTTTTTCGCAACGAACATGCCCAATCCACTACTTTAGGTCCAAAACTCATGTTTGGGGTTGTTTCGTGCAATTTCGTTGCCGCACGTCACCCATTCCGAAAATGGGCGTTCGGGTGCATACAAAGCAAGAGTTTTCGCCACCGGAACCATTTCTTAGTTTTTCACAACGAACATGCCTGATCCACTACTTTAGGTCCAAAACTCATGTTTGGGGTGGTTTCACGCAATTTCGTTGCCGCACGTCACCCATTCCGAAAACAGGTGTCGAGGTGCATACAAAGCACGAGTTTTTACCACCAGAACCATTTCTTCATTTTTCGCATTGAATATGCCCAATCCACTACTTTAGGTCCAAAACTCATGTTTGGGGTGGTTTCACACAATTTCGTTGCCGCACGTCACCCATTCCCAAAACGGGTGTCGGGGTGCATACAAAGCACGAGTTTTTGCCACCAAAACCATTTCTTTGTTTTTTGCAACGAACATGCCCAATCCACTACTTTAGGTCCAAAACATCAGTTTGGGGTGGTTTCGTGCAATTTCGTTGCCGCACGTCACCCATTCCCAAAACGGGTGTCTAGGTGCATACAAAGCACGAGTTTTTGCCACCGGAACCAATTCTTCGTTTTTCGCAACGAACATGCCCAATCCACTACTTTATGTCCAAAACTCATGTTTGGGGTGGTTTCGCGCTATTTCGTTGGAGCACGTCACACATTCCGAAACTAGGGTCGGGGTGGATACAAAGCACGAGTTTTTGCCACCGGAACCATTCTTCTTTTTACGCAACAAACATGCCCAATCCACTACTTTAGGTCCAAAACTCATGTTTGGGGTGGTTTCTTGCAATTTCGTTGCCGCACGTCACCCATTTCGAAAACGGGTGTCGGGGTGCATACAAATCACAAGTTTTCGCCACCAGAACCATTTCTTATTTTTACGCAACGAACATGCCCAATCCACTACTTTAGGTCAAAAACTCATGTTTGGGGTGGTTTCGCGCAATTTCGTTGCCGCACGTCACCCATTCCAAAAACAGGTGTCGGGGTGCATACAAAGCACGAGTTTTTGCCACCGGATCCATTTCTTCGTTTTTTTGCCCAATCCACTACTTTAGGTCCAAAACTCATGTTTGGGGTGGTTTCTCAATTTCGTTGCCGCACATCACCTTCCGAAAACGGGTGGCGACGTGCATACAAACCTTGACTTTTCGCCACCGAAACAATTTCTTCGTTTTTCACAACGAACTTGCCCAATCCACTACTTTATGTCCAAAACTCATGTTTGGGGTGGTTTCACGCAATTTCGTTGCCGCACGTCACCCATTTCGAAAACGGGTGTTGGGGTGCATACAAAGCACGAGTTTTTGCCACCGAACCAATTCTTCGTTTTTCGCAACGAACATGCCCAATCCACTACTTTAGGTCAAATACTCATGTTTAGGGTGGTTTCGCGCTATTTCGTTGTAGCACGTCACCCATTCCGAAAACTAGAGTCGGGGTGGATACAAAGCACGAGTTTTTGCCACCGGAACCATTTCTTCGTTTTACGCAACAAACATGCCCAATCCACTACTTTAGGTCCAAAACTCATGTTTGGGGTGGTTTCGTGCAATTTCGATGCCGCACGTCACCCATTGCGAAAACGGGTGTCTGGGTGCATACAAAGCACGAGTTTTCGCCACCGGAACCATTTCTTCGTTTTACGCAACGAACATGCCCAATCCACTACTTTAGGTCCAAAACTCATGTTCGGGGTGGTTTTGCGCAATTTCTTTGCCGCACGTCACCAATTCCGAAAACGGGTGTCGGGGTGCATACAAGCACGAGTTTTTGCCGCCGGAACCATTTCTTCGTTTTTTGCAACGAACATGCCCAAACCACTACTTTAGGTCCAAAACTCATGTTTGAGGTGGTTTCGCGCTATTTCGTTGCCGCACGTCACCCATTCCGAAAACGGGTGTCGGGGAGCATACAAAGCATGAGTTTTCGCCACCGGAACCACTTATTAGTATTTCGCAACGAACATGCCCAATCCACTACTTTAGGTACAAAACTCATGTTTGGGGTGGTTTCGCGCAATTTCGTAGCCGCACGTCACCAATTCCGAAAACGGGTGTCGGGGTGCATACAAAGCACGAGTTTTTGCCACCGGAACCATTTCTTCGTTTTTCGCAACGAACATGCCCAATCCACTACTTTAGGTCCAAAACTCATGTTTAGGGTGGTTTCGCGCAATTTCGTTGCCGCACGTCACCCATTCCGAAAACGGGTGTCAGGGTGCATACAAGCACGAGTTTTTGCTACCGGAGCCATTTCTTCGTTTTTCGCAATGAACATGCCCAAACACTACTTTAGGTCCAAAACTCATGTTTGGGGTGGATTCACGAAATTTCGTTGCCGCACATCACCCATTCCGAAAACGGGTGTCGGGGTGCATACAAAGCATGAGTTTTCTCCACCGGAACCATTTATTAGTATTTCGCAACGAACATGCCCAATCCACTACTTTAGGTACAAAACTCATGTTTGGGGTGGTTTCACGCAATTTCGTTGCCGCACGTCACCCATTCCGAAAACGGGTGTCGGGGTGCATACAAAGCATGAGTTTTCGCCACTGAAACCATTTCTTCTTTTTTCGCAACGAACATGCCCAATCCACTACTTTAGGTCCAAAACTCATGTTTGGGGTGGTTTCGCAATTTCGTTGCCGCACATCACCCATTCCGAAAACGGGTGCCGAGGTGCATACAAAGCACGAGTTTTTGCCACCGGAACCATTTCTTCGTTTTTCGTAATGAATATACCCAATCCACTACTTTAGGTCCAAAACTCATGTTTGACGTGGTTTCGCGCAATTTCGTTGCCGCACGTCACCCATTCCGAAACGGGTGTCGGGGTGCATACAAAACACGAGTTTTTGCCATCGAAACCATTTTTTCGTTTTTCGCAACGAACATGCCCAATCCACTACTTTAGGTCCAAAACTCATGTTTGGGGGTGGTTTTGTGCAATTTCGTTGCCGCACGTCACCCATTCCGAAAATGGGTGTTCGGGTGCATACAAAGCAAGAGTTTTCGCCACCGGAACCATTTCTTAGTTTTACACAACGAACATGCCCGATCCACTACTTTAGGTCCAAAACTCATGTTTGGGGTGGTTTCACGCAATTTCGTTGCCGCACGTCATCCATTCCGAAAACAGGTGTCGAGGTGCATACAAAGCACGAGTTTTTGCCACCAGAACCATTTCTTCGTTTTTCGCATTGAATATGCCCAATCCACTACTTTAGGTCCAAAACTCATGTTTGGGGTGGTTTCACACAATTTCGTTGCCGCACGTCACCCATTCCCAAAACGGGTGTCGGGGTGCATACAAAGCACGAGTTTTTGCCACCGAAACCATTTCTTCGTTTTTTGCAACGAACATGCCCAATCCACTACTTTAAGTCCAAAACTCATGTTTGGGGTGGTTTCGTGCAATTTTGTTGCCGCACATCACCCATTCCCAAAACAGGTGTCTGGGTGCATACAAAGCACGAGTTTTTGCCACCGGAACCAATTCTTCGTTTTTCGCAACGAACATGCCCAATCCACTACTTTAGGTCCAAAACTCATGTTTGGGGTGGTTTCGCGCTATTTCGTTGCAGCACGTCACACATTCCGAAACTAGAGTCGGGGTGGATACAAAGCACGAGTTTTTGCCACCGGAACCATATCTTCTTTTTACGCAACAAACATGCCCAATCCACTACTTTAGGTACAAAACTCATGTTTTGGGTGGTTTCGCGCAATTTCGTTGCCGCACGTCACCCATTTGGAAAACGGGTGTCGGGGTGCATACAAATCACAAGTTTTCGCCACCGGAACCATTTCTTCGTTTTACGCAACGAACATGCCCAATCCACTACTTTAGGTCAAAAACTCATGTTGGGGTGGTTTCGCGTAATTTCGTTGCCGCACGTCACCCATTCCAAAAACGGGTGTCGGGGTTCATACAAAGCACTGGTTTTTGCCACCGGAACCATTTCTTCGTTTTTCGCCCAATCCACTACTTTAGGTCCAAAACTCATGTTTGGGGTGGTTTCGCAATTTCGTTGCCGCACATCACCTTCCGAAAACGGGTGTCGACGTGCATACAAACCTTGACTTTTCGCCACCGGACCAGTTTCTTCGTTTTTCACAACGAACTTGCCCAATCCACTACTTTATGTCCAAAACTCATGTTTGGGGTGGTTTCACACAATTTCGTTGCCGCACGTCACCCATTTCGAAAACGGGTGCTGGGGTGCATACAAAGCACGAGTTTTTGCAACCGGAACCAATTCTTCGTTTTTCGCAACGAACATGCCCAATCCACTACTTTAGGTCAAAAACTCATGTTTAGGATGGTTTCGCGCTATTTCGTTGCAGCACGTCACCCATTCCGAAAACTAGAGTCGGGGTGGATACAAAGCACGAGTTTTTGCCACCGGAACCATTTCTTCGTTTTACGCAACAAACATGCCCAATCCACTACTTTAGGTCCAAAACTCATGTTTGGGGTGGTTTCGCGCAATTTCGTTGCCGCACGTCACCCATTGCGAAAACGGGTGTCGGGGTGCATACAAAGCACGAGTTTTCGCCACCGGAACCATTTCTTCGTTTTACGCAACGAACATGCCCAATCCATTACTTTGGGTCCAAAACTCATGTTTGGGGTGGTTTCGCGCAATTTCTTTGCCGCACGTCACCAATTCCGAAAACGGGTGTCGGGGTGCATATAAGCACGACTTTTTGCCGCCGGAACCATTTCTTCGTTTTTCGCAACAAACATGCCCAAACCACTACTTTAGGTCCAAAACTCATGTTTGGGGTGGTTTCGCGCAATTTCGTTGCCGCACGTCACCCATTCCGAAAACGGGTGTCGGGGTGCATACAAAGCATGAGTTTTCGCCACCGGAACCATTTATTAGTATTTCGCAACGAACATGCCCAATCCACTACTTTAGGTACAAAACTCATGTTTGGGGTGGATTCGCGCAATTTCGTTGCCGCACGTCACCCATTCCGAAAACGGGTGTCGGGGTGCAAAGCACGAGTTTCTGCCACCGAAACCATTTCTTCGTTTTTTTGCAACGAACATGCCCAATCAACTACTTTAGGTCCAAAACTCATGTTTGGGGTGGTTCCGCAATTTCGTTGCCGCACATCACCCATTCCGAAACGGGTGTCGGGGTGCATACAAAGCACGAGTTTTTGCCACCGGAACCATTTCTTCGTTTTTCGCAATGAATATGCCCAATCCACTACTTTAGGTCCAAAACTCATGTTTGGCGTGGTTTCGCGCAATTTCGTTGCCGCACGTCCCCCATTCCGAAACGGGTGTCGGGGTGCATACAAAGCACGAGTTTTTGCCACCGAAACCGTTTCTTCGTTTTTCGCAACGAACATGCCCAATCCACTACTTTAGGTCCAAAAGTCATGTTTGGGGTGGTTTCGTGCAATTTCGTTGCCGCACGTCACCCATTCCGAAAATGGGTGTTCGGGTGCATACAAAGCAAGAGTTTTCGCCACCGGAACCATTTCTTAGTTTTTCACAACGAACATGCCCGATCCACTACTTTAGGTCCAAAACTCATGTTTGGGGTGGTTTCACGCAATTTCGTTGCCGCACGTCACCCATTCCGAAAACAGGTGTCGAGGTGCAGACAAAGCACGAGTTTTTGCCACCAGAACCATTTCTTCGTTTTTCGCATTGAATATGCCCAATCCACTACTTTAGGTCCAAAACTCATGTTTGGGGTGGTTTCACACAATTTTGTTGCCGCACGTCACCCATTCCCAAAACGGGTGTCGGGGTGCATACAAAGCACGAGTTTTTGCCATCAGAACCATTTCTTCATTTTTCGCAACGAACATGCCCAATCCACTACTTTAGGTCCAAAACTCATGTTTGGGGTGGTTTCGCAATTTCGTTGCCGCACATCACCCATTCTGAAAACGGGTGCCGAGGTGCATACAAAGCACAAGTTTTTGCCACCGGAATCAATTCTTCGTTTTTCGCAATGAACATGCCCAATCCACTACTTTAGGTCCAAAACTCATGTTTGGGGTGGTTTCGCGCTATTTTGTTGCAGCACGTCACACATTCCGAAACTAGAGTCGGGGTGGATACAAAGCACGAGTTTTTGCCACCGGAACCATTTCTTCTTTTTACGCAACAAACATGCCCAAGCCACTACTTTAGGTCCAAAACTCATGTTTGGGGTGGTTTCGCGCAATTTCGTTGCCGCACGTCACCCATTTCGAAAACGGGTGTCGGGGTGCATACAAATCACAAGTTTTCGCCACCGGAACCATTTCTTCGTTTTACGCAACGAACATGCCCAATCCACTACTTTAGGTCCAAAACTCATGTTTGGGGTGGTTTCGCGCAATTTCGTTGCCGCACGTCACCCATTCCAAAAATGGGTGTCGGGGTGCATACAAAGCACGGGTATTTGCCACCGGAACCATTTCTTCGTTTTTCGCCCAATCCACTACTTTAGGTCCAAAACTCATGTTTGGGGTGGTTTCGCAATTTCGTTGCCGCACATCACCTTCCGAAAACGTGTGTCGACGTGCATACAAACCTTGAGTTTTCGCCACCGGAACAATTTCTTCGTTTTTCACAACGAACATGCCCAATCCACTACTTTATGTCCAAAACTCATGTTTGGGATGGTTTCACGCAATTTCGTTGCCGCACGTCACCCATTTCGAAAACGGGTGTTGGGGTGCATACAAAGCACGAGTTTTTGCCACCGGAACCAATTCTTCGTTTTTCGCATCGAACATGCCCAATCCACTACTTTAGGGAAAAAACTCATGTTTAGGGTGGTTTCGGGCTATTTCGTTGCAGCACGTCACCCATTCCGAAAACTAGAGTCGGGGTGGATACAAAGCACGAGTTTTTGCCACCGGAACCATTTCTTCGTTTTACGCAACAAACATGCCCAATCCACTACTTTAGGTCCAAAACTCATGTTTGGGTGGTTTCGCGCAATTTCGTTGCCGCACGTCACCCATTGCAAAAACGGGTGTTGGGGTGCATACAAAGCACGAGTTTTCGCCACCGGAACCATTTCTTCGTTTTACGCAACGAACATGCCCAATCCACTACTTTAGGTCGAAAACTCATGTTCGGGGTGGTCTCGCGCAATTTCTTTGCCGGACGTCACCAATTCCGAAAATGGGTGTCGCGGTGCATACAAGCACGAGTTTTTGCCGCCAGAACCATTTCTTCGTTTTTCGCAACGAACATGCCCAAACCACTACTTTAGGTCCAAAACTCATGTTTGGGGTGGTTTCGCGCAATTTCGTTGCCGCACGTCACCCATTCCGAAAATGGGTGTTGGGGTGCATACAAAGCATGAGTTTTCGCCACCGGAACCATTTATTAGTATTTCGCAACGAACATGCCCAATCCACTACTTTAGGTACAAAACTCATGTTTGGGGTGGTTTCGCGCAATTTCGTTGCCGCACGTCACCAATTCCGAAAACGGGTGTCGGGGTGCATACAAAGCACGAGTTTCCGCCACCGAAACCATTTCTTCGTTTCTCGCAACGAACATGCCCAATCCACTACTTTAGTTCCAAAACTCATGTTTAGGGTGGTTTCGCGCAATTTCGTTGCCGCACGTCACCCATTCCGAAAACGGGTGTCAGGATGAATACAAAGCACGAGTTTTTGCCACCGGAACCATTTCTTCGTTTTTCGCAACGAACATGCCCAATCCACTACTTTAGGTCCAAAACTCATGTTTGGGGTGGTTTCACGCAATTTTGTTGCCGCACGTCACACATTCCGAAAACTGGAGTCGGGGTGGATACAAAGCACGAGTTTTTGCCACCGTAACCATTTCTTCTTTTTACGCAACAAACATGCCCAATCCACTACTTTAGGTCCAAAACTCATGTTTGGGGTGGTTTCGCGCAATTTCGTTGCCGCACGTCACCCATTTCGAAAACGGGTGTCGGGGTGCATACGAATCACGAGTTTTCATCACCAGAACCATTTCTTCGTTTTACGCAACGAACATGCCCAATCCACTACTTTAGGTCCAAAACTCATGTTTGGGGTGGTTTCGCAATTTCGTTGTCGCACATCACCTTCCGAAAACGGTTGTCGGCGTGCATACATAGCATGAGTTTTCGCCACCGGAACAATTTCTTCATTTTTCAGAACGAACATGCCCAATCCACTACTTTATGTCCAAAACTCATGTTTGGGGTGGTTTCACGCAATTTTGTTGCCGCACGTCACCCATTCCCAAAACGGGTGTCGGGGTGCATACAAAGCACGAGTTTTTGCCACCGGAACCAATTCTTCGTTTTTCGCAACGAACATTCCCAATCCACTACTTTAGGTCCAAAACTCATGTTTAGAGTGGTTTCGCGCTATTTTGTTGCAGCACGTCACCCATTCCGAAAACTAGAGTCGGGGTGGATACAAAGCACGAGTTTTTGCCACCAGAACCATTTCTTCGTTTTACGCAACAGACATGCCCAATCCACTACTTTAGGTCCAAAACTCATGTTTGGGGTGGTTTCGAGCAATTTCGTTGCCGCACGTCACCCATTGCGAAAACGGGTGTCGCGGTGCATACAAAGCACAATTTTTCGCCACCAGAACCATTTCTTCGTTTTACGCAACGAACATGCCCAATCCACTACTTTGTGTCCAAAACTCATGTTTGGGGTAGTTTCGCGCAATTTTTTTGCCGCACATCACCAATTCCGAAAACGGGTGTCGGGGTGCATACAAGCACGAGTTTTTGCCACCGGAACCATTTCTTCATTTTTTGCAACGAACATGCCCAAACCACTACTTTAGGTCCAAAACTCATGTTTGGGGTGGTTTCGCGCAATTTCGTTGCCGCACGTCACCCATTCCGAAAACGGGTGTCGGGGTGCATACAAAGCATGAGTTTTCACCACCGGAACCATTTATTAGTATTTCGCAACGAACATGCCCAATCCACTACTTTAGGTACAAAACTCATGTTGGGGGTGGTTTCGCGGAATTTCGTTGCCACACGTCACCAATTCCAAAAACGTGTGTCGGGGTGCATACAAAGCACGAGTTTCCGCCACCGAAATAATTTCTTCGTTTTTCACAACGAACATGCCCAATCCACTACTTTAGGTCCAAAACTCATGTTTAGGGTGGTTTTGCGCAATTTCGTTGCCACACGTCACCCATTCCGAAACGGGTGTCGGGGTGCATACATAGCACGAGTTTTTGCCACCGAAACCATTTCTTCGTTTTTCGCAACGAACATGCCCAATCCACTACTTTAGGTCCAAAACTCATGTTTGGGGTGGTTTCGTGCAATTTCGTTGCCACACGTCAACCATTCCAAAAACGGGTGTCCGGGTGCATACAAAGCAAGAGTTTTCGCCACCGTAACCATTTCTTCGTTTTTCACAATGAACATGCCCGATCCACTACTTTAGGTCCAAAACTCATGTTTGGGGTGATTTCACGCAATTTCGTTGCTGCACGTCACCCATTCCAAAAACGGGTGTCGAGGTGCATACAAACCATGAGTTTTTGCCACCGGAACCGTTTCTTCGTTTTTTGCAACGAACATGCCCAATCCACTACTTTAGGTCCAAAACTCATGTTTGGGGTGGTTTCACGCAATTTTGTTGTCGCACGTCACCCATTCCGAAAACGGGTGTCGAGGTGCATACAAAGCACGAGTTTTTGCCACCAGAACCATTTCTTCGTTTTTCGCATTGAATATGCCCAATCAACTACTTTAGGTCCAAAACTCATGTTTGGGGTCGTTTCACGCAATTTCGTTGTCGCACGTCACCCATTCCCAAAACGGGTGTCGGGGTGCATACAAAGCACGAGTTTTTGCCACCAGAACCATTTCTTCGTTTTTCGCATTGAATATGCCCAATCAACTACTTTAGGTCCAAAACTCATGTTTGGGGTGGTTTCGCGCAATTTCGTTGCCACACGTCACCCATTCCAAAAACGGGTGTCGACGTGTATACAAAGCACGAGTTTTTGCCACCGGAACCATTTCTTCGTTTTTCGCAACGAACATGCCTGATCCACTACTTTAGGTCCAAAACTCATGTTTGGGGTGGTTTCACGCAATTTCGTTGTCGCACGTCACCCATTCCGAAAATAGGTGTCGAGGTGCATACAAAGCACGAGTTTTTGCCACCAGAACCATTTCTTCGTTTTTTGCATTGAATATGCCCAATCCACTACTTTAGGTCCAAAACTCATGTTTGGGGTGGATTCACACAATTTCGTTGCCGCACGTCACCCATTCCCAAAACGGGTGTCGGTGTGCATACAAAGCACGAGTTTTTGCCACCGGAACCAATTCTTCGTTTTTCGCAACGAACATGCCCAATCCACTACTTTAGGTCCAAAACTTATGTTTGGGGTGGTTTCGCGCTATTTCGTTGCAGCATGTCACCCAATCCGAAAACTAGAGTCGGTGTGGATACAAAGCACGAGTTTTTGCCACTGGAACCATTTCCTCGTTTTACGCAACAAACATGCCCAATCCACTACTTAGGTCCAAAACTCATGTTTGGGTGGTTTCGCGCAATTTCGTTGCCGCACGTCACCCATTCCAAAAACTGGTGTTGGGGTGCATACAAAGCACGAGTTTTCGCCACCGGAACCATTTCTTCGTTTTACACAACGAACATGCCCAATCCACTACTTTAGGTCAAAAACTCATGTTTGGGGTGGTTTCGCGCAATTTCGTTGCCGCACGTCACCTGATGAGGACATCACTATGAGTACGACTACACCAGCAGCACCTCAACATCAAGCGCCACTTCCTTCATTAGCTGGGCCAATCACTCGGGCCCGTACCAGAGATCTTAACTTCGTCATTGTACTAAAGAATGAGGGCCCAGAAGAATAGACGACCAGCCCAACTGCGGCCCATAGTGGACGACCTAGGGTTGGCCACCCCTAGGGGCTGCGCCCCCTCTCTATTTAAACAGGAGCTGCACCTCCTTTGTTCTTGGAGTTTTGTTTTACGTTAGCCTTAGCTACTCTCGAACACGCGCAAATCTGCGCTGTCTTCGTGTATTCAGAACTCCACCCTCGAGTAATAGATTAGATTGCTCGCATCTTTTTTCTTGTTCGTTCTTCGATTGCGCACAGGAAACGATCTTCGTGATCAGGCTGATCTCGCATCAGCAAGGTCGGTAACCACAGGGAGTTGGTTCAGCGATTGCATTGGCGCCTCGGGCTTGCTCGTCGTAGTCGGATCGCAAGGGTCATCTTCCGCCAAATCGGAATTATCTCCTCTCGCCGAAAGATTGGGCACCTCAGCTACATCAATTGGTATCAGATTTCCAGGTTGATCGGTGAGTTTATCGAGTGTTTTTTTCCTACAGTCCACAAAACCACATAAAAATTCAGGTTAGACCTTATCCCAGCACCCTTTTGAGCCTCGCACTTTCTTTCAATAATCTGCATTGTTGAATTTGTGTGCTTTCGCGTCATTTGTTGCTGGTTGTATTGTGTTCTTCCACCATTCAAAACCTAGCGCCGCCACCATCTCCCGTTTGATCACGCCACAAACCGAGTCAACATCGTTTCCTTGTTTTTCTCCTTCGGTTACGTCAAAAAAAACAGAAAAAAACAAACCGAGTCAACGACCGTTTCCTTGTTTTTCTCCTTCGGTTACGAAAAAAACAGAAAAAAAAAACCGAGTCAACGACCGCTTCCTTATTTTTCTCCTTCGGTTACGTCAAAAAAAATAGATACAAAAAAAAAGAAAACGAAGGAGAAAGGATACGGTTGTTTCATTCCGGTCGTTTCAAAACATAACTTGAGGTACCTTCCGTAAAACGGGCATAACTTTTCGCTCGGGTGTCCAAAAAATCTGAAATTTTTACAGGAGCTAGTTGACACCATTCTGAGGCCGGCCAAACTGACCTTCAGTCTGTATGGGTTTCGACAAAATTGTCAAAAAAATTCAGGAAAATAAAGAAAAAATTCGTCAAAGTTCTCGCACGCTTTTCAGAGAACTTCCTGATTTTCTGTAGACCACATCTGAACTCTGTTTTAGGTGAAACTTCGTGTAGCTCCTATTTTGTTGCTTCTTGTGCTGAGAAAAATATCAAAAAAATCATACAAAAAAGAAAAAACAAAATCACTTGTGATTCCTACTAGTGGCCTCGCTAGTACAATATTTACGGTACTGCCATTCTGCTAGTTCCATCCGTCCTTTACACTTGTGGCCAGCAATATAGTTTCGTGTTCTGCACTATAATTCAACTTTGCATTATTGTTTGATCGTGCTAATCCTTGACTTGAGTGCAGCCTACCCAAAACTCCACATATTTCTACGACGAGAAGGTTTCTGTTTCTCCAGGCAATCGCTCATCCAATCTTTCACCGGTTCCACCTGTTGGTTGCAGTTCACCACTGTGGCTTGGTAAGAACGGATAAGAACTTGATAACAGCACTAGTGTGAGCGCCTTGTGAGCAGTACACCCCTGTTTTTGTCGTTTTTTTTTTCTCTTCTTTTGGTGTTTTGGTGTTTGCGCTAACTATGGCAGGAGCACACGACACGGTGGATGCCCAGTTGCTGGAAGTAAGGGGACAAGTTGATGGACTTGCTGCTGACATTAGGACGATGCATGAACGGCTTGATTCAACGGTCACTTCGACGACCGAGCGTTTCAACCAGCTTGACCTTGCTCAAACGGCGACTCGCACCACATTCGACACCATCCTGGCACGCCTTGATGCGTTGACCACAAAGATGGAGCAGGAATACGGCGGTGACACTGAGCTGGACGATGGAGATCGCCGTGGTCGTGCACGCCGTGTGGTTCATCATTCCCCTAATCACTTATTTTCTAAGATTAAATTTAAAATTCCTTCTTTTAATGGTAAATATGATCCTGCTGCATATCTTGATTGGGAATTAGAGGTAGAACAGAAATTTTCATGCCATGATATTCCAGCTAATAGCCAAGTGAAGGCTGCCATTAGTGAATTTACTGATTTTGCTTTAATTTGGTGGCGTGAGTATAAACAAAAACTTCCCATTAACAGTGTCACTACTTGGACCCAATTAAAAACTGCCATGCGCCACAGATTTGTTCCTTCCTATTATGCTCGTGATTTGCTTAACAAAATGTAGCGTTTTCAACAAGGTTCACAATCTGTTGAGGAATATTACCAGGAGTTACAAAAGGGTATGCTTCGTTGTGGTTTGGTTGAGTCGGATGACGCTGCTATGGCGCGTTTTCGTGGTGGTTTGAACAGGGAAATTCAGGATATACTTGATTATAAGGATTATTTTGATATAACCACATTGTTTGAATATGCTTGCAAAGCTGAACGTGAAGTGCAGGGACGGCGATCAAATACATATACTAACTCTTTTGCAGGCCGGGGTCCGACACACAGCTCAACTCCTTCCAGCCCTGCACCTTCTACGCCTAGCACTACACCGCGCACAGGGACGACCAAGCCAGCGGCGCCCCCTGCCAAAGGCGCCGCTTCTTCCATAGGACGTACACGGGATATTCAGTGCCATCGTTGCAGAGGGTTTGGGCACATGATTCGGGACTGCCCAAACAAGCGTACCTTGCTTATACGTGACAATGGTGAGTACTCTTCAGCCAGTGATTCTGAGGAAACTAGTCATGCTATGATTGCCACTAACCATGCAGAAAATGAGGAAGTCCACGTTGATCCCATCGACGCTGATAGGTATGAGAGTCTTGTTGTGCAGCGTGTTCTCAGCACACAGGTTGCCCAGGCCGAAAAAATCAGCGACACACTCTATTCCATACCAAGGGCGTTGTGCACGAACGGTCGATTCGCATCATCATCGATAGTGGCAGCTGCAACAATTTGGCAAGTACAGCGTTGGTAGAGAAATTATCCTTGCCAACTCGCACACACCCACATCTGTATCACATTCAATGGCTTAATGATGGTGGTAAAATAAAGGTAACATGTTCGGTACGTGTCCCCTTTTTGCTGGGTTCTTATTCTGATTATGCTGATTGCGATGTTATTCCTATGGAAGCATGCTCTTTGTTATTGGGTCGACCTTGGCAATATGATACTGATAGTTTACATCATGGTCGTTCAAATCATTATTCTTTCATGTTTAAAGGCCAGAAAATAATTATACATCCAATGACCCCTGACCAAATTTTGAAAGATGACCTTACTAGGGCTGCTAAAACTGCACAACAAGTCAAATCGACATCAGCCGCACCTATTAAATCTGAAATCAAGTTGCACTCTCCTGTTTTACTTGCTACTCGTGCTGATTTTGATGATCTCCATGAAGCTCATATGCCCTGTTATGCAGTTGTATGCTCGCGCATGCTTGTTCCGCTTGATGATGCACCGTCTTTGGATATACCCCCTGCTGTTGTTAACCTTTTGCAGGAGTATGCTGATGTTTTTCCTACGAACTTACCACCGGGTCTTCCTCCCCTCCGTGGCATTGAGCATCAGATCGATCTCATCCCCGGCGCTTCTCTTCCGAACCGCGCCCCGTACCATACAAATCCAGATGAGACGAAGGAGATCCAGCGCCAGGTGCAGACGCTGCTTGATGAAGGTTACATTCGTGAGTCTCTTAGCCCTTGCTCGGTTCCTGTTTTACTCGTTCCAGAGAATGATGGGTCATGGCGTATGTGCGTAGATTGTCGTGCTATTAATAACATCACAGTTCGTTATCGATATCCTATTCCACGTCTTGATGATATGTTAGATGAGCTTAGTGGTGCCGTTATTTTCTCTAAGGTTGATCTGCGTAGCGGTTACCATCAGATTAGAATGAAACTCGGTGATGAATGGAAAACGGCTTTTAAAACGAAATTTGGTTTATATGAATGGTTGGTTATGCCATTTGGATTGACTAATGCTCCCAGCACCTTTATGCGTTTAATGAACGAAGTTCTACGGGCCTTCATAGGTTTGTTTGTTGTTGTTTATTTTGATGATATCCTTATTTACAGCAAGTCTATAGAGGAGCATTTAGAACATTTGCATGATGTTTTTGATGCTTTGCGTGCTGCTCGCTTGTTTGGTAACATGGAAAAGTGCACATTTTGCACGCAACGTGTCTCGTTTCTTGGTTATGTGGTTACTCCGCAGGGCATTGAGGTGGATAGCAGCAAGATTGCTGCCATTCGGGAGTGGCCTACACCGACGACGGTCACACAAATTTGGAGCTTTCTTGGACTTGCCGGTTTCTACCGCAGATTTGTTCGTGATTTTAGCTCCATTGCAGCGCCTCTACATGAGCTTACAAAGAAAGATGTACCGTTTGCTTGGAGTGATTCGCTGGAGGTAGCGTTCAGCACTTTGAAAGATAAGTTAACCCAAGCTCCCCTCTTGCAATTGCCTGATTTTAATAAAGTTTTTGAGCTTGAATGCGATGCTAGCGATATTGGGCTAGGTGCTGTTTTGTTACAAGAAGGAAAACCAATTGCTTATTTTAGTGAAAAATTAAGCGGTGCTAGTCTGAAATATTCTACTTATGATAAGGAGCTTTACGCTTTAGTGCGCACTTTGCATACATGGCAGCACTATCTTTGGCATCGTGAGTTCATAATTCATTCTGATCATGAGGCTTTAAAACATATTCGTACCCAAACAAATCTGAACCGTCGTCATGCTAAATGGGTCGAATTCATTGAGTCCTTTCCTTACATTATTAAACACAAGAACGGGAAGGACAATGTTATTGCTGATGCTTTGTCTCGTCGTTATACCATGCTGTCACAATTAGATTTTAAAATCTTTGGTTTGGACACTGTGAAGGATCAATATGTTGACGATGCTGATTTTAAAGATGCTTTCGGCCATTGTTTTAATGGGATACCATGGGGCAAATTTCACATACAGGATGGGTTCCTGTTTCGCGCTAACAAGTTGTGTGTTCCAGCTAGCTCGGTTCGTCTTTTGTTGTTACAGGAAGCGCATGGAGGCGGTCTCATGGGGCATTTTGGCGTCTACAAGACGCATGAGGTGTTGGCTGCCCACTTTTTTTGGCCTCGGATGCGCGCTGATGTTGAGCGCCTTGTTGCACGCTGCACTACTTGTCAGAAAGCTAAGTCACGGTTGAACAACCATGGTTTGTATATGCCTTTGCCTGTCCCTTCTTCTCCTTGGCTTGATATTTCTATGGACTTTGTTTTGGGCTTGCCTAGAACTAAGAAGGGGAGGGATAGTATTTTTGTGGTTGTTGATAGATTCTCTAAAATGGCTCACTTTATACCTTGTCATAAAACTGATGATGCTAGCATTGTTGCTGAATTGTTCTTTAGAGAAATTATTCGTTTACATGGTATTCCAAAAACAATAGTCTCTGATCGCGATGCTAAGTTTCTAAGCCATTTTTGGAGATCTCTTTGGAATAAATTGGGAACTAAATTGTTGTTTAGCACTACTTGTCACCCTCAGACTGATGGACAAACTGAGGTAGTAAATAGAACTTTATCTACCATGCTTAGGGCTGTTTTAGACAAGAATTTGAGACGTTGGGAGGATTGTTTGCCTCATGTTGAATTTGCTTACAATCATGCCACGCATTCTTCTACAAAGATGTGCCCTTTCGAGATTGTTTATGGTTACATTCATAGGGCGCCTATTGCTTTGTTTTCGCTTGATGCTGCGGACGCCCCACACATAGATGTTGTTGCACATGTTGAACAAATGATTAATCTCCATGAACAAACTCAACAAAACATTGCTGCTGCTAATGCTAAATATCAGATTACTGGTAGTAAAGGCCGGAAACTAGTTACTTTTGAACCTGGTGATATGGTTTGGTTGCATTTGAGAAAGGATCGTTTTCCTACTTTGCGCCGTTCTAAATTGATGCCTCGTGCTGCTGGTCCTTTTAAGATACTAACCAAGATTAATGATAATGCTTATATCCTTGACCTGCCTGCGGAGTTTGGTGTTTCCACTAGTTTTAATGTTGCAGATTTGAAACCGTATGCGGGAGAAGATGAGGAGTTGCCATCGAGGACGACTTCAGTTCAAGAAGGGGAGGATGATGAGGACATCAACACCAACACGAGCACATCTACACCAGCAGCACCTTCTCCTGCCCAGGCACCATCTTTCCCAGTCCAGGCGCCACCCCTTCCACCTGGGCCAGTGACTCGGGCCCGTGCAAGAGAATTGAACTACATCATGTTGTTAAAGAACGAAGGCCCGAAAGAATAGACGACCAGCCCAACTGCGGCCCATAATGGACGACCTAGGGTTGGCCGCCCCTAGGGGCTGTGCCCCCTCTCTATTTATCCAGGAGCTGCGCCTCCTTTATTTTTCGAGTTTTGTTTTATGTTAGCCTTAGCTACTCTCGAACACGCGCAAATCTGCGCTATCTTCGTGTATTCAGAACTCCACCCTCGAGTAATAGATTAGATTGCTCGCATCTTTTTCTTGTTCGTTCTTCGATTGCGCACCGGAAACGATCTTCGTGATCAGGCCGATCTCGCATCAGCAAGGTCGGTAACCATAGGGAGTTGGTTCAGCGATTGCATTGGCGCCTTGGGCTTGCTCGTCGTAGTCGGATCGCAAGGGTCATCTTCCGCCAAATCGGAATTATCTCCTCTCGCCGAAAGATCGGGCACCTCAGCTACATCAGTGAATATGTATTTCAGACTTTTATGATCTGTGTAGATGTCGCACTTCTGCCCATACAGGTAATGTCTCCAGGTCTTCAAAGCATGAACCACTACTGCCAACTCCAGGTCGTGTGTGGGATAATTTTTCTCATGGATCTTCAGCTGTCGAGATGAGTATGCTACAACTCTTCCTTCTTGCATTAGCACACATCCCAATCCGGTGTAGGAAGCATCGCAGTATACCGAGAATGGCTTGTGAACATCCGGCAGAACTAACACAGGTGCTGTAGTCAATCTATTCTTCAGTTCTTCAAACGCCTCTTGGCACTTCTGGGTCCACTTAAACTCAACTTTCTTCGCTAGCAACGCTGTCATTGGTCTAGCAATCTTTGAAAAGCCTTCAATGAAACGCCTATAGTATCCGGCCATTCCAATGAAACTCTTGATTCCACGAACATCCTTCGGTGCTTTCCAGTTCAGAATGTCTGCTACTTTCTTTGGATCCACAGCTAACCCATCTTGGTTTATGATGTGACCCAAAAACAAGATTTCATGAATCCAGAACTCGCATTTACTCAGCTTGGCATACAACTGATGCTCTCGTAGCCTTTGCAATACCATCTTCAAATGCTCCACATGTTCTTCCTCACTGTGAGAATATATGAGAATATCGTCGATAAACACTACCACAAACTTGTCTAGGTAGTCCATGAACACACTGTTCATCAGATACATAAAGAAGGCTGGCGCATTTGTCAAACCAAAGGACATAACTGTATACTCATATAACTCATACTTGGTGATGAATGCTGTCTTCGGTATGTCTGAGGGTCGGATTCTGAGTTGATGGTAACCTGATCTCAGATCTATCTTCGAGAATACTCTGGCACCTCTGAGCTAGTCAAACAGATCTTCTATTCTTGGTAGGGGGTACTTGTTCTTAATAGTGACTTCATTCAGGGCTCTGTAATCTATGCACATCCGTTTGGTACCATCTTTCTTCTCTACAAACAATACTGGAGCGGCCCAAGGTGAGGTACTTGGTCTGATGTAACCCTTCTCTAACAACTCATCTATCTGCTTCTTGAGTTCCACCAATTCTGGTCCAGACACTCGATAGGCTCTTTTGGAAATGGGGGCGGTACCAGGGGTAAGCTCTATGGCAAATTCGACTTTTCTCTCGGGTGGCATGCCCGTTAGTTCCTCAGGAAACACATCCGGAAAGTCCGACACAACTTTGATAGCCTTGAGCGGGTTGGCCTCCTTGCTATCAACCGAAATCCGGTGATAACCTCCTTTCGCTGTTTTAGGCATTCTTAGCTCAGCCACTACCTCTTCTCCGGACGGGGACTTCAATGTTACGGTCCTCTTGTCACAGCTAACATTCGCTTCATACTTCATTAACCAATTCATCCCTAGGATGACATCTACCCCAGGGGTGTCTATTACTATTAGATCACTGGGGAACCCTATCCCCCTTATTTCCACCCTTATATTTGAGCATATTTTATCTGCTTGCACTTTACCACCGACCGAATTAATCCTCATGGGCGGCATCATTGCCTCTACTGAGATGTTATGCATTTCTACCCATGTTGCAGTGACAAACGAATGAGTTGCACCAGTATCAAATAGCACTTTTGCGGGATGAGATTCGACTGAGAACATACCTACTGCCACATCTGGTGCATCCTGGATCGCTTCGGCCTCCAAGTGGTTCACCTTTCCACGGTTGTACGCTTGGCCACGATTACCTGCTGCCAGTTGAGGTACACCATGCCTTGCCGGAGCATTGGGGTTTGTCTGCTGCTGCACCATCTTCTTTGGGCAATGCATCGCCCAGTGGCCTTGTTCTCCACAATGGAAGCATCCTCTGCCTCCTCCTTGCACTGGGGCTGCTTGGTTGTTCTGATTCGCTGCTAGGGCAGGAAGGCGAGGTGCCTGGTTGTTCTGCCTCTGATACTGGTTACCTCCCTGCTAGCTGTTCTGACGATACTGCTGTTGTGGGTACTGCCTCTGAGACTGCTGCTGATACGGGCGCTGACTCTGATGCTGATATCCCTGTGGGTGACCATGCTTGCCTTGCTGAGATGAACTTCCTAAGAAGCGGGGGCGGCTGTTGCTCCCGGACTGCGGTCCACTCACCTTGCGCTTCCGATCTTCCATTTCCTTGCGCTTCCTCTCGGTCATGATTGCCCTATCGATCAGGTGCTAGAAGGTGGGGAAGGTGTGGTTCATTAGCTGGTAATGCAGGGGATCCACCAAACCCCTCATGAACCTGTACTGCCTTTTAGAATCAGTGTTGACGTCTTCAGGTGCATAATGAGATAGCTGCAGAAACCTATCCCTGTATTCACTAACAGACAGGGGTCCCTGCTTCAGAACCAGAAACTCCTCCCTCTTCACGATCATCAGTCCCTCTGGAACATGGTACCTGCGGAAACTCTCGCTGAATTCCTCCCAAGTGATGGCTTCGGGGTCAGCATGGGTGGCGAGGTAGGACTCCCACCAGGACTGGGCTGCTCCCCTTAGCTGGCGGGGACCATACAGGACCTTCTCCCTGTCGTCACATTGGGCGGTGCGCAGTTCCCTTTCCACTGCATGCAGCCAGTCTTCTGCATCCATGGGGTCGGCAGAGTGCACGAAGGTAGGAGGGTGCCCTCTCATGAACTCACCACGTTTGTCCCGTGGCATCTGGGGTATCTGCACTTGCAACTGGGGTTGAGGTTGTTGTTGAGCCTGCTGCATGGCTGCCAGAGTCTGCCCAATAGCCTGCACTGCCTGAGTCTGCATCAAGAACATCTGCTCCAGTGTCATCGGGGGTGGCGGGGGAGGCTGCCTCCGATGTTCCTCCTGCTGGGCACGCTGCACCTGCTGAACACGCCTGTTACATCGGCGTCTGTTGTCAGACATCTGTGGAAGACATTCACACATCAGCATTGATCTTACAATCCTTCAGCATAAGAAAAGGGAATACAGAATTCTTCATGACACTGAGTGAACAAAGAACTTCACTGATCCTCATTATGATCCAATACAGCTTCTCAGATAAAAAAGGAAAGTAGAAGTAAATGGTTTCCCAACTAAATAACTGACTTCATTAACATCACTAGCTAGGCCAAACTGCAGGGGAAACCCACATGTTGGCAACAGTCATTACAAAGATTCAAATCCAGCACAAGTTCATCGTAACAAGCATGTAAGCAACTGATAAGCAAACTAAACTGAATGGAAGCAACTCATAAGCAAACTAAACTGACTATCTAAGACTGAGACATCTGACTTAAGCATTTATTACAAACTCCGACGCTAACGATCTAAGGATCCAGATCTATCCTGGTCCTACAGGCAGGGGAACCATAAGTGTGGTGACCACGTGGCGGCGAGCGGTAAGGGTGTTGAGTCCCAACAGGAGCGGGAGAACCACCCTCCTGGTGGCGGTGCTCTGCCAGCTCAGCACGCAACTCAACAATCTCCGTTCGAGCCCTGCGCAGCTCGTCCAGAGAGTGATCCAGCTCAGTGTTAAGCACCGCGACTAGGTTGACTGTGCTGCTCAACCTAGGGTTATCCTCACCAATAGGCGAGGCAACCACACTCTCTGTGCTGCCAGTAGGACGGCGGGGGTAGTACCTAAGGTTAAGATGGCCGGCCACCCCACCGAATAAGGAACAGTACTGGGATAGTGCACGCCGTGCTGCGTCCTGCATAGCCGCCTCTGCAGTGTCCCTCTCGGAGATGGAGTAATGCTCCGAAAAGGCCTCTGCACCCCGGAGGTCATCCTCCGGATGGCGAACTAGGCAGGTAGCCTCCCAGCGGTCCGGGTACCTCCTGCGACTGTGCTGGTAGACTACACAACGATACTCGATCGACCAGGTGTGCCGATCGAAATCCCGGCGCAACAAGGTGTCGAGTGCGTCGTGGAAGTGACAACCGCGAGTGGCGTCACGGGTGATGGGTCAGGCGACCCATCCCTCCGCCTCCTTCGGCTCCGAGGACTCTGTGCTGGGGTCTGAACTGTCGTCGTCGTCGAGGTCTCCTCCAGGACCTCCTCCAGTAGCTGGGACGTCCCGCGGTGGTGCAAGGGGTGCCTCCAGCTGGGGAACAGGGGAGCGGCGCCTCACAGACTCCACCTCCTGCTCAGGTGGAGAGGAAGAGCCCTGCTGCTCCCCCTGCTGACGCTGGCGCTCCTGCTCCTCACGCAGGCGGTGGTGCAGCCTCTCCAAGTGACTCGACTGACCGGACATGGTGCGGCGCAGAGGACGCTCCGCAAGGCGAGACGGCATGAAGGGGATCACCGACTTACAGGCAGTGTGTCTAAGACGAGCCATCTACAAAAGACACCGTAAGCATAAGAGTAAGAACAAAATAAAATTTTAGCAAGGTATAATATAACATATATATATGATAAAACATAGGGTTGGTCGAGGTGACCGACTTTTGAAGTGACACCAGAGGTCAAGGTGGGAGTGAAGGTCAATAGTCCTTAGTACGACTAGTGCTACACTAGGTCAGCGGTCCTACAGTCAGCACGGCTTTGATACCACTTATGTCACACCCGGTTTTGGAAGGTAAACCGAATGCGAACTATGTCCGTGCCAGGATCAGAACTCATGTACACAACGATTACATAAATGAACATCATCGCACAGTGCTCGAATAATAACATAAAAGAGTATTAACTTATTACATCACAGAGTCAGAGACATCCACATAGTCATCAACTTAACGGATAAATCAAAGTGCTAAGCGAAACGTAGTAAAGGTAAGGCCTTCACAGGCAGCTGACTGGGGGTTGCCGCCAACCCACACCTAAAACTCGTCGTAGTCTTGGAACTCCTGGAAGTCTCCTTCCACGACTTCATCTTCTCCTGTGCAGTGGTTGCAATGTGGACAACCTGGTGTTTTGTGGTAAAGCAAGGATGAGTACACATCAACGTACTCAGCAAATGCCCCGTTTGGCTAAAGTGGACTAGGTTTATGTGGGGTTAAGGTCAAAGCAGATTGCTTTTAGTTCGTCAGGCATCTATTATTAGTGGAAGCCAAGTTTTATCATATAACCAACCCGTGAACCATTTCCTCATCATCATCATCGAACCGAAATAATAAAAGGAACCATTGTTTCTCGGATCATATGTGTCTCTAATCAAAGAGGATCCCAAGGCTGCTCTTAACCGTGAGCACTGCTGATATATCAGTTTCACTACCCTCTGCAGAGGTCGCACACTTTACCCATGAGTCGTGATTCCCTTTCTGCCCGGGGAGAGCTAATCCCCATTGATCACTTCCTAGGTGGTCCGGCAGGGTATCACTACGTAGCTTTTACAAAGATTCCCTAGAGATCATAGCTGCCCGTTAGGTTTCTCCAGTTTGATAAACACAGTACTCCTCCCCGCAGGAGAGTGACTAACAAAAGCAAAACGAAAGAACCTCGGCACTCAGCCTCGGCAGAGCAAGCACTGTGCCTAGACCCCATTGACGGCACGACGGCGAAGCCACTACACCTCTAGTTCCTCTAATTAATTAGCTAAGGGCGCCCCATTTCACCCTCATGGTTGCACTGTTATCCCGGGTGGTCTCTCAACGAACAGGTCCTTACGGAGAGGTACTCGGGAAACAGCCCGAGTCCCCTTAAATGCCACAAGTATATCATCATATCCAGAATAAAATCACAGTATCATCATTGTATCTCATCATGTTCCTTGATTAAAGTAAAGCACTAGCACAGAGCTAACCATGATAACCCAAAAGGTAAACAAGGTTAAGGTAAATAGAAAACTAGTCAATCCTTAGGCTTCAATTAAGTAGTGCGGGACAGTGAATTATAAATAGATAGGACACAATGGGTCAGAGGACACTTGCCTTCACCAAGTTGCTGCTACTCAGGGTCTTCTCCTGCAATTCCCTCAGACACCCCGAACGGTCCGATATCTACGCGAGCGCAAACATACATCCAACATTCTTGAAATAGCAGAAAACAGTACACCACACAACAATATAGCTCAACTGAATATGCACGCGACATAGAATTCGCATCTACGGCTACGCGAGAAAGGAACGGAGACGACTGACGCTACGGTCGAGGGATATCACGTTTACACTAAGCGGATATGAATTATAATATTTAACTCGGCTTATTTATAATTACACAAATTGACATTATCATACCAAATATAAATTAAAAGCACTACCCCGCTTTGATTATTTTACTATTTTTTTAATAGTGGACGATTAAACAAATAGCTAATTAATCGACATGAGTGATTATAATCGAACGGTTACATATCGCATGCTCACAGCGCGCGACACGCGGAACAGCACGTGCGACATGCGCGAACGACGCGCAAACGACGCGTCGACACGCACAACACGTGCGAACCACGCATGACACACACGAATGGCGCGCGGGCTCGTGCGACTTAGCGCGCGGACAACACACGACATGCAGAGATGGCGCGCGACAATTTAATGCGCGATGCACGGGCGATGGCGAACGACACGAACGCACACGGGGTTAGACGAGGGATAGACGAGAGTCGTCTAGGGGTAGACAGAGGGGTAGACGAGAGTCGTCTAGGTGTAGACGGAGTCCCGTCGACGCACTGCGCGCAAGTGAACGCGAGCGCGCGCACTAGTTGTGACGCATGACACATTGAATAATTAACATACTGCGGCTAAATAATGACGTGACGAACGGATAACCTATATTACGCTTAAACGCGAAAACTATATTTTTTCTAAGTTCAACTTAGTTAACATAAATTATTTGGGTGGGGTATTTTAGATAAAATGGATTATCAATTAATCGATGATTAACACGAGGATTAATTGACTAATGTGTACGGACGATTATAGCGAAGTGATTAACTAATGCGCGCAGATTGCGCGCGCGACACGCGCGAAACAACGCGAGGACTCTGCAAACAACGACGACGGCGCGCGTAATACCTGTGATCACGTGCGAAACCACGCGCGTGAGACTTGACGAGTACGCGACGCGCTAGGAAACAGTAGCGAGGCACGGCGAAGGTAGACGAACGGCCGGGGTGAGCTGCAGGGACATCGGCGGGGTCGGCTCGGCTGTTCGGTCACCATAGCTAGCCATGGCGGGGTGCTGGGCGTGGGGCGAATCGCTGTTTTGAGCTAGGTTCGGCCGTACTCGCAGCGCACCGGCGACCGGAGGCACGGGGGCGAGCTGGGCAGCGGCGAGCGCGCAACAACGCGGCTGTGACGCGCAGGGGCGAGGTTCGACGACGAACGACTGCTACGGCGCTAAACGTCAACGCGGCTGGGCGTGCTGCGAGCGCGCCGAGTGCGCAGCTACTCGGCCGCTGCGCGCAGGGACGAGGCGAGGGCGCGCGGGGTTGCTGGATGCGCGGGCCGAGCGTTGCGCAGGGACCGACCGGCGAGACGACGGCTAGACTGGGGTGCTCGACCGACGGAACGACGGGACGGAGAGGAACGGGGCGTCCGGGCCGGCTCAGCCGAGCTCTGGCTGTGGCGAGCTAGCAGTACGTCGAGAGGAGAAGAGTGGGGGAGAGAGAAAGGAGGTGAGCTCACCTCGGCAACGCGGCTCTCTGGCGACGGGACGCGGCACTCCGGCGACGGGGACTCAGAGAGCGGGGGCGAGGCGAGGAGAAGCGGTGGTGGGCGATAAACTGCGCGACGGATACGGGCGGTTCGGTTTTTGGAAGATGAACAGCGGCATCCCGCGACCTGGCGCGTGGGCCCCATTGGGTAGCGGCAGCGGCACGCGTGGAAACACCCACGCGCGATACGCGCGGGATGTGGGCGCGGAGCTGGGCGGCGGCGGCGGCGCTCCTCGCGCGGGCGTGCGGCTGCATGCGCGACGCGCACGCTGGCTGGGGCGGGGGCTTGGGCTGGGGCGCGTGGCTGGGCTGGCCGCGGCGCTGGCTGGTGCGCGTGGGCCGGCCGCGGCGCTGGCTGGGCCGAGCGGCTGGCGCGGGGCGGGGGCTTGGGCTGGGGCGGGCGGCTGGGCCGGCCGCGGCGCTGGCTAGGCCGAGCGGCTGGCGCGGGGGGGAGAGGCGGCAGGCCGAGCTAGGCCGCGCGGCCGTCGCGCGTGCACGCGCGCGGGGGGGAAAGCTGGGCTGGCGGGGGGGGGGGGGTGGCGCGGTGGGCCGAGCTGGGCCGCGCGCACGCGGGCCCATGAGGGGAAGGGGGGGCTGGCGCGGTGGGCCGGCTGGGCCAGGGAAGAGGCTGGGCTATTTTCGTTTTCTCTTTTTTTATCTTTTCTTTCTATTTTCTATTTATTTCAGTTTGACATTATGCGCAAATAAATGATTAGATGAAAGATCAAGCAAACCATTCATCAAACAAAAAAAAAACAAATGCTTTCTAACCTGATGCAACAACCATTGTTCTCTTTTCTACTAGATTATAATTACCTTTACAATTAAAAATAACCACTCTTCTTCTATAGAAAAGAGAAGGAGGAGGTTGGGGAAGATGTGAAGAGAGGGGTAACACCTGAATTTGTGAGTACGAGCAAAGAAATTTTTATACCCTAAATTCAGGGTGTTACAGGGGTGGTTTCGCAATTTCGTTGCCGCGCGTCACCCATTCCGAAAACGGGTGTCGGGTGCATACAAAGCACGAGTTTTTGCCACCGGAACCATTTCTTCATTTTTCGAAGGAACAAGCCCAATCAACTACTTTAGGTCCAAAACTCATGTGTTGGGTGGTTTCGCGCAATTTCGTTGTCGCACGTCACCGATTCCGAAAACGGGTGTCGGGGTGCATACAAAGCACGAGTTTTTGCCACTGGAACCATTTCTTCAATTTTCGCAACGAACATGACTTTAGGTCCAAAACTCATGTTTGGGTGGTTTCGCATAATTTCGTTGCCGCACGTCACCTATTCCAAAAACGGGTGTCGGGTGCATATAAAGCACGAGTTTTTGCCACTGGAACCATTTCTTTGTTTTTCGCAACGAACATGCCCAATCCACTACTTTAGGTCCTAAACTCATGTTTGGGGTGGTTTCGCGCAATTTCGTTGCCGCATGTCACCCATTCCGAAAACGGGTGTCGGGGTGCATACAAAGCATGAGTTTTCCACTGGAACCATTTCTTCGTTTTTTGCAACGAACATGCCCAATCCACTACTTTAGGTCCAAAACTCATGTGTTGGGTGGTTTCGCGCAATTTTGTTGCCGCACGTCACCCATTCCGAAAACAGGTGTCGGGGTGCATACAAAGCACGAGTTTTTGCCACCGGAATCATTTCTTCATTTTTTGCAACGAACATGCCCAATCCCCTACTTGAGGTCCAAAACTCATGTTTAGGGTGGTTTCGCGCAATTTCGTTGCCGCACGTCACCCATTTCGAAAACGGGTGTCGGGGTGCATACAAAGCATGAGTTTGCGCCACTGGAACCATTTCTTCGTATTTCGCAACGAACATGCCCAATCCACTACTTTAGGTCCAAAACTCATGTTTGGGGTGGTTTCGCGTAATTTCGTTGCCGCACGTCACCTATTCCAAAAACTGGTGTCGGGTGCATATAAAGCACGAGTTTTTGCCACCGAAACCATTTCTTTGTTTTTCGCAACGAACATGCCCAATCCACTACTTTAGCTCCAAAACTCATGTTTGGGGTGGTTTCGCGCAATTTCGTTGCCGCATGTCACCCATTCCGAAAACGGGTGTCGGGGTGCATACAAAGCATGAGTTTTCGCTACTGGAACCATTTCTTCGTTTTTCGCAACGAACATGCCCAATCCACTACTTTAGGTCCAAAACTCATGTTTGGGGTGGTTTCGCGCAATTTCGTTGCCGCACGTCACCCATTCCAAAAACGGGTGTCGGGTGCATACAAAACACGAGTTTTTCCCACCGGAACCATTTCTTCGTTTTTCGCAATGAACATGCCCAATCCACTACTTTAGGTCCAAAACTCATGTGTTGGGTGGTTTCGCGCAATTTTGTTGCCTCACGTCACCCATTACGAAAACGGGTGTCGGGGTGCATACAAAGCATGGGTTTTCCACTAGAACCATTTCTTCGTTTTTTGCAACGAACATGCCCAATCCACTACTTTAGGTCCAAAACTCATGTTTGGGGTGGTTTCGCGCAATTTCCTTGCCGCACGTCACCCATTCCAAAAATGGGTGTCGGGTGCATACAAAGCACGAGTTTTTCCCACCGGAACCATTTCTTCGTTTTTCGCAACGAACATGCCTAATCCACTACTTTAGATCCAAAACTCATGTGTTGGGTGGTTTCGCGTAATTTTGTTGCCGCATGTCACCTATTCCGAAAACGGGTGTCGGGGTGCATACAAAGCACGAGTTTTTGCCACCGGAACCATTTCTTCGTTTTTCGCAACGAACATGCCCAATACACTACTTTAGGTCCAAAACTCATGTTAACGGTGGTTTCGCGCAATTTTGTTGCCGCACGTCACCCATTACGAAAACGGGTGTCGGGGTGCATACAAAGCACGAGTTTTTGCCACCGGAATCATTTCTTCGTTTTTCGCAACGAACATGCCCAATCCACTACTTTAGGTCCAAAACTCATGTTTGGGGTGGTTTCGCGCAATTTTGTTGCCGCACGTCACCCATTCCGAAAACATGTGTCGGGGTGGATACAAAGCACGAGTTTTTGCCACCGGAATCATTTCTTCATTTTTTTGCAACGAACATGCCCAATCCACTACTTGAGGTCCAAAAGTCATGTTTGGGGTGGTTTCGCGCAATTTCGTTGCCGCACGTCACCCATTCCGAAAACGGGTGTCGGGGTGCATACAAAGCATGAGTTTGCGCCACTGGAACCATTTCTTCGTATTTCGCAACGAACATGCCCAATCCACTACTTTAGGTCCAAAACTCATGTTTGGGGTGTTTTCACGCAATTTCGTTGCCACACGTCACCTATTCCAAAAACTGGTGTCGGGTGCATTTAAAGCCCGAGTTTCTGCCACCGAAACCATTTCTTTGTTTTTCGCAATGAACATGCCCAATCCACTACTTTAGGGCCAAAACTCATGTTTGGGATGGTTTCGCGCAATTTCGTTGCCGCATGTCACCCATTCCGAAAACGGGTGTCGGGGTGCATATAAAGCATGAGTTTTCGCCACTGGAACCATTTCTTCCTTTTTCGCAACGAACATGCCCAATCCACTACTTTAGGTCCAAAACTCATGTTTGGGGTGGTTTCGTGCAATTTCGTTGCCGCACGTCACCTATTCCAAAAACGGGTGTCGGGTGCATACAAATCACGAGTTTTTCCCACTGGAACCATTTCTTCGTTTTCCTCAACGAACATGCCCAATCCACTACTTTAGGTCCAAAACTCATGTTTTGGGTGGTTTCGCGCAATTTCGTTGCCGCATGTCACCCATTCCGAAAACGGGTGTCGGGGTGCATACAAAGCATGAGTTTTCGCCACTGGAACCATTTCTTTGTTTTTCGCAACGAACATGCCCAATCCACTACTTTAGGTCCAAAACTCATGTTTGGGGTGGTTTCGTGCAATTTCGTTGCCGCACGTCACCTATTCCAAAAATGGGTGTCGGGTGCATACAAATCACGAGTTTTTCCCACCGGAACCATTTCTTCGTTTTCTGCAATGAACATGCCCAATCCACTACTTTAGGTCCAAAACTCATGTTTTGGGTGGTTTCGCACAATTTCGTTTCCGCATGTCACCCATTCCGAAAACGGGTGTCGGGGTGCATACAAAGCATGAGTTTTCGCCACTGGAACCATTTCTTCGTTTTTCGCAACGAACATGCCCAATCCACTACTTTAGGTCCAAAACTCATGTGTTGGGTGGTTTCGCGCAATTTTGTTGCCGCACGTCACCCATTCCAAAAACGGGTGTCGGGGTGCATACAAAGCACGAGTTTTTTCCACCGGAACCATTTCTTCGTTTTTCGCAACGAACATGCCCAATACACTACTTTAGGTCCAAAACTCATGTGTTCGGTGGTTTCGCGCAATTTTGTTGCCGCACGTCACCCATTCCGAAAACGGGTGTCGAGGTGCATACAAAGCACAAGTTTTTGCCACCGGAACCATTTCTTCGTTTTTCGCAACGAACATGCCCAATCCACTACATTAGGTCCAAAACTCATGTTCCGAAAACGGGTGTCGAGGTGCATACAAAGCACGAGTTTTTGCCACCGGAACCATTTCTTCGTTTTTCGCAACGAACATGCCCAATCCACTACTTTAGATCCAAAACTCATGTGTTGGGTGGTTTCGCGCAATTTCGTTGCCGCACGTCACCTATTCCGAAAACGGGTGTCGGGGGGTGCATACAAAGCACGAGTTTTTGCCACCGGAACCATTTCTTCATTTTTCGCAACGAACATTCCCAATCCACTTCTTTAGATCCAAAACTCATGTGTTGGGTGGTTTCGCGCAATTTCGTTGCCGCACGTCACCCATTCCGTAAACGGGTGTCGGGGTGCATACAAAGCATGAGTTTTCGCCACTGGAACCATTTGTTCGTATTTCGCAACGAACATGCCCAATCCATACTTTAGGTCCAAAATTCATGTTTGGGGTGGTTTCAAGCAATTTCGTTGCTGCAAGTCATCCATTCCGAAAACGGGTGTCGGGGTGCATACAAAGCATGAGTTTTCGCCACTGGAACCATTTCTTCGTTTTTCACAACGAACATGCCCAATCCACTACTTTAGGTCCAAAACTCATGTTTGGGTGGTTTCGGGCAATTTCGTTGCCGCACGTCACCCATTCCAAAAACAGGTGTCGGGTGCTTATAAAGCACGAGTTTTTCCCACCGGAACCATTTCTTCATTTTTCGCAACGAACATGCCCAATCCACTACTTTAGGTCCAAAACTCATGTGTTGGGTGGTTTCGCGCAATTTCGTGGCCGCACGTCACCCATTCCGAAAACGGGTGTCGGTGTGCATACAAAGCACGAGTTTTCGCCACCCGAACTGTTTCTTCGTTTTTGGCAATGAACATGCCCAATCCACTAGTTTAGGTCCAAAACTCATGTTTGGGGTGGTTTCGCGCAATTTCGTTGCCGCACGTCACCCATTCCGAAAACGGGTGTCGAGGTGCATACAAAGCACGAGTTTTTGCCACCGGAACCATTGCTTCGTTTTTCGCAATGAACATGCCCAATCCACTACTTTAGGTCCAAAACTCATGTTTGGGGTGGTTTCGCGCAATTTCGTTGCTGCACGTCACCCATTCCGAAACGCGTGTCGGGGTGCATACAAAGCACGAGTTTTTGCCACAGAAACAATTTCTTTGTTTTTCGCCACGCACATGCCCAATCCACTACTTTAGGTCCAAAACTCATGTTTGGGGTGGTTTCGCAATTTCGTTGCCGCACGTCACCCATTCCGAAAACGGGTGTCGGGTGCATACAAAGCACAAGTTTTTGCCACCGGAACCATTTCTTTGTTTTTCGCAAGGAACAAGGCCAATCTACTACTTTAGGTCCAAAACTAATTTGTTGGGTGGTTTCGCGCAATTTCGTTGTCGCACGTCACTGATTCCGAAAACGGGTGTCGGGGTGCATACAAAGCACGAGTTTTTGCCACTGGAACCATTTCTTCAATTTTCGCAACGAACATGACTTTAGGTCCAAAACTCATGTTTGGGGTGGTTTCGCATAATTTCGTTGCCGCACGTCACCTATTCCAAAAACGGGTGTCGGGTGCATATAAAGCACGAGCTTTTGCCACTGGAACCATTTCTTTGTTTTTCGCAACGAACATGCCCAATCCACTACTTTAGGTCCAAAACTCATGTTTGGGGTGGTTTCGCGCAATTTCGTTGCAGCATGTCACCCATTCCGAAAACGGGTGTCGGGGTGCATAAAAAGCATGAGTTTTCCACTGGAACCATTTCTTCGTTTTTTTGCAACGAACATGCCCAATCCACTACTTTAGGTCCAAAACTCATGTGTTGGGTGGTTTCGCGCAATTTTGTTGCCGCACGTCACCCATTCCGAAAACGGCTGTCGGGGTGCATACAAAGCACGAGTTTTTGCCACCGGAACCATTTCTTCGTTTTTCGCAACGAACATGCCCAATCCACTACTTTAGGTCCAAAACTCATGTTTGGGGTGGTTTCGCGCAATTTCGTTGCCGCACGTCACCCATTCCGAAAACAGGTGTCGTGGTGGATACAAAGCACGAGTTTTTGCCACTGGAATCATTTCTTCATTTTTTGCAACGAACATGCCCAATCCACTACTTGAGGTCCAAAACTCATGTTTAGGGTGGTTTCGCGCAATTTCGTTGCCGCACGTCACCCATTCCGAAAATGGGTGTCGGGGTGCATACAAAGCATGAGTTTGCGCCACTGGAACCATTTCTTCGTATTTCGCAACGAACATGCCCAATCCACTACTTTAGGTCCAAAACTCATGTTTGGGGTGGCTTCGCTCAATTTCGTTGCCGCACGTCACCTATTCCAAAAATTGGTGTCGGGTGAATATAAAGCACGAGTTTTTGCCACCGAAACCATTTCTTTGTTTTTCGCAACGAACATGCCCAATGCACTACTTTAGGTCCAAAACTCATGTTTGGGGTGGTTTCGCGCAATTTCGTTGCCGCATGTCACCCATTCCGAAAACGGGTGTCGGGGTGCATACAAAGCATGAGTTTTCGCTACTGGAACCATTTCTTCGTTTTTCGCAATGAACATGCCCAATCCACTACTTTAGGTCCAAAACTCATGTTTGGGGTGGTTTCGCGCAATTTCGTTGCCGCACGTCACCCATTCCAAAAACGGGTGTCGGGTGCATACAAAACACAAGTTTTTCCCACCGGAACCATTTCTTCGTTTTTCGCAACGAACTTGCCCAATCCACTACTTTAGGTCCAAAACTCATGTGTTGGGTGGTTTCGCGCAATTTTGTTGCCTCACGTCACCCATTACGAAAACGGGTGTCGGGGTGCATACAAAGCATGGGTTTTCCACTGGAACCATTTCTTCGTTTTTCGCAACGAACATGCCCAATCCACTACTTTAGGTCCAAAACTCATGTTTGGGGTGGTTTCGCGCAATTTCCTTGCCGCACGTCACCCATTCCAAAAACGGGTGTCGGGTGCATACAAAGCACGAGTTTTTCCCACCGGAATCATTTCTTCGTTTTTCGCAACGAACATGCCCAATCCACTACTTTAGATCCAAAACTCATGTGTTGGGTGGTTTCGCATAATTTTGTTGCAGCATGTCACCTATTCCGAAAACAGGTGTCGGGGTGCATACAAAGCACGAGTTTTTGCCACCGGAACCATTTCTTCGTTTTTCGCAACGAACATGCCCAATACACTACTTTAGGTCCAAAACTCATGTTAACGGTGGTTTCGCGCAATTTTTTTGCCGCACGTCACCCATTACGAAAACGGGTGTCGGGGTGCATACAAAGCACGAGTTTTTGCCACCGGAACCATTTCTTCGTTTTTCGCAACGAACATGCCCAATCCACTACTTTAGGTCCAAAACTCATGTTTGGGGTGGTTTCGCGCAATTTCGTTGCCGCACGTCACCCATTCCGAAAACAAGTGTCGGGGTGGATACAAAGCACGAGTTTTTGCCACCGGAATCATTTCTTCATTTTTTGCAACGAACATGTCCAATCCACTACTTGAGATCCAAAACTCATGTTTGGGGTGGTTTCGCGCAATTTCGTTGCCGCACGTCACCTTATGAGGACATCAACACCAACATGAGCACATCTACACCAGCAGCACCTTCTCCAGCCCAGGCACCATCTTCCCCAGTCCAGGCACCACCCCTTCCACCTGGGCCAGTGACTTGGGCCCGTGCAAGAGAATTGAACTACATCATGCTGTTAAAGAACGAAGGCCCGGAAGAATAGACGACCAGCCCAACTGCGGCCCATAATGGACGACCTAGGGTTGGCCGCCCCTAGGGGCTGCGCCCCCTCTCTATTTATCCAGGAGCTGCGCCTCCTTTATTTTTCGAGTTTTGTTTTAGATCTAGCTTTAGCTACCCCAGAACACGCACAAATACGTGTTGTCCTCTGTGATTCAGAACTCCACCTCGAGTGATATTAAGATTGCTCGCATCTTTTTCTTGTTCGTTCTTCGATTGCGCACAGGAAACGATCTTTGTGATCAGGCCGATCTCGCAGCAGCAAGGTCGGTAACCATTGGGAGTTGGTTCAGCGATTGCATTGGCGCTTCGGGTTCGCTCGTCGTAGTCGGATCGTGAGGGTCTACTTCCACCAAATCGGAATTATCTCCACTCACCGAAAGATCGGGCACTCCAGCTCTATCAAGTGGTATCAGATTTCCAGGTTGATCGGTGAGTTTATCGAGTGTTTTTTTCCTACAGTCCACAAAACCACATAAAAATTCAGGTTAGACCTTATCCCAGCACCCTTTTGAGCCTCGCACTTTCTTTCAATAATCTACATTGTTGAATTTGTGTGCTTTCGCGTCATTTGTTGTCGGTTGCATTGTGTTCTTCCACCATTCAAAACCTAGCGCCGCCACCATCTCCCGTTTGATCACGCCACAAACCGAGTCAACATCTTTTCCTTGTTTTTCTCCTTCGGTTACGTAAAAAAAACAAAAAAAAACAAACCGAGTCAACGGCCGTTTCCTTGTTTTTCTCCTTCGGTTACGAAAAAAAAACAGAAAAAAAACAAACCGAGTCAACGGCCGCTTCCTTATTTTTCTCCTTCGGTTACGCCAAAAAAAACAGAAACAAAAAAAAAGAAAACGAAGGAGAAAGGATACAGTTGTTTCATTCCGGTCGTTTTAAAACATAACTTGAGGTACCTTCCGTAAACCGGGCATAACTTTTCGCTCGGGTGTCCAAAAAATTTGTAATTTTTACAGGAGCTAGTTGACACCATTCTGAGGCCAGCCAAACTGACCTTCGGTCTGTTTGGGTTTCGACAAAATTGTCAAAAAAAAATTCAGGAAAATAAAGAAAAAAATTCGTCAAAGTTCTCGCACGCTTTTCAGAGAACTTCCTGATTTTATGTAGACCACATGTGATCTCTGTTTTAGGTGAAACTTCGTGTAGCTCCTATTTTGTTTTTTCTTGTGCTGAGAAAAATATCAAAAAAATCATACAAAAAAGAAAAACAAAATCACTTGTGATTCCTACTAGTGGCCTCGCTAGTACAATATTTACGGTACTGCCATTCTGCTAGTTCTATCCGTCCTTTGCACTTCTGGCCAGCATTATAGTTTCGTGTTCTGCACTATAATTCAACTTTGCATTATTGTTTGATTGTGCTAATCATTGACTTGAGTGCAGCCTACCCAGAACTCCACATATTTCTACGACGAGCAGGCTTCTGTTTCTCCACGCAATCGCTCATCCATCTTTCACCGGTTCCACCTGTTGGTTGCAGTTCACCACTGTGGCTTGGTAAGAACGGATAAGAATTTGATAACAGCACTAGTGTGAGCGCCTTGTGAGCAATACACCCCTGTTTTTGTCGTTGGTTTTTTTCTTCTTTTGGTGTTTTGGTGTTTGCGCTAACTATGGCAGGAGCACACGACACGGTGGATGCCCAGTTGCTGGAAGTAAGGGGACAAGTTGATGGACTTGCTGCTGACATTAGGACGATGCATGAACGGCTTGATTCAACGGTCACTTCGACGACCGAGCATTTCAACCAGCTTGACCTTGCTCAAACGGCGACTCGCACCACACTCGACACCATCCTGGCACGACTTGATGCGTTGACCACAAAGATGGAGCAGGACTACGGCGGTGACACTGAGTGGGACGATGGAGATCGCCGTGGTCGTGCACGCCATGTGGTTCGTCATCCCCCTAATGACTTATTTTCTAAGATTAAATTTAAAATTCCACCTTTTAATGGCAAATATGATCCTGCTGCATATCTTGATTGGGAGTTAGAGGTTGAACAAAAATTTTCATGCCATGATATTGCTGCACATTCTCAGGTTAAAGCTGCTATTAGTGAATTTACTGATTTTGCTTTAATTTGGTGGCGTGAGTTTAAAATAAAACATCCCACTACCATTCCAACCACTTGGGATCAGTTGAAAGCTGCGATGCGACATCGATTTGTGCCTTCGTATTATGCTCGTGATTTGCTTAATAAAATGCAGCGTTTTCAGCAAGGTTCTCAATCTGTTGAGGACTATTTCCAGGAGTTACAAAAAGGTATGATTCGTTGTGGGATATTGGAGGACAACGACGCTGCTATGGCACGTTTTCGTGGTGGTTTAAACCGCGAAATCCAAGATATACTTGATTATAAGGAATATTATGATATGACTACTTTATTTGAATATGCTTGCAAAGCTGAACGTGAAGTGCAGGGACGCCGCTCGAAGCCATATTCTAACCCTTTTGCAGGACGAAGCTCAACATCCACCTCAGCACCAGTTCCCCCTGCGCCATCCACGTCCACCACTACTCCACGCGAGAAGACGACCAAACCAGCCAGCACTGCCCCACCCATAGGTCGTACACGGTATATTCAGTGTCATCGCTGTAGAGGATTTGGCCATGTGATTCGGGATTGCCCAAACAAGCGCACTTTGCTCATTCGTGACGATGGTGAGAACTCTTCCGCTAGTGATTCTGAAGAAATTGAACATGCACTACTTGCCACTGACCATGCAGCTAAGGCGGAGGTACATGTCAACCCGGGCGACGCTGATAGGTATGAAAATCTTGTTGTGCAGCGTGTTCTCAATACACAGGTCGCTTTGCCTGAGAAGAATCAGCGACGCACTCTGTTCCATACAAAGGGTGTTGTGCAGGAGCGGTCAATTCGCATCGTTATCGACAGCGGTAGTTGCAACAATTTGGCGAGTACCATGCTGGTCGAAAAGTTATCGTTACCCACTCGTAAGCATCCAAACCCATATCACATTCAATGCCTTAATGATGGAGGTAAAATAAAAATCACACGTTCCGTGCGCGTTCCTTTCTCCATGGGTGCTTATTCTGATTTTGTTGATTGTGATGTTATTCCCATGGAAGCATGCTCTTTGTTACTTGGTCGACCTTGGCAATATGATACTGATAGCTTGCATCATGGTCGTTCGAATCAATTTTCTTTCATTTTTAAGGGTCAGAAAATAATTATACATCCAATGACACCAGAACAAATTGTTAAAGATGATCTTGCCCGAGCTGCTATAACTGCTAAACAACTTGATCCATCGCCCTCTGTTCCTTCTGAAATCAAGTTGAAGGCTCCTATTTTACTTGCTACACGTGCTGATTTTGATGATCTACACGGTGCTCATTTGCCATGCTATGCACTTATATGCTCTAGTGTCCTCATTTCACTTGATGATGCACCATCTTTGGCTATTCCCCCTGATATAGCTGAGGTGCCCGATCTTTCGGCGAGTAGAGATAATTCCGATTTGGCGGAAGATGACCCTTGCGATCCGACTATGACGAGCAAGCCCGAGGCGCCAATGCAATCGCTAAACCAACTCCCTGTGGTTACCAACCTTGCTGATGCGAGATCGGCCTGATCACGAAGATCGTTTCCTTTGCGCAATCGAAGAACGAACAAGAAAAAAGATGCGAGCAATCTAATCTATTACTCGAGGGTGGAGTTCTGAACACATGAAAACAACGCAGATTTGCACGTGTTCGAGAGTAGCTAAAGCTAATGTAAAACAAAACTCGAAGAACAAAGGAGGCGTAGCTCCTGTTTAAAAAGAGAGGGGGCGCAGGCCCTAGGGGCGGCCAACCCTAGGTCGTCCACTATGGGCCACAGTTGGGATGGTCGTCTATTCTTCTGGGCCCTCATTCTTTAGCACAATGACGAAGTTAAGATCTCTGGTACGGGCCCGAGTGATTGGCCCAGCTAATGAAGGAAGTGGCGCTTGATGTTGAGGTGCTGCTGGTGTAGTCGTACTCATAGTGATGTCCTCATCATCCTCCCCTTGTTGAAGTGAAGTCGTCCTCGACGGCAACTCCTCATCCTCGGCCATATATGGTTTCAAATCTGCAACATTAAAACTAGTGGAAACACCAAATTCCGCAGGCAGGTCAAGGATATAAGCATTATCATTAATCTTTGTTAGCACCTTAAAAGGACTAGCAGCACGAGGCATTAATTTAGAACGGCGCAAAGTAGGAAACCGATCCTTTCTCAAGTGCAACCAAACCATATCACCTGGCTCAAAAGTAACAAGTTTTCTCCCTTTACTACCAGCAACCTGATTTTTTGCATTAGTAGCAGCAATGTTCTGTTTCGTTTGTTCATGTATGGTAATCATTTGTTCAACATGTGCAGCAGCATCTACATGTGGGGCGTTCGTAGCATTAAGTGAAATCAAATCAATAGGTGCCCTAGGGATGTAACCATAAACAATCTCGAAAGGGCACATCTTTGTAGAAGAATGCGTGGCATGATTGTAAGCAAATTCAACATGAGGCAAACAATCCTCCCAATGTCTCAAATTCTTGTTTAAAACAGCCCTAAGCATGGTAGATAAAGTTCTATTTACTACCTCAGTTTGTCCATCAGTCTGAGGGTGACAAGTAGTGCTAAACAACAATTTAGTTCCCAATTTATTCCAAAGAGATCTCCAAAAATGGCTTAGAAACTTAGCATCGCGATCAGAGACTATTGTTTTTGGAATACCATGTAAACGAATAATTTCTCTAAAGAACAATTCAGTAACAATGCTAGCATCATCAGTTTTATGACAAGGTATAAAGTGAGCCATTTTAGAGAATCTATCAACAACCACAAAAATACTATCCCTCCCCTTCTTAGTTCTAGGCAAGCCCAAAACAAAGTCCATAGAAATATCAAGCCAAGGAGAAGAAGGGACAGGCAAAGGCATATATACAAACCATGGTTGTTCAACCGTGACTTAGCTTTCTGACAAGTAGTGCAGCGTGCAACAAGGCGCTCAACATCAGCGCGCATCCGAGGCCAAAAGAAGTGGGCAGCCAACACCTCATGCGTCTTGTAGACGCCAAAATGCCCCATGAGACCGCCTCCATGCGCTTCCTGTAACAACAAAAGACGAACCGAGCTAGCTGGAACACACAACTTGTTAGCGCGAAGCAGGAACCCATCCTGTATGTGAAATTTGTCCTATGGTATCCCATTAATACAATGGCCGAAAGCATCTTTAAAATCAGCATCGTCAACATATTGATCCTTCACAGTGTCCAAACCAAAGATTTTAAAATCTAATTGTGACAGCATGGTATAGCGACGAGACAAAGCATCAGCAATAACTTTGTCCTTCCCGTTCTTGTGTTTAATAATGCAAGGAAAGGACTCAATGAATTCGACCCATTTAGCATGACGACGGTTCAGATTTGTTCGGGTACGAATATGTTTTAAAGCCTCATGATCAGAATGAATTATGAACTCACGATGCCAAAGATAGTGCTGCCATGTATGCAAAGTGCACACTAAAGCGTAAAGCTCCTTATCATAAGTAGAATATTTCAGACTAGCACCGCTTAATTTTTCACTAAAATAAGCAACTGGTTTTCCTTCTTGTAACAAAACAGCACCTAGCCCAATACCGCTAGCATCACATTCAAGCTCAAAAACTTTATTAAAATCAGGCAATTGCAAGAGGGGAGCTTGGGTTAACTTATCTTTCAAAGTGCTGAACGCTACCTCCTGCGAATCACTCCAAGCAAACGGCACATCTTTCTTTGTAAGCTCATGTAAAGGCGCTGCAATGGAGCTAAAATCACGAACAAATCTGCGGTAGAAACCGGCAAGTCCAAGAAAGCTCCGAATTTGTGTGACCGTCGTCGGTGTAGGCCACTCCCGAATGGCAGCAATCTTGCTGCTATCCACCTCAATGCCCTGCGGATTAACCACATAACCAAGAAACGAGACACGTTGCGTGCAAAATGTGCACTTTTCCATGTTACCAAACAAGCGAGCAGCACGCATCAAAAGCAGCACGCAAATGTTCTAAATGCTCCTTTATAGACTTGCTGTAAATAAGGATATCATCGAAATAAACAACAACAAACAAACCTATGAAGGCCCGTAGAACTTCGTTCATTAAACGCATAAAGGTGCTGGGAGCATTAGTCAATCCAAATGGCATAACCAACCATTCATATAAACCAAATTTCGTTTTAAAAGCCGTTTTCCATTCATCACCGAGTTTCATTCTAATCTAATGGTAACCGCTACGCAAATCAACCTTAGAGAAAATAACGGCACCACTAAGCTCATCTAACATATCATCAAGGCGTGGAATAGGATATCGATAACGAACTGTGATGTTATTAATAGCACGACAATCTACGCACATACGCCATGACCCATCTTTCTTTGGAACGAGTAAAACAGGAACCGAGCAAGGGCTAAGAGACTCACGAATGTAACCTTTATCAAGCAGCGTCTGCACCTGGCGCTGGATCTCCTTTGTCTCATCTGGATTTGTACGGTACGGGGCGCGGTTCGGAAGAGAAGCGCCGGGGATGAGATCGATCTAATGCTCAATGCCATGGAGGGGAGGAAGACCCGGTGGTATGTCCGTAGGAAAAACATTAGCATACTCCTGCAAAAGGTTAACAACAGCAGGGGGTATATCCAAAGACGGTGCATCATCAAGCGGAACAAGCACGCGCGAGCATACAAGTGCATAACAGGGCATATGAGCTTCATGGAGATCATCAAAATCAGCACGAGTAGCAAGTAAAACAGGAGAGTGCAACTTGATTTCAGATTTAATAGGTGCGGCTGATGTCGATTTGACTTGTTGTGCAGTTTTAGCAGCCCTAGTAAGGTCATCTTTCAAAATTTGGTCAGGGGTCATTGGATGTATAATTATTTTCTGGCCTTTAAACATGAAAGAATAATGATTTGAACGACCATAATGTAAACTATCAGTATCATATTGCCAAGGTCGACCCAATAACAAAGATCATGCTTCCATAGGAATAACATCGCAATCAGCATAATCAGAATAAGAACCCAGCAAAAAGGGGACACGTACCGAACATGTTACCTTTATTTTACCACCATCATTAAGCCATTGAATGTGATACGGATGTGGGTGTGTGCGAGTGGGCAAGGATAATTTCTCTACCAACGCTGTACTTGCCAAATTGTTGCAGCTGCCACTATCGATGATGATGTGAATCAACCGTTCGTGCACAACGCCCTTGGTATGGAATAGAGTGTGTCGCTGATTTTTTCGGCCTGGGCAACCTGTGTGCTGAGAACACGCTGCACAACAAGACTCTCATACCTATCGGCGTCGATGGGATCAACGTGGACTTCCTCATTTTCTGCATGGTTAGTGGCAATCATAGCATGACTAGTTTCCTCAGAATCACTGGCTTAAGAGTACTCACCATTGTCACGTATAAGCAAGGTACGCTTGTTTGGGCAGTCCCGAATCATGTGCCCAAACCCTCTACAACGATGGCACTGAATATCCCGTGTACGTCCTGTGGAAGAAGCGGCGCCTTTGGCAGGGGGCGCCGCTGGCTTGGTCGTCCCTGTGCGGTGTAGTGCTAGGCGTAGAAGGTGCAGGGCTGGAAGGAGTTGAGCTGTGTGTCGGACCCCGACCTGCAAAAGAGTTAGTATATGTCTTTGATCGCCGTCCCTGCACTTCACGTTCAGCTTTGCAAGCATATTCAAACAATGTGGTTATATCAAAATAATCCTTATAATCAAGTATATCCTGAATTTCTCTGTTCAAACCACCACGAAAACGCACCATAGCAGCGTCATCCGACTCAACCAAACCACAACGAAGCATACCCTTTTGTAACTCCTGGTAATATTCCTCAACAGATTGTGAACCTTGTTGAAAACGCTACATTTTGTTAAGCAAATCACGAGCATAATAAGAAGGAACAAATCTGTGGCGCATGGCAGTTTTTAATTGGGTCCAAGTAGTGACACTGTTAATGGGAAGTTTTTGTTTATACTCACGCCACCAAATTAAAGCAAAATCAGTAAATTCACTAATGGCAGCCTTCACTTGGCTATTAGCAGGAATATCATGGCATGAAAATTTCTGTTCTACCTCTAATTCCCAATCAAGATATGCAGCAGGATCATATTTACCATTAAAAGATGGAATTTTAAATTTAATCTTAGAAAATAAGTCATTAGGGGAATGACGAACCACACGGCGTGCACGACCACGGCGATCTCCATCGTCCAGCTCAGTGTCACCGCCGTATTCCTGCTCCATCTTTGTGGTCAACGCATCAAGGCGTGCCAGGATGGTGTCGAGTGTGGTGCGAGTCGCCGTTTGAGCAAGGTCAAGCTGGTTGAAACGCTCGGTCGTCGAAGTGACCGTTGAATCAAGCCGTTCATGCATCGTCCTAATGTCAGCAGCAAGTCCATCAACTTGTCCCCTTACTTTCAGCAACTGGGCATCCACCGTGTCGTGTGCTCCTTCCATAGTTAGCGCAAACACTAAAACACCAAAAGAAGAGAAAAAAAACCAACGACAAAAACAGGGGTGTACTGCTCACAAGGCGCTCACACTAGTGCTGTTATCAAGTTCTTATCCGTTCTTACCAAGCCACAGTGGTGAACTACAACCAACAGGTGGAACCGGTGAAAGATTGGATGAGCGATTGCCTGGAGAAACAGAAACCTTCTCGTCGTAGAAATATGTGGAGTTTTGGGTAGGCTGCACTCAAGTCAAGGATTAGCACGATCAAACAATAACGCAAAGTTGAATTATAGTGCAAAACACGAAACTATATTGCTGGCCACAAGTGCAAAGGACGGATGGAACTAGCAGAATGGCAGTACCGTGAATATTGTACTAGCAAGGCCAAAAAGCCACTAGTAGGTGATTTTGTTTTTCTTTTTTTTATGATTTTTTTGATATTTTTCTCAGCACAAAAAGCAACAAAATAGGAGCTACACAAAGTTTCACCTAAAACAGACTTCAGATTTGGTCTACAGAAAATCAGGAAGGTCTCTCAAAAGCGTGCGAGAACTTTTACGAATTTTTTCTTTATTTTCCTGAATTTTTTTGACAATTTTGTCGAAACGCAAACAGACCGTAGGTGAGTTTGGCCGGCCTCAGAATGGTGTCAACAAGCTCCTGTAAAAATTTCAGATTTTTTGGACAACCGAGCGAAAAGTTATGCCCGGTTTAAGGAAGGTACCTCAAGTTATGCTTAAAACGACCGAGATGAGACAACCGCTTTGTTTTCTTTCCCTATTTTTTTGTTTGTTCTCTGGTTCTATCCTTTCTCTTTCTTTTTCTTTTTTTTCTTTTCTTTTTTTTCTGTTTTTTTACGTAACCGAAGGAGAAAAACAAGGAAGCGGCGTTGACTCGGTTTGTGGCGTTGACTCGGTTTGATGTAACCGAAGGAGAGAAACAAGGAAGATGGTTGAGGCGCGCTAGGGTTTGATGTAACCGAAGGAGAAAAACAAGGAAGATGGCTGCGGCGCGCTAGGGTTTGATGTAACCGAAGGAGAAAAACAAGGAAAAAGAAGGATGGTGAGAAAAAACACAATGCGACCCGCAACAAATGACGCGAAAGCACACAAATTAAACAATGCAGATTATTGAAAGAAGGTGCGAGGCTCAAAAGGGTGCTGGTATAAGGTCTAATCTGAATTTTTATGTGGTTTTGTGGACTGTAGGAGAAAAAAAACAATCGATAAACTCACCGATCAACCTGGAAATCTGATACCAATTGATATAACTGAGGTGCTCGATCTTTCGGCGAGTACAGATAATTCCGATTTGGCGGAAGATGACCCTTGCGATCCGACTACGACGAGCAAGCCCGAGGCGCCAATGTAATCGCTGAACCAACTCCCTGTGGTTACCGACCTTGCTGATGCGAGATCGGCCTGATCACGAAGATCGTTTCCTGTGCGCAATCGAAGAACGAACAAGAAAAAAGATGCGAGCAATCTAATCTATTACTCGAGGGTGGAGTTCTGAACACACGAAGACAGCGCAGATTTGCACGTGTTCGAGAGTAGCTAAAGCTAATGTAAAACAAAACTCGAAGAACAAAGGAGGCGCAGCTCCTGTTTAAATAGAGAGGGGGCGCAGCCCCTAGGGGCGGCCAACCCTAGGTCGTCCACTATGGGCCGCAGTTGGGCTGGTCGTCTATTCTTCTGGGCCCTCATTCTTTAGCACAATGACGAAGTTAAGATCTCTGGCACGGGCCCGAGTTATTGGCCCAGCTAATGAAGGAAGTGGCGCTTGATGTTGAGGTGCTGCTGGTGTAGTCGTACTCATAGTGATGTCCTCATCACCCCCTATGGTTGCTAACCTTTTGCAGGAGTACGCTGATGTCTTTCCCAAAGACTTACCGCCGGGTCTCCCACCACTTCGTGGCATTGAGCACCAGATCGACCTCATTCCCGGCGCACAGCTTCCGAACCACGCACCGTACCGTACAAATCCGGATGAGACGAAGGAGATTCAGCGCAAGGTACAGGCGTTGCTTGACAAGGGATACATTCGTGTGTCTCTTAGCCCTTGCTCTGTTCCTGTGTTACTTGTTCCCAAGAAAGATGGGTCATGGCGTATGTGTGTAGACTGTCGTGCTATTAATAACATCACTATTCGTTATCGATATCCTATACCACGCCTTGATGATATGCTAGATGAGCTTAGTGGTGCCATTATTTTCACTAAGATTGATTTGCGTAGTGGTTACCACCAGATTAGAATGAAACTGGGTGATGAATGGAAAACGGCTTTTAAAACGAAATTTGGTTTATATGAATGGTTGGTTATGCCGTTTGGATTGACTAATGCTCCTAGCACTTTTATGCGAGTGATGAATGAAGTTCTAAGGCCCTTCATAGGATTGTTTGTGGTTGTTTATTTTGATGATATCCTTATTTACAGCAAATCTAAGAAAGAGCATTTGGAACATTTAAGTGCTGTTTTTGATGCATTGCGTGCTGCCCAGTTATTTGCTAACATGGAAAAATGCATCTTTTATACACGACGTGTCTCGTTTCTTGGTTATGTTGTTACTCCACAAGGCATTGAGGTGGATAGCAGCAAGATTGCTGCCATTCGGGAGTGGCCTACACCGACGACGGTCACACAAATTCGGAGCATTCTTGGACTTGCCGGTTTCTACCGCAGATTTGTTCGTGATTTTAGCTCCATTGCAGCGCCTCTACATGAGCTTACAAAGAAATATGTGTCATTTGCTTGGAGTGATTCACAGGAGGAAGCATTCAACACTTTGAAAGATAAGTTAACCCAAGCTCCCCTATTGCAATTGCCTGATTTTAATAAAGTGTTTGAGCTTGAATGCAATGCTAGCGGTATTGGGCTAGGTGCTGTTTTGTTACAAGAAGGAAAACCAGTTGCTTATTTTAGTGAAAAATTAAGCGGTGCTAGTCTGAAATATTCTACTTATGATAAGGAGCTTTATGCTTTAGTGCGCACTTTGCATACATGGCAGCACTATCTTTGGCATCGTGAGTTCATAATCCATTCTGATCATGAGGCTTTAAAACATATTCGTACCCAAACAAATCTGAACCGTCGTCATGCTAAATGGGTAGAATTCATTGAGTCCTTTCCTTACATTATTAAACACAAGAACGGGAAGGACAATGTTATTGCTGATGCTTTGTCTCGTCGCTATACCATGCTGTCACAGTTAGATTTTAAAATCTTTGGTTTGCACACTGTGAAAGATCAATATGTTGATGATGCTGATTTTAAAGATGCTTTCGGCCATTGTATTAATGGGAAACCATGGGGCAAATTTCACATACAGGATGGGTTCCTGTTTCGCGCTAACAAGCTGTGTGTTCCAGCTAGCTCGGTTCGTCTTTTGTAGTTACAGGAAGCACATGGAGGCGGTCTCATGGGGCACTTTGGCGTCTACAAGACATATGAGGTGTTGGCTGCCCACTTCTTTTGGCCTCGGATGCGCGCTTATGTTGAGCGCCTTGTTGCACGCTGCACTACTTGTCAGAAAGCTAAGTCACGGTTGAACAACCATGGTTTGTATATGCCTTTGCCTGTTCCTACTTCCCCTTGGATTGATATTTCGATGGATTTTGTTTTGGGATTGCCTAGAACTAAGAAGGGGAGGGATAGCATTTTTGTGGTTGTTGATCGATTCTCCAAAATGGCTCATTTCATACCTTGTCATAAGACTGATGATGCTAGCAATGTTGCTGAATTGTTTTTTAGAGAGATTATTCGTTTGCACTGTATTCCCAATACAATAGTCTCGGATCGTGATGCTAAGTTTCTGAGTCATTTTTGGAGATCTCTGTGGAATAAATTGGGAACTAAATTGCTGTTTAGCACCACTTGTCACCCTCAGACTGATGGTCAAACTGAGGTAGTTAATCGAACTTTGTCTACCATGCTTAGTGCTGTTTTAGACAAAAATTTGAAACGTTGGGAGGATTGCTTGCCTCATGTTGAGTTTGCTTATAATCATGCAACACATTCTTCTACAAAGATGTGCCCTTTTCAAATTGTTTATGGTTACATTCCTAGGGCGCCTATTGCTTTGTTTTCGCTTGATGCTGTGGACGCCCCACACATAGATGCTCTTGCACATGTTGAACAAATGATTAATCTCCATGAACAAACTCAACAAAACATTGCTGCTGCTAATGCTAAATATCAGATTACTGGTAGTAAAGGCCGGAAACTAGTTACTTTTGGACCTGGTGATATGGTTTGGTTGCATTTGAAAAGGATCGTTTTCCTACTTTGCGCCGTTCTAAATTGATGCCTCGTGCTGCTGGTCCTTTTAAGATACTAACCAAGATTAATGATAATGCTTATATCCTTGACCTGCCTGCGGAGTTTGGTGTTTCCACTAGTTTTAATGTTGCAGATTGGAAAACGTATGCGGGAGAAGATGAGGAGTTGCCGTCGAGGACGACTTCAGTTCAAGAAGGGGAGGATGATGAGGACATCAACACCAACACGAGCACATCTACACCAGCAGCACCTTCTCCAGCCCAGGCACCATCTTCCCCAGTCTAGGCGCCACCCCTTCCACCTGGGCCAGTGACTCGGGCCCGTGCAAGAGAATTGAACTACATCATGCTGTTAAAGAACGAAGGTCCGGAAGAATAGACGACCAGCCCAACTGCGGCCCATAATGGACGACCTAGGGTTGGCCGCCCCTAGGGGCTGCGCCCCCTCTCTATTTATCCAGGAGCTGCGCCTCCTTTATTTTTCGAGTTTTGTTTTAGATCTAGCTTTAGCTACCCCAGAACACGCACAAATACGTGCTGTCCTCTGTGATTCAGAACTCCACCTCGAGTGATATTAAGATTGCTCGCATCTTTTTCTTGTTCGTTCTTCAATTGCGCACAGGAAACGATCTTCGTGATCAGGCCGATCTCGCAGCAGCAAGGTCGGTAACCATTGGGAGTTGGTTCAGCGATTGCATTAGCGCTTCGGGTTCGCTCGTCGTAGTCGGATTGTGAGGGTCTACTTCCACCAAATCGGAATTATCTCCACTCACCGAAAGATCGGGCACTCCAGCTCTATCATCACCCATTGTGAAAACGGGTGTCGGGGTGCATACAAAACATGAGTTTGCGCCACTGGAACCATTTCTTTGTATTTCGCAACGAACATGCCCAGTCCACTACTTTAGGTCCAAAACTCATGTTTGGGGTGGTTTCACGCAATTTCGTTGCCGCACGTCACCCATTCCGAAAACGGGGTGTCGGGGTGCATACAAGGCATGAGTTTTCGCCACTGGAACCATTTCTTTGTTTTTCGCAACGAACATGCCCAATCCACTACTTTTGGTCCAAAACTCATGTTTGGGGTGGTTTTGTGCAATTTCGTTGCCGCACGTCACCCATTCCAAAAACGGGTGTCGGGTGCATACAAAGCACGAGTTTTTTCCACCGGAACCATTTCTTCGTTTTTCGCAACGAACATGTCCAATCCACTACTTTAGGTCCAAAACTCATGTGTTGGGTGGTTTCGCGCAATTTTGTTGCCTCACGTCACCCATTACGAAAACGGGTGTCGGGGTGCATACAAAGCACGAGTTTTTGCCACCGGAACCATTACTTCGTTTTTCGCAACGAACATGCCCAATCCACTACTTTAGGTCCAAAACTCATGTGTTGGGTGGATTCGCGTAATTTTGTTGCCGCACGTCACCCATTCCGAAATCGGGTGTCGGGGTGCATACAAAGCACGAGTTTTTGCCACCGGAACCATTTCTTCGTTTTTCGCAACGAACATGCCCAATCCACTACTTTAGGTCCAAAACTCATGTGTTGGGTGGTTTCACGCAATTTCGTTGCCGCACGTCACCTATTCCGCAAACGGGTGTCAAGGTGCATACAAAGCACACGTTTTTGCCACCGGAACCATTTCTTCATTTTTCGCAACGAACATGCCCAATCCACTACTTTAGGTCCAAAACTCATGTGTTGGGTGGTTTCGCGCAATTTCGTTGCCGCACGTCACCCATTCCAAAAACGGGTGTCAGGGTGCATACAAAGCATGAGTTTTTGCCACTGGAACCATTTCTTCGTATTTCGCAACGAACATGCCCAATCCACTACTTTAGGTCCAAAACTCATGTTTGGGGTGGTTTCAAGCAATTTTGTTGCTTCCGAAAACGGGTGTCGGGGTGCATACAAAGCATGAGTTTTCGCCACTAGAACCATTTCTTCGTTTTTCATAACGAACATGACCAATCCACTACTTTAGGTCCAAAACTCATGTTTGGGGTGGTTTCGGGCAATTTCGTTGCCGCACGTCACCCATTCCAAAAACAGGTGTCGGGTACATATGAAGCACAAGTTTTTCCCACCGGTACCATTTCTTCGTTTTTCGCAACGAACATGCCCAATCCACTACTTTAGGTCCAAAACTCATGTGTTGGGTGGTTTCGCGCAATTTCGTGGCCGCACGTCACCCATTCCGAAAACGGGTGTCGGTGTGCATACAAAGCACGAGTTTTCGCCACCGGAACTGTTTCTTCGTTTTTGGCAATGAACATGCCCAATCCACTAGTTTAGGTCCAAAACTCATGTTTGGGGTGGTTTCGCAATTTCGTTGCCGCGCGTCACCCATTTCGAAAACTGGTGTCGGGTGCATACAAAGCACGAGTTTTTGCCACCGGAACCATTTCTTTGTTTTTCGCAAGGAACAAGGCCAATCCACTACTTTAGGTCCAAAACTCATGTGTTGGGTGGTTTCGCGCAATTTCGTTGCCGCACGTCACCGATTCCGAAAACGGGTGTCGGGGTGCATACAAAGCACGAGTTTTTGCCACTGGAACCATTTCTTCAATTTTCGCAACGAACATGCCCAATCCACTACTTTAGGTCCAAAACTCATGTTTGGGGTGGTTTCGCGTAATTTGGTTGCCGCACGTCACCTATTCCAAAAATGGGTGTCGGGTGCATATAAAGCACGAGTTTTTACCACTGGAACCATTTCTTCAATTTTCGCAACGAACATGCCCAATCCACTACTTTAGGTCCAAGACTCATGTTTGGGGTGGTTTCACGCAATTTCGTTGCCGCTTGTCACCCATTCCGAAAACGGGTGTCGGGGTGCATACAAAGCATGAGTTTTCGCACTGGAACCATTTCTTCATTTTTCGCAACGAACATGCCCAATCCACTACTTTAGGTCCAAAACTCATGTTTGGGGTGGTGTCGGGCAATTTCGTTGTCGCACATCACCCATTCAAAAAACGGGTGTCGGGTGCATACAAAGCACGAGTTTTTCCCACGGGAACCATTTCTTCGTTTTTCGCAACGAACATGCCCAATCCACTACTTTAGGTCGAAAACTCATGTGTTGGGTGGTTTTGTGCAATTTCGTGGCCGCACGTCACCTATTCCGAAAACGGGTGTCGGTGTGCATACAAAGCACGAGTTTTCGCCACCGGAACTGTTTCTTCGTTTTTTGCAATGAACATGCCCAATCCACTAGTTTAGGTCCAAAACTCATGTTTGGGGTGGTTTCGCGCAATTTTGTTGCCGCACGTCACCCATTCCGAAATGGGTGTCGGGGTGCATACAAAGCACGAGTTTTTGCCACCGAAACCATTTCTTCGTTTTTCGCCACGCACATGCCCAATCCACTACTTTAGGTCCAAAACTCATGTTTGGGGTGGTTTCGCGTAATTTCGTTGCCGCACGTCACCTATTCCAAAAACGGGTGTCAGGTGCATATAAAGCACGAGTTTTTGCAACCAAAACCATTTCTTTGTTTTTCACAACGAACATGCCCAATCCACTACTTTAGGTCCAAAACTCATGTTTGGTGTGGTTTCGCGCAATTTCGTTGCCGCATGTCACCCATTCCGAAAACGGGTGTCGGGGTGCATACAAAGCATGAGTTTTCACACTGGAACCATTTCTTCGTTTTTCGCAACGAACATGCCCAATCCACTACTTCAGGTCCAAAACTCATGTTTGGGGTGGTTTCGGGCAATTTAATTGCCGCACGTCACCCATTCAAAAAACGGGTGTCGGGTGCATACAAAGCACGAGTTTTTCCCACCGGAACCATTTCTTCGTTTTTCGCAACGAACATGCCCAATCCACTACTTTAGGTCCAAAACTCATGTGTTGGGTGGTTTCGCGCAATTTCGTGGCCGCACGTCACCCATTCCGAAAACGGGTGTCAGTGTGCATACAAAGCACGAGTTTTCGCCACCGGAACTGTTTCTTCGTTTTTGGCAATGAACATGCCCAATCTACTAGTTTAGGTCCAAAACTCATGTTTGGGGTGGTTTCGCAATTTCGTTGCCGCGCGTCACCCATTTCGAAAACGGGTGTCGGGTGCATACAAAGCACGAGTTTTTGCCACCAGAACCATTTCTTTGTTTTTCGCAAGGAACAAGGCCAATCCACTACTTTAGGTCCAAAACTCATGTGTTGGGTGGTTTCGCGCAATTTCGTTGCCGCACGTCACCGATTCCGAAAACGGGTGTCGGGGTGCATACAAAGCACGAGTTTTTGCCACTGGAACCATTTCTTCAATTTTCGCAACGAACATGCCCAATCCACTACTTTAGGTCCAAAACTCATGTTTGGGGTGGTTTCGCGTAATTTCGTTGCCGCACGTCACCTATTGCAAAAATGGGTGTCGGGTGCATATAAAGCACGAGTTTTTGCCACTGGAACCATTTCTTCAATTTTCGCAACGAACATGCCCAATCCACTACTTTAGGTCCAAAACTCATGTTTGGGGTGGTTTCACGCAATTTCGTTGCCGCTTGTCACCCATTCCGAAAACGGGTGTCGGGGTGCATACAAAGCATGAGTTTTCACCACTGGAACCATTTCTTCGTATTTCGCAACAAACATGCCCAATCCACTACTTTAGGTCCAAAACTCATGTTTGGGTGGTTTCGCGCAATTTCGTTGCCGCACGTCACCTATTCCTAAAACGGGTGGCGGGGTGCATACAAAGCATGAGTTTTCGCCACTGGATCCATTTCTTTGTTTTTCGCAACGAACATGCCCAATCCACTACTTTAGGTCCAAAACTCATGTTTGGGGTGGTTTCGCGCAATTTCGTTGCCGCACGTCACCCATTCCAAAAACGGGTGTCGGGTGCATACAAAGCACGAGTTTTTTCCACCGGAACCATTTCTTCGTTTTTCGCAACGAACATGCCCAATCCACTACTTTAGGTCCAAAACTCATGTGTTGGGTGGTTTCGCGCAATTTTGTTGCCTCACGTCACCCATTACGAAAACGGGTGTCGGGGTACATACAAAGCACGAGTTTTTGCCACCGGAACCATTACTTCGTTTTTCGCAACGAACATGCCCAATCCACTACTTTAGGTCCAAAACTCATGTGTTGGGTGGTTTCGCGTAATTTTGTTGCCGCACGTCACCCATTCCAAAAACGGGTGTCGGGTGCATACAAAGCACGAGTTTTTCCCACCAGAACCATTTCTTCGTTTTTCTTAACGAACATGCCCAATGCACTACTTTAGGTCCAAAACTCATGTGTTGGGTGGTTTCGCGCAATTTTGTTGCCTCACGTCACCCATTACAAAAACGGCTGTCGGGGTACATACAAAGCACGAGTTTTTGCCACCGGAACCATTACTTCGTTTTTCGCAACGAACATGCCCAATCCTCTACTTTAGGTCCAAAACTCATGTGTTGGGTGGTTTCGCGTAATTTTGTTGCCGCACGTCACCCATTCCAAAAAACGGGTGTCGGGGTGCATACAAAGCACGAGTTTTTGCCACCGGAACCATTTCTTCGTTTTTCACAACGAACATGCCCAATCCACTACTTTAGGTCCAAAACTCATGTGTTGGGTGGTTTCGCGCAATTTCGTTGCCGCACGTCACCCATTCCGAAAACGGGTGTCGGGGTGCATATAAAGCATGAGTTTTGCCACCGGAACCATTTCTTCATTTTTCGCAACGAACTTGCCCAATCCACTACTTTAGGTCCAAAACTCATGTGTTGGGTGGTTTCGCGCAATTTCGTGGCCGCACGTCACCCATTCCGAAAACGGGTGTCGGTGTGCATACAAAGCACGAGTTTTCGCCACCGGAACTGTTTCTTTGTTTTTTGCAATGAACATGCCCAATCTACTAGTTTAGATCCAAAACTCATGTTTGGGGTGGTTTCGCGCAATTTCGTTGCCGCATGTCACCCATTCCGAAAACGGGTGTCGAGGTGCATACAAAGCACGAGTTTTTGCCACCGGAACCATTTCTTCGTTTTTCGCAATGAACATGCCCAATGCACTACTTTAGGTCCAAAACTCATGTTTGGGGTGGTTTCGCGCAATTTCGTTGCCACACGTCACCCATTCCGATACGGGTGTCGGGGTGCATACAAGGCACGAGTTTTTGCCACCGAAACCATTTCTTCGTTTTTCGCCACGCACATGCCCAATCCACTACTTTAGGTCCAAAACTCATGTTTGGGGTGGTTTCGCAATTTCGTTGCCGCGCGTCACCCATTCCGAAAACGGGTGTCGGGTGCATACAAAGCACGAGTTTTTGCCACCGGAACCATTTCTTTGTTTTTCGCAAGGAACAAGCCCAATCCACTACTTTAGGTCCAAAACTCATGTGTTGGGTGGTTTCGCGCAATTTCGTTGCCGCACGTCACCGATTCCGAAAATGGGTGTCGGGGTGCATACAAAGCACGAGTTTTTGCCACTGGAACCATTTCTTCAATTTTCGCAACGAACATGCCCAATCCACTACTTTTGGTCCAAAACTCATGTTTGGGGTGGTTTCGCGCAATTTCGTTGCCGCACGTCACCCATTCCAAAAACGGGTGTCGGGGTGCATACAAAGCACGAGTTTTTGCCACCGGAACCATTTTTTTTGTTTTTCGCAACGAACATGCCCAATCCACTACTTTAGGTCCAAAACTCATGTTTGGGGTGGTTTCGCGCAATTTCGTTGCCGCACGTCACCCATTCCGAAAACAGGTGTCGGGGTGGATACAAAGCACGAGTTTTTGCCACCGGAATCATTTCTTCATTTTTTGCAATGAACATGCCGAATCCGCTACTTGAGGTCCAAAACTCATGTTTGGGGTGGTTTCGCGCAATTTCGTTGTCGCACGTCACCCATTCCGAAAACGGGTGTCGGGGTGCATACAAAGCATGAGTTTTCGCCACTGGAACCATTTCTTCGTATTTCGCAACGAACATGCCCAATCCACTACTTTAGGTCCAAAACTCATGTTTGGGGTGGTTTCACACAATTTCGTTGCCGCACGTCACCTATTCCTAAAACGGGTGTCGGGGTGCATACAAAGCATGAGTTTTCGCCACTGGAACCATTTCTTTGTTTTTCACAACGAACATGCCCAATCCACTACTTTAGGTCCAAAACTCATGTTTGGGGTGGTTTCGCGCAATTTCGTTGCCGCACGTCACCCATTCCAAAAACGGGTGTCGGGTGCATACAAAGCACGAGTTTTTTCCACCGGAACCATTTCTTCGTTTTTCGCAATGAACATGCCCAATCCACTACTTTAGGTCCAAAACTCATGTGTTCGGTGGTTTCGCGCAATTTTGTTGCCTCACGTCACCCATTACGAAAACGGGTGTCGGGGTACATACAAAGCACGAGTTTTTGCCACCGGAACCATTACTTCGTTTTTCGCAACGAACATGCCCAATCCACTACTTTAGGTCCAAAACTCATGTGTTGGGTGGTTTCGCGTAATTTTGTTGCCGCACGTCACCCATTCCAAAAACGGGTGTCGGGTGCATACAAAGCACGAGTTTTTCCCACCAGAACCATTTCTTCGTTTTTCGCAACGAACATGCCCAATCCACTACTTTAGGTCCAAAACTCATGTGTTGGGTGGTTTCGCGCAATTTTGTTACCTCACGTCACCCATTACAAAAACGGGTGTCGGGGTACATACAAAGCACGAGTTTTTGCCACCGGAACCATTACTTCGTTTTTCGCAATGAACATGCCCAATCCTCTACTTTAGGTCCAAAACTCATGTGTTGGGTGGTTTCGCGTAATTTTGTTGCCGCACGTCACCCATTCCAAAAACGGGTGTCGGGGTGCATACAAAGCACGAGTTTTTGCCACCGGAACCATTTCTTCGTTTTTCACAACGAACATGCCCAATCCACTACTTTAGGTCAAAAACTCATGTCTTGGGTGGTTTCACGCAATTTCGTTGCCGCACGTCACCCATTCCGAAAACGGGTGTCGGGGTGCATACAAAGCATGAGTTTTGCCACCGGAACCATTTCTTCATTTTTCGCAACGAACTTGCCCAATCCACTACTTTAGGTCCAAAACTCATGTGTTGGGTGGTTTCGCGCAATTTCGTGGCCGCACGTCACCCATTCCGAAAACGGGTGTCGGTGTGCATACAAAGCACGAGTTTTCGCCACCGGAACTGTTTCTTTGTTTTTTGCAATGAACATGCCCAATCCACTAGTTTAGATCCAAAACTCATGTTTGGGGTGGTTTCGCGCAATTTCGTTGCCGTACGTCACCCATTCCGAAACGGGTGTCGGGGTGCATACAAAGCACGAGTTTTTGCCACCGAAACCATTTCTTCGTTTTTTCGCCACGCACATGCCCAATCCACTACTTTAGGTCCAAAACTCATGTTTGGGGTGGTTTCGCAATTTCGTTGCCGCGCGTCTCCCATTCCGAAAACGGGTGTCGGGTGCATACAAAGCACGAGTTTTTGCCACCGGAACCATTTCTACGTTTTTCGCAAGGAACAAGCCCAATCCACTACTTTAGGTCCAAAACTCATGTGTTGGGTGGTTTCGCGCAATTTCGTTGCCGCACGTCACCGATTCCGAAAACGGGTGTCGGGGTGCATACAAAGCACGAGTTTTTGCCACTGGAACCATTTCTTCAATTTTCGCAACGAACATGCCCAATCCACTACTTTAGGTCCAAAACTCATGTTTGGGATGGTTTCGCGTAATTTCGTTGCCGCAAGTCACCTATTCCAAAAACGGGTGTCAGGTGCATATAAAGCACGAGTTTTTGCCACCGGAACCATTTCTTTGTTTTTCGCAACGAACATGCCCAATCCACTACTTTAGGTCCAAAACTCATGTTTGGGGTGGTTTCGCGCAATTTCGTTGCCGCATGTCACCCATTCCGAAAACGGGTGTCGGGGTGCATACAAAGCATGAGTTTTCGCACTGGAACCATTTCTTCGTTTTTCACAACGAACATGCCCAATCCACTACTTTAGGTCCAAAACTCATGTTTGGGGTGGTTTCACGCAATTTCCTTGCCGTACGTCACCCATTCCAAAAATGGTTGTCGGGTGCATACAAAGCACGAGTTTTTCCCACCGAAACCATTTCTTCGTTTTTCGCAACGAACATGCCCAATCCACTACTTTAGGTCCAAAACTCATGTGTTGGGTGGTTTCGCGCAGTTTTGTTGCCGCACGTCACCCATTCCGAAAACGGGTGTCGGGGTGCATACAAAGCACGAGTTTTTGCCACCGGAACCATTACTTCGTTTTTCGCAACGAACATGCCCAATACACTACTTTAGGTCCAAAACTCATGTGTTGGGTGGTTTCGCGCAATTTTGTTGCCGCACGTCACCCATTTCGAAAACGGGTGTCGGGGTGCATACAAAGCACAAGTTTTTGCCACCGGAACCATTTCTTTGTTTTTCGCAACGAACATGCCCAATCCACTACTTTAGGTCCAAAACTCATGTTTGGGGTGGTTTCACGCAATTTCGTTGCCGCACGTCACCCATTTCGAAATCAGGTGTCGGGGTGGATATAAAGCACGAGTTTTTGCCACCGGAATCATTTCTTCATTTTTCGCAATGAACATGCCCAATCCACTACTTGAGGTCCAAAACTCATGTTTGGGTTGGTTTCGCGCAATTTCGTTGCCGCACGTCACCCATTCCGAAAACGGGTGTCGGGGTGCATACAAAGCATGAGTTTTCGCCACTGGAACCATTTCTTCGTATTTCGCAACGAACATGCCCAATCCACTACTTTAGGTCCAAAACTCATGTTTGGTGTGGTTTCCCGCAATTTCGTTGCCGCACGTCACCTATTCCAAAAACTAGTGTCGGGTGCATATAAAGCACGAGTTTTTGCGACCGAAACCATTTCTTTGTTTTTCGCAACGAACATGCCCAATCCACTACTTTAGGTCCAAAACTCATGTTTGGGGTGGTTTCGCGCAATTTCATTGCTGCATGTCACCCATTCCGAAAACGGGTGTCGGGGTGCATACAAATCATGAGTTTTCGCCACTAGGACCATTTCTTTGTTTTTAGCAACGAACATGCCCAATCCACTACTTTAGGTCCAATACTCATGTTTGGGGTGGTTTCGCGCAATTTCGTTGCCGCACGTCACCCATTCCAAAAACGGGTGTCGGGTGCATACAAAGCACGAGTTTTTGCCACCGGAACCATTTCTTCGTTTTTCGCAACGAACATGCCCAATCCACTACTTTAGGTCCAAAACTCATGTGTTGGGTGGTTTCGCGCAATTTTGTTGCCGCACGTCACCCATTCCAAAAACGGGTGTCGGGGTGCATACAAAGCACGAGTTTTTGCCACCGGAACCATTTCTTCGTTTTTCGCAACGAACATGCTCAATCCACTACTTTAGGTCCAAAACTCATGTGTTGGGTGGTTTCGCGCAATTTCGTTGCCGCACGTCACCCATTCCCAAAACGGGTGCCGGGGTGCATACAAAGCACGAGTTTTTGCCACTGGAACCATTTCTTCATTTTTCGCAACGAACTTGCCCAATCCACTACATTAGGTCCAAAACTCATGTGTTGGGTGGTTTCGCGCAATTTCGTTGCTGCACGTCACCCATTCCGAAAACGGGTGTCGGGGTGCATACAAAGCATGAGTTTTCGCACTGGAACCATTTCTTCGTTTTTCACAACGAACATGCCCAATCCACTACTTTAGGTCCAAAACTCATGTTTGGGGTGGTTTCGCGCAATTTCCTTGCCGCACGTCACCCATTCCAAAAACGGGTGTCGGGTGCATACAAAGCACGAGTTTTTCCCACCGGAACCATTTCTTCGTTTTTCGCAACGAACATGCTCAATCCACTACTTTAGGTCCAAAACTCATGTGTTGGGTGGTTTCGCGCAATTTTGTTGCCGCACGTCACCCAATCCGAAAACGGGTGTCGGGGTGCATACAAAGCACGAGTTTTTGCCACCGGAACCATTTCTTCGTTTTTCGCAACGAACATGCCCAATACACTACTTTAGGTCCAAAACTCATGTGTTGCGTGGTTTCGCGCAATTTTGTTGCCGCACGTCACCCATTCCGAAAACGGGTGTCGAGGTGCATACAAAGCACAAGTTTTTGCCACCGGAACCATTTCTTCATTTTTCGCAACGAACATGCCCAATCCACTACTTTAGGTCCAAAACTCATGTTTGGGGTGGTTTCGCGCAATTTCGTTGCCGCACGTCACCCATTCCAAAAACGGGTGTCGGGTGCATACAAAGCACGAGTTTTTCCCACCGGAACCATTTCTTCGTTTTCCGCAACGAACATGCACAATCCACTACTTTAGGTCCAAAACTCATGGTTTGGGTGGTTTCGCGCAATTTCGTTGCCGCATGTCACCCATTCTGAAAACGGGTGTCGGGGTGCATACAAAGCATGAGTTTTCGCCACTGGAACCATTTCTTCATTTTTCGCAACGAACATGCCCAATCCACTACTTTAGGTCCAAAACTCATGTTTGGGGTGGTTTCACGCAAATTCGTTGCCGCACGTCACCCATTTCGAAATCAGGTGTCGGGGTGGATATAAAGCACGAGTTTTTGCCACCGGAATCATTTCTTCATTTTTCGCAATGAACATGCCCAATCCACTACTTGAGGTGCAAAACTCATGTTTGGGTTGGTTTCACGCAATTTCGTTGCCGCCCGTCACCCATTCCGAAAACGGGTGTCGGGGTGCATACAAAGCATGAGTTTTCGCCACTGGAACCATTTCTTCGTATTTCGCAACGAACATGCCCAATCCACTACTTTAGGTCCAAAACTCATGTTTGGTGTGGTTTCCCGCAATTTCGTTGCCGCACGTCACCTATTCCAAAAACTAGTGTCGGGTGCATATAAAGCACGAGTTTTTGCGAGCGAAACCATTTCTTTGTTTTTCGCAACGAACATGCCCAATCCACTACTTTAGGTCCAAAACTCATGTTTGGGGTGGTTTCGCGCAATTTCGTTGCCGCATGTCACCCATTCCGAAAACGGGTGTCGGGGTGCATACAAAGCATGAGTTTTCGCCACTAGGACCATTTCTTTGTTTTTGGCAACGAACATGCCCAATCCACTACTTTAGGTCCAAAACTCATGTTTGGGGTGGTTTCGCGCAATTTCGTTGCCGCATGTCACCCATTCCAAAAATGGGTGTCGGGTGCATACAAAGCACGAGTTTTTGCCACCGGAACCATTTCTTCGTTTTTCGCAACGAACATGCCCAATCCACTACTTTAGGTCCAAAACTCATGTGTTGGGTGGTTTCGCGTAATTTTGTTGCAGCACGTCACCCATTCCAAAAACGGGTGTCGGGGTGCATACAAAGCACGAGTTTTTGCCACCGGAACCATTTCTTCGTTTTTCGCAACGAACATGCTCAATCCACTACTTTAGGTCCAAAACTCATGTGTTGGGTGGTTTCGCGCAATTTCGTTGCCGCACGTCACCCATTCCCAAAACGGGTGCCGGGGTGCATACAAAGCACGAGTTTTTGCCACTGGAACCATTTCTTCATTTTTCGCAACGAACTTGCCCAATCCACTACATTAGGTCCAAAACTCATGTGTTGGGTGGTTTCGCGCAATTTCGTTGCTGCACGTCACCCATTCCGAAAACGGGTGTCGGGGTGCATACAAAGCATGAGTTTTCGCACTGGAACCATTTCTTCGTTTTTCACAACAAACATGCCCAATCCACTACTTTAGGTCCAAAACTCATGTTTGGGGTGGTTTCGCGCAATTTCCTTGCCGCACGTCACCCATTCCAAAAACGGGTGTCGGGTGCATACAAAGCACGAGTTTTTCCCACCGGAACCATTTCTTCGTTTTTCGCAACGAACATGCTCAATCCACTACTTTAGGTCCAAAACTCATGTGTTGGGTGGTTTCGCGCAATTTTGTTGCCGCACGTCACCCATTCCGAAAATGGGTGTCGCGGTGCATACAAAGCACGAGTTTTTGCCACCGGAATCATTTCTTCGTTTTTCGCAACGAACATGCCCAATACACTACTTTAGGTCCAAAACTCATGTGTTGCGTGGTTTCGCGCAATTTTGTTGCCGCGCGTCACCCATTCCGAAAACGGGTGTCGAGGTGCATACAAAGCACAAGTTTTTGCCACCGGAACCATTTCTTCGTTTTTCGCAACGAACATGCCCAATCCACTACTTTAGGTCCAAAACTCATGTTTGGGGTGGTTTCGCGCAATTTCGTTGCCGCACGTCACCCATTCCAAAAACGGGTGTCGGGTGCATACAAAGCACGAGTTTTTCCCACCGGAACCATTTCTTCGTTTTCCGCAACGAACATGCACAATCCACTACTTTAGGTCCAAAACTCATGTTTTGGGTGGTTTCGCGCAATTTCGTTGCCGCATGTCACCCATTTCGAAAACGGGTGTCGGGGTGCATACAAAGCATGAGTTTTCGCCACTGGAACCATTTCTTCGTTTTTCGCAACGAACATGCCCAATCCACTAATTTAGGTCCAAAACTCATGTGTTGGGTGGTTTCGCGCAATTTCGTTGCCGCATGTCACCCATTCCGAAAACGGGTGTCGGGGTGCATACAAAGCATGAGTTTTTGCCACCGGAACCATTTCTTCGTTTTTCGCAACAAACATGCCCAATCCAATACTTTAGGTCCAAAACTCATGTGTTGGGTAGTTTCGCGCAATTTCGTTGCAGCACGTCACCCATTCCGAAAACAGGTGTCGGGGTGGATACAAAGCACGAGTTTTTGCCACCGGAATCATTTCTTCATTTTTCGCAATGAACATGCCCAATCCACTACTTGAGGTCCAAAACTCATGTTTGGGGTGGTTTCGCGCAATTTCGTTGCCGCACGTCACCCAATCCGAAAACGGGTGTCGGGGTGCATACAAAGCATGAGTTTTCGCCCCTGGAACCATTTCTTCGTATTTCGCAACGAACATGCCCAATCCACTACTTTAGGTCCAAAACTCATGTTTGGTGTGGTTTCGCGCAATTTCGTTGCCGCACGTCACCTATTCCAAAAACTAGTGTCGGGTGCATATAAAGCACGAGTTTTTGCGACCGAAACCATTTCTTTGTTTTTCGCAACGAACATGCCCAATCCACTACTTTAGGTCCAAAACTCATGTTTGGGGTGGTTTCGCGCAATTTCGTTGCCGCATGTCACCCATTCCGAAAACGGGTGTCGGGGTGCATACAAAGCATGAGTTTTCGCCACTGGAACCATTACTTCGTTTTTCGCAACGAACATGCCCAATCCACTACTTTAGGTCCAAAACTCATGTTTGGGGTGGTTTCGTGCAATTTCGTTGCCGCACGTCACCCATCCCAAAAACGTGTGTCGGGTGCATACAAAGCACGAGTTTTTCCCACCAGAACCATTTCTTTGTTTTTCGCAACGAACATGCCCAATCCACTACTTTAGGTCCAAAACTCATGTGTTGGGTGGTTTCGCGCAATTTTGTTGCCTCACGTCACCCATTACGAAAACGGGTGTCGGGGTACATACAAAGCACGAGTTTTTGCCACTGGAACCATTACTTCGTTTTTCGCAACGAACATGCCCAATCCACTACTTTAGGTCCAAAACTCATGTTTTGGTTGGTTTCGCGTAATTTAGTTGCCGCACGTCACCCATTCCAAAAACGGGTGTCGGGGTGCATACAAAGCACGAGTTTTTGCCACCGGAACCATTTCTTCATTTTTCGCAACGAACATGCCCAATCCACTACTTTAGGTCCAAAACTCATGTGTTGGGTGGTTTCGCGCAATTTCGTTGCCGCACGTCACCCATTCTGAAAACGGGTGTCGGCGTGCATACAAAGCACGAGTTTTTGCCACCGGAACCATTTCTTCATTTTTCGCAACGAACTTGCCCAATCCACTACTTTAGGTCCAAAACTCATGTGTTGGGTGGTTTCGCGCAATTTCGTTGCTGCACGTCACCCATTCCAAAAACGGGTGTCGGGGTGCATACAAAGCATGAGTTTTCGCCACTGGAACCATTTCTTCGTATTTCGCAATGAACATGCCCAATCCACTAGTTTAGGTCCAAAACTCATGTTTGGGGTGGTTTCGCGCACTTTCGTTGCCGCATGTCACCCATTCCGAAAACGAGTGTCGGGGTGCATACAAAGCATGAGTTTTCGCCACTGGAACCATTTCTTCGTTTTTCACAACGAAAATGCCCAATCCACTACTTTAGGTCCAAAACTCATTTTGGGGTAGTTTCGGGCAATTTCGTTGTCGCACGTCACCCATTCCAAAAACAAGTGTCGGCTGCATACAAAGCACGAGTTTTTCCCACCGGAACCATTTCTTCGTTTTTCACAACGAACATGCCCAATGCACTACTTTAGGTCCAAAACTCATGCGTTGGGTGGTTTCGCGCAATTTCGTGGCCGCACGTCACCCATTCCGAAAACGGGTGTCGGGGTGCATACAAAGCACGAGTTTTCGCCAGCGGAACAGTTTCTTCGTTTTTCGCAATGAACATGCCCAATCCACTAGTTTAGGTCCAAAAGTCATGTTTGGGGTGGTTTCGCGCAATTTCGTTGCCGCACGTCACCCATTCCGAAAACGGGTGTCGAGGTGCATACAAAGCACGAGTTTTTGCCATCAGAACCATTTCTTTGTTTTTCGCAACGAACATGCCCAATCCACTACTTTAGGTCCAAAACTCATGTTTGGGGTGGTTTCGCGCAATTTCGTTGCCGCATGTCACCCATTCCGAAAACGGGTGTCGGGGTGCATACAAAGCATGAGTTTTCGCCACTGGAACCATTACTTCGTTTTTCGCAACGAACATGCCCAATCCACTACTTTAGGTCCAAAACTCATGTTTGGGGTGGTTTCGTGCAATTTCGTTGCCGCACGTCACCCATCCCAAAAACGTGTGTCGGGTGCATACAAAGCACGAGTTTTTCCCACCAGAACCATTTCTTTATTTTTCGCAACGAACATGCCCAATCCACTACTTTAGGTCCAAAACTCATGTGTTGGGTGGTTTCGCGCAATTTTGTTGCCTCACGTCACCCATTACGAAAACGGGTGTCGGGGTACATACAAAGCACGAGTTTTTGCCACTGGAACCATTACTTCGTTTTTCGCAACGAACATGCCCAATCCACTAATTTAGGTCCAAAACTCATGTTTTGGTTGGTTTCGCGTAATTTAGTTGCCGCACGTCACCCATTCCAAAAACGGGTGTCGGGGTGCATACAAAGCACGAGTTTTTGCCACCGGAACCATTTCTTCATTTTTCGCAACGAACATGCCCAATCCACTACTTTAGGTCCAAAACTCATGTGTTAGGTGGTTTCGCGCAATTTCGTTGCCGCACGTCACCCATTCTGAAAACGGGTGTCGGCGTGCATACAAAGCACGAGTTTTTGCCACCGGAACCATTTCTTTGTTTTTCGCAATGAACTTGCCCAATCCACAACTTTAGGTCCAAAACTCATGTGTTGGGTGGTTTCGCGCAATTTCGTTGCTGCACGTCACCCATTCCAAAAACGGGTGTCGGGGTGCATACAAAGCATGAGTTTTCGCCACTGGAACCATTTCTTCGTATTTCGCAACGAACATGCCCAATCCACTAGTTTAGGTCCAAAACTCATGTTTGGGGTGGTTTCGCGCACTTTCGTTGCCGCATGTCACCCATTCCGAAAACGAGTGTCGGGGTGCATACAAAGCATGAGTTTTCGCCACTGGAACCATTTCTTCGTTTTTCACAACGAACATGCCCAATCCACTACTTTAGGTCCAAAACTCATGTTTGGGGTAGTTTCGGGCAATTTCGTTGTCGCACGTCACCCATTCCAAAAACAAGTGTCGGCTGCATACAAAGCACGAGTTTTTCCCACCGGAACCATTTCTTCGTTTTTCACAACGAACATGCCCAATGCACTACTTTAGGTCCAAAACTCATGCGTTGGGTGGTTTCGCGCAATTTCGTGGCCGCACGTCACCCATTCCGAAAACGGGTGTCGGGGTGCATACAAAGCACGAGTTTTCGCCAGCGGAACAGTTTCTTCGTTTTTCGCAATGAACATGCCCAATCCACTAGTTTAGGTCCAAAAGTCATGTTTGGGGTGGTTTCGCGCAATTTCGTTGCCGCACGTCACCCATTCCGAAAACGGGTGTCGAGGTGCATACAAAGCACGAGTTTTTGCCATCAGAACCATTTCTTCGTTTTTTGCAATGAACATGCCCAATCTACTACTTTAGGTCCAAAACTAATGTTTGGGGTGGTTTCGCGCAATTTCGTTGCCGCATGTCACCCATTCCGAAAACGGGTGTTGGGGTGCATACAATGCATGAGTTTTCGCCACTGGAACCATTTCTTCGTTTTTTGCAACGAACATGCCCAATCCACTACTTTAAGTCCAAAACTCATGTTTGGGATGGTTTCGCGCAATTTCGTTGCCGCACGTCACCCATTCCAAAAACGGGTGTCGGGTGCATACAAAGCACGCGTTTTTCCCACTGGAACCATTTCTTCGTTTTTTTCGCAACGAACATGCCCAATCCACTACTTTAGGTCCAAAACCCATGTTTAGGGTGGTTTCGCGCAATTTCGTTGCCGCACGTCACCTATTCCAAAAACTGGTGTCGGGTGCATATAAAGCACGAGTTTTTGCCACCGAAACCATTAATTTGTTTTTCGCAACGAACATGCCCAATCCACTAATTTAGGTCCAAAACTCATGTTTAGGGTGGTTTCGTGCAATTTCGTTGCCGCATGTCACCCATTCCAAAAACGGGTGTCGGGGTGCATACAAAGCATGAGTTTTCGCCACTGGAACCATTTCTTCGTTTTTCGCAACGAACATGCCCAATCCACTACTTTAGGTCCAAAACTCATGTTTGGGGTGGTTTCGCGCAATTTCGTTGCCGCACGTCACCCATTCCAAAAACGGGTGTCGGGTGGTTACAAAGCACGAGTTTTTCCCACCAGAACCATTTCTTTGTTTTTCGCAACGAACATGCCCAATCCACTACTTTAGGTCCAAAACTCATGTGTTGGGTGGTTTCGTAATTTGGTTGTCGCACGTCACCCATTCCGAAAATGGGTGTCGGGGTGCATACAAAGCATGAGTTTTTGCCACTAGAACCATTTCTTCGTATTTCGCAACGAACATGCCCAATCCGCTACTTTAGGTCCAAAACTCATGTTTCGGGTGGTTTCGCGCAATTTCGTTGCAGCATGTCACCCATTCCGAAAACGGGTGTCGGGGTGCATACAAAGCATGAGTTTTCGCCACTGGAACCATTTCTTCGTTTTTCACAACGAACATGCGCAATCCACTACTTTAGGTCCAAAACTCATGTTTGGGGTGGTTTCGGGCAATTTCGTTGCCGCACGTCACCCATTCCAAAAACGGGTGTCGGGGTGCATACAAAGCACGAGTTTTCACCACCGGAACAGTTTCTTCGTTTTTCGCAATGAACATGCCATTCCACTAGTTTAGGTCCAAAACTCATGTTTGGGGTGGTTTCGCGCAATTTCGTTGCCGCACATCACCCATTCCGAAAACGGATGTCGAGGTGCATACAAAGCAAGAGTTTTTGCCATCGGAACCATTTCTTCGTTTTTCACAATGAACATGCCCAATCCACTACTTTAGGTCCAAAACTAATGTTTGGAGTGGTTTCTCGCAATTTCGTTGCCGCACGTCACACAATCCGAAACGGGTGTCGGGGTGCATACAAAGCACGAGTTTTTGCCACCGAAACCATTTCTTCGTTTTTCGCCACGCACATGCCCAATCCACTACTTTAGGTCCAAAACTCATGTTTGGGGTGGTTTCGCAATTTCGTTGTCGTGCGTCACCTATTCCAAAACTGGTGTCGGGTGCATATAAAGCATGAGTTTTTGCCACCGGAACCATTTCTTTGTTTTTCGCAACGAACATGCCCAATCCACTACTTTAGGTCCAAAACTCTTGTTTGGGGTGGTTTCGTGCAATTTCGTTACCGCATGTCACCCATTCCAAAAACGGGTGTCGGGGTGCATACAAAGCCTGAGTTTTCGCCGCTGGAACCGTTTCTTCGTTTTTCGCAACGAACATGCCCAATCCACTACTTTAGGTCCAAAACTCATGTTTGGGGTGGGTTCGCGCAATTTCGTTGCCGCACGTCACCCATTCCAAAAACAGGTGTCGGGTGCATACAAAGCACGAGTTTTTCCCACCGGAACCATTTCTTCATTTTTCGCAACGAACATGCCCAATCCACTACTTTAGGTCCAAAACTTATGTGTTGGGTGGTTTCGCGCAATTTTGTTGCCGCACGTCACCCATTACGAAAACAGGTGTCGTGGTGCATACAAAGCTCGGGTTTTTGCCACCGGAACCATTACTTCGTTTTTCGCAACGAACATGCCCAATCCACTACTTTAGGTCCAAAACACATGTGTTGGGTGGTTTCGCGTAATTTTGTTGCCGCACGTCACCCATTCCGAAAACGGGTGTCGGGGTGCATACAAAGCACGAGTTTTTGCCACCGGAACCATTTCTTCGTTTTTCGCAACGAACATGTCCAATCCACTACTTTAGGTCCAAAACTCATGTGTTGGGTGGTTTCGCGCAAGTTCGTTGCCGCACGTCACCCATTCCGAAAACGGGTGTCGGGGTCCATACAAAGCACGAGTTTTTGTCACCGGAACCATTTCTTCATTTTTCGCAACGAACATGCCCAATCCACTACTTTAGGTCCAAAACTCATGTGTTGGGTGGTTTCGCGCAATTTCATTGCCGCACGTCACCCATTCCGAAAACGGGTGTCGGGGTGCATACGAAGCATGAGTTTTCGCCACTGGAACCATTTCTTCGTATTTCGCAACGAACATACCTAATCCACTACTTTAGGTCCAAAACTCATGTTTGGGGTGGTTTCGTGCAATTTCATTGCTGCATGTCACCCATTCCGAAAACGGGTGATGGGGTGCATACAAAGCATGAGTTTTCACCACTAGAACCATTTCTTCGTTTTTCACAACGAACATGCCCAATCCACTACTTTAGGTTCAAAACTCATGTTTGGGGTGGTTTCGGGCAATTTTGTTGCCGCACGTCACCCATTCAAAAAATGGGTGTCGGGTGCATACAAAGCACGAGTTTTTCGCAAGGAACAAGCCTAATCCACTACTTTAGGTCCAAAACTAATGTGTTGGGTGGTTTCGCGCAATTTCGTTGCCGCACGTCTCCGATTCCGAAAACGGGTGTCGGGGTGCATACAAAGCACGAGTTTTTGCAACTGGAACCATTTCTTCAATTTTCGCAATGAACATGCCCAATCCACTACTTTAGGTCCAAAACTCATGTTTGGGGTGGTTTCGCGTAATTTCGTTGCCGCACGTCACCTATTCCAAAAACGGGTGTCAGGTGCATATAAAGCACGAGTTTTTGCCACCGGAACCATTTCTTTGTTTTTCGCAACGAACATGCCCAATCCACTAATTTAGGTACAAAACTCATGTTTGGGGTGGTTTCGCGCAATTTCGTTGCCGCATGTCACCCATTCCGAAAATGGGTGTCAGGGTGCAAACAAAGCATGAGTTTTCGCACTGGAACCATTTCTTCGTTTTTCGCAACGAACATGCCCAATCCACTACTTTAGGTCCAAAACTCATGTTTGGGTTGGTTTCGCGAAATTTCCTTGCCGCACGTCACCCATTCCAAAAACGAGTGTTGGGTGCATACAAAGCACGAGTTTTTCCCACCGGAACCATTTCTTCGTTTTTCGCAACGAACATGCCCAATCCACTACTTTAGGTCCAAAACTCATGTGTTGGGTGGTTTTGCGCAATTTTGTTGCCGCACGTCACCCATTCCGAAAACGGGTGTCGGGGTGCATACAAAGCACGAGTTTTTGCCACCGGAACCATTTCTTCGTTTTTCGCAACGAACATGCCCAACACACTACTTTAGGTCCAAAACTCATGTGTTCGGTGGTTTCGCGCAATTTTGTTGCCGCACGTCACCCATTCCGAAAACGGGTGTCGGGGTGCATACAAAGCACAAGTTTTTGCCACCGGAACCATTTCTTCGTTTTTCGCAACGAACATGCCCAATCCACTACTTTAGGTCCAAAACTCATGTTTGGGGTGGTTTCGCGCAATTTCGTTGCCGCACGTCACCCATTCCGAAAACAGGTGTCGGGGTGGATACAAAGCACGAGTTTTTGCCACCGGAATCATTTCTTCATTTTTCGCAATGAACATGCCCAATCCACTACTTGAGGTCCAAAACTCATGTTTGGGGTGGTTTCGCGTAATTTCGTTGCCGCACGTCACCCATTCCGAAAACGGGTGTCGGGGTGCATACAAAGCATGAGTTTTCGCCACTGGAACCATTTCTTCGTATTTCGCAACGAACATGCCCAATCCACTACTTTAGGTCCAAAACTCATGTTTAGGGTGGTTTCGTGCAATTTCGTAGCCGCACGTCACCTATTCCAAAAACTAGTGTCGGGTGCATATAAAGCACGAGTTTTTGCCACCGAAACCATTTCTTTGTTTTTCGCAACGAACATGCCCAATCCACTACTTTAGGTACAAAACTCATGTTTGGGGTGGTTTCGCGCAATTTCGTTGCCGCATGTCACCCATTCCGAAAACGGGTGTCGGGGTGCATACAAAGCATGAGTTTTCGCCACTGGAACCATTTCTTTGTTTTTCGCAACGAACATGCCCAATCCACTACTTTAGGTCCAAAAGTCATGTTTGGGGTGGTTTCGCGCAATTTCGTTGCCGCACGTCACCCATTCAAAAAACGAGTGTCGGGTGCATACAAAGCACGAATTTTTCCCACCAGAACCATTTCTTCGTTTTTCGCAACGAACATGCCTAATCGACTACTTTAGGTCCAAAACTCATGTGTTGGGTGGTTTCGCGCAATTTTGTTGCCTCACATCACCCATTACGAAAACGGGTGTCGGGGTACATACAAAGCACGAGTTTTTGCCACCGGAACCATTACTTCGTTTTTCGCAACGAACATGCCCAATCCACAACTTTAGGTCCAAAACTCATGTGTTGGGTGGTTTCGCGTAATTTTGTTGCCGCACGTCACCCATTCCAAAAACGGGTGTCGGGGTGCATACAAAGCACGAGTTTTTGCCACCGGAACCATTTCTACGTTTTTCGCAACGAACATGCCCAATCCACTACTTTAGGTCCAAAACTCATGTGTTGGGTGGTTTTGCGCAATTTCGTTGCCGCACGTCACCCATTCCGAAAACGGGTGTTGGGGTGCATACAAAGCACGAGTTTTTGCCACCGGAACCATTTCTTCATTTTTCGCAACGAACTTGCCCAATCCACTACTTTAGGTCCAAAACTCATGTGTTGGGTGGTTTCGCGCAATTTCGTTGCCTCACGTCACCCATTCCGAAAACGGGTGTCGGGGTGCATACAAAGCATGAGTTTTCACTACTGGAACCATTTCTTCGTATTTCGCAACGAACATGCCCAATCCACTACTTTAGGTCCAAAACTCATGTTTGGGGTGGTTTCACGCACTTTCGTTGCCGCATGTCACCCATTCCGTAAACGGGTGTCGGGGTACATATAAAGCACAAGTTTTCGCCACTGGAACCATTTCTTCGTTTTTCGCAACGAACATGCCCAATGTACTTTAGGTCCAAAACTCATGTGTTGGGTGGTTTCACGCAATTTCGTGGCCGCACGTCACCCATTCCGAAAACGGGTGTCGGGGTGCATACAAAGCACGAGTATTCGCCAGCGGAACAATTTCTTCGTTTTTCACAATGAACATGCCCAATCCACTAGTTTAGGTCCAAAAGTCATGTTTGGGGTGGTTTCGCGCAATTTCGTTGCCGCACGTCACCCATTCCGAAAATGGGTGTCGAGGTGCATACAAAGCACGAGTTTTTGCCATCAGAACCATTTCTTCGTTTTTTGCAATGAACATGCCCAATCCACTACTTTAGGTCCATAACTAATGTTTGGGGTGGTTTCGCACAATTTTGTTGTCGCACGTCTCCCATTCCGAAATGGGTGTCGGGGTGCATACAAAGCACGAGTTTTTGCCACCGAAACCATTTCTTCGTTTTTCGCCACGCATATGCCCAATCCACTACTTTAGGTCCAAAACTCATGTTTGGGGTGGTTTCGCAATTTCGTTGCCGCGCGTCACCTATTCCAAAACTGGTGTCGGGTGCATATAAAGCATGAGTTTTTGCCACCAGAACTATTTCTTTGTTTTTCGCAGCGAACATGCCCAATCCACTACTTTAGGTCCAAAACTCATGTTTGGGGTGGTTTCGCGCAATTTCGTTGCCGCATGTCACCCATTTCGAAAACGGGTGTCGGGGTGCATACAAAGCATGAGTTTTAGCCACTGGAACCATTTCTTCGTATTTCGCAACGAACATGCCCAATCCGCTACTTTAGGTCCAAAACTCATGTTTCGGGTGGTTTCGCGCAATTTCGTTGCCGCATGTCACCCATTCCGAAAACGGGTGTCGGGGTGCATACAAAGCATGAGTTTTCGCCATTGGAACCATTTCTTCGTTTTCCACAACGAACATGCGCAATCCACTACTTTAGGTCCAAAACTCATGTTTGGGGTGGTTTCGGGCAATTTCGTTGCCGCACGTCACCCATTCCAAAAACGGGTGTCGGGTGCATACAAAGCACGAGTTTTTCCCACCAGAACCATTTCTTCGTTTTTCGCAACGAACAAGCCCAATCCACTACTTTAGGTCCAAAACTCATGTGTTGGGTGGTTTCACGCAATTTCGTGGCCGCACGTCACCCATTCTAAAAACGGGTGTCGGGGTGCATACAAAGCACGAGTTTTCGCCACCGGAACAGTTTCTTCGTTTTTCGCAATGAACATGCCCAATCCACTAGTTTAGGTCCAAAACTTATGTTTGGGGTGGTTTCGTGCAATTTCGTTGCCGCACGTCACCCATTCCGAAAACGGGTGTCGAGGTGCATACAAAGCACGAGTTTTTGCCATCGGAACCATTTCTTCGTTTTTCGCAATGAAATGCCCAATCCACTACTTTAGGTCCAAAACTAATGTTTGGAGTGGTTTCGCGCAATTTCGTTGCCGCACGTCACCCATTCCGAAACGGGTGTCGGGGTGCATACAAAGCACGAGTTTTTGCCACCGAAACCATTTCTTCGTTTTTCGCCACGCACATGCCCAATCCACTACTTTATGTCCAAAACTCATGTTTGGGGTGGTTTCGCAATTTCGTTGCTGCGCGTCACCTATTCCAAAACTGGTGTCGGGTGCATATAAAGCATGAGTTTTTGCCACCGGAACCATTTCTTTGTTTTTCGCAACGAACATGCCCAATCCACTACTTAGGTCCAAAACTCATGTTTGGGGTGGTTTTGCGCAATTGCCGCATGTCACCCATTCCGAAAACGGGTGTCGGGGTGCATACAAAGCATGAGTTTTCGCCACTGGAACCATTTCTTCGTTTTTCGCAACGAACATGCCCAATCCACTACTTTAGGTCCAAAACTCATGTTTGGGATGGTTTCACGCAATTTCGTTGCCGCACATCACCCATTCCAAAAACGGGTGTCAGGTGCATACAAAGCACGAGTTTTTCCCACCGGAACCATTTCTTCGTTTTTCGCAACAAACATGCCCAATCCACTACTTTAGGGCCAAAACTCATGTTTGGGGTGGTTTCGTGCAATTTCGTTGCCACACGTCACCCATTCCAAAAACGGGTGTCGGGTGCATACAAAGCACGAGTTTTTCCCACCGGAACCATTTCTTCGTTTTTCGCAACGAACATGCCCAATCCACTACTTTAGGTCCAAAACTCATGTGTTGGGTGGTTTCGCGCAATTTTGTTGCCTCACGTCACCCATTACGAAAATGGGTGTCGGGGTGCATACAAAGCACGAGTTTTTGCCACCGGAACCATTACTTTGTTTTTCGCAACGAACATGCCCAATCCACTACTTTAGGTCCAAAACTCATGTGTTGGGTGGTTTCGCAATTTCGTTGCCGCACGTCACCCATTCCGAAAATGGGTGTCGGGGTGCATACAAAGAATGAGTTTTCGCCACTGGAACAATTTCTTCGTATTTTGCAACGAACATGCCCAATCCGCTACTTTAGGTCCAAAACTCATGTTTCGTGTGGTTTCGCGCAATTTCGTTATCGCATGTCACCCATTCCGAAAACAGGTGTCGGGGTGCATACAAAGCATGAGTTTTCGCCACTGGAACCATTTCTTCGTTTTTCACAACGAACATGCGCAATCCACTACTTTAAGTCCAAAACTCATGTTTGGGGTGGTTTCGGGCAATTTCGTTGCCGCACGTCACCCATTCCAAAAACGGGTGTCGGGTGCATACAAAGCACGAGTTTTTTCCACCAGAACATATTCTTCGTTTTTAGCAACGAACATGCCCAATCCACTACTTTAGGTCCAAAACTCATGTTTTGGGTGGTTTCACGCAATTTCGTGGCCGCACGTCACCCATTCCGAAAACGGGTGTCGGGGTGCATACAAAGCACGAGTTTTTGCCAGCGGAACAGTTTCTTCGTTTTTCGCAATGAACATGCCCAATCCACTAGTTTAGGTCCAAAAGTCATGTTTGGGGTGGTTTCGCACAATTTCGTTGCCGCACGTCACCCATTCCGAAAACGGGTGTCGAGGTGCGTACAAAGCACGAGTTTATGCCATTGGAACCATTTCTTCGTTTTTCGCAATGAAATGCCCAATCCACTACTTTAGGTCCAAAACTAATGTTTGGAGTGGTTTCGCGCAATTTCGTTGCCGCACGTCACCCATTCCGAAATGGGTGTCGGGGTGCATACAAAGCACGAGTTTTTGCCACCGAAACCATTTCTTCGTTTTTCGCCACGCACATGCCCAATCCACTACTTTATGTCCAAAACTCATGTTTGGGGTGGTTTTGCAATTTCGTTGCTGCGCATCACCTATTCCAAAACTGGTGTCGGGTGCATATAAAGCATGAGTTTTTGCCACCGGAACCATTTCTTTGTTTTTCGCAACGAACATGCCCAATCCACTACTATAGGTCCAAAACTCATGTTTGGGGTGGTTTCGCGCAATTGCTGCATGTCACCCATTCCGAAAACGGGTGTCGGGGTGCATACAAAGCATGAGTTTTCGCCACTGGAACCATTTCTTTGTTTTTCGCAACGAACATGCCCAATCCACTACTTTAGGTCCAAAACTCATGTTTGGGATGGTTTCACGCAATTTCGTTGCCGCACGTCACCCATTCCAAAAACGGGTGTTAGGTGCATACAAAGCACGAGTTTTTCCCACCGGAACCATTTCTTCGTTTTTCGCAACGAACATGCCCAATCCACTACTTTAGGGCCAAAACTCATGTTTGGGGTGGTTTCGCGCAATTTTGTTGCCGCACGTCACCCATTCCAAAAACGGGTGTCGGGTGCATACAAAGCACGAGTTTTTCCCACCGGAACCATTTCTTCGTTTTTCGCAACGAACATGCCCAATCCACTACTTTAGGTCCAAAACTCATGTGTTGGGTGGTTTCGCGCAATTTTGTTGCCTCACGTCACCCATTACGAAAACGGGTGTCGGGGTGCATACAAAGCACGAGTTTTTGCCACCGGAACCATTACTTTGTTTTTCGCAATGAACATGCCCAATCCACTACTTTAGGTCCAAAACTCATGTGTTGGGTGGTTTCGCAATTTCGTTGCCGCACGTCTCCCATTCCGAAAATGGGTGTCGGGGTGCATACAAAGCATGAGTTTTCGCCACTGGAACCATTTCTTCGTTTTTCGCAACGAACATGCCCAATCCACAACTTTAGGTCCAAAACTCATGTTTGGGATGGTTTCACGCAATTTCGTTGCCGCACATCACCCATTCCAAAAACGGGTGTCAGGTGCATACAAAGCACGAGTTTTTCCCACCGGAACCATTTCTTCGTTTTTCGCAACAAACATGCCCAATCCACTACTTTAGGGCCAAAACTCATGTTTGGGGTGGTTTCGTGCAATTTCGTTGCCGCACGTCACCCATTCCAAAAACGGGTGTCGGGTGCATACAAAGCACGAGTTTTTCCCACCGGAACCATTTCTTCGTTTTTCGCAACGAACATGCCCAATCCACTACTTTAGGTCCAAAACTCATGTGTTGGGTGGTTTCGCGCAATTTTGTTGCCTCACGTCACCCATTACGAAAATGGGTGTCGGGGTGCATACAAAGCACGAGTTTTTGCCACCGGAACCATTACTTTGTTTTCGCAACGAACATGCCCAATCCACTACTTTAGGTCCAAAACTCATGTGTTGGGTGGTTTCGCAATTTCGTTGCCGCACGTCACCCATTCCGAAAATGGGTGTCGGGGTGCATACAAAGAATGAGTTTTCGCCACTGGAACCATTTCTTCGTATTTTGCAACGAACATGCCCAACCCGCTACTTTAGGTCCAAAACTCATGTTTCGTGTGGTTTCGCGCAATTTCGTTGTCGCATGTCACCCATTCCGAAAACAGGTGTCGGGGTGCATACAAAGCATGAGTTTTCGCCACTGGAACCATTTCTTCGTTTTTCACAACGAACATGCGCAATCCACTACTTTAAGTCCAAAACTCATGTTTGGGGTGGTTTCGGGCAATTTCGTTGCCGCACGTCACCCATTCCAAAAACGGGTGTCGGGTGCATACAAAGCACGAGTTTTTCCCACCAGACCATTTCTTCGTTTTTAGCAACGAACATGCCCAATCCATTACTTTAGGTCCAAAACTCATGTTTTGGGTGGTTTCACGCAATTTCGTGGCCGCACGTCACCCATTCCGAAAACGGGTGTCGGGGTGCATACAAAGCACGAGTTTTTGCCAGCGGAACAGTTTCTTCGTTTTTCGCAATGAACATGCCCAATCCACTAGTTTAGGTCCAAAAGTCATGTTTGGGGTGGTTTCGCACAATTTCGTTGCCGCACGTCACCCATTCCGAAAACGGGTGTCGAGGTGCGTACAAAGCACGAGTTTATGCCATCGGAACCATTTCTTCGTTTTTCGCAATGAAATGCCCAATCCACTACTTTAGGTCCAAAACTAATGTTTGGAGTGGTTTCGCGCAATTTCGTTGCCGCACGTCACCCATTCCGAAACGGGTGTCGGGGTGCATACAAAGCACGAGTTTTTGCCACCGAAACCATTTCTTCGTTTTTCGCCACGCACATGCCCAATCCACTACTTTATGTCCAAAACTCATGTTTGGGGTGGTTTTGCAATTTCGTTGCTGCGCATCACCTATTCCAAAACTGGTGTCGGGTGCATATAAAGCATGAGTTTTTGCCACCGGAACCATTTCTTTGTTTTTCGCAATGAACATGCCCAATCCACTACTTTAGGTCCAAAACTCATGTTTGGGGTGGTTTCGCGCAATTGCCGCATGTCACCCATTCCGAAAACGGGTGTCGGGGTGCATACAAAGCATGAGTTTTCGCCACTGGAACCATTTCTTTGTTTTTCGCAACGAACATGCCCAATCCACTACTTTAGGTCCAAAACTCATGTTTGGGATGGTTTCACGCAATTTCGTTGCCGCACGTCACCCATTCCAAAAACGGGTGTTAGGTGCATACAAAGCACGAGTTTTTCCCACCGGAACCATTTCTTCGTTTTTCGCAACGAACATGCCCAATCCACTACTTTATGTCCAAAACTCATGTTTGGGGTGGTTTTGCAATTTCGTTGCTGCGCGTCACCTATTCCAAAACTTGTGTCGGGTGCATATAAAGCATGAGTTTTTGCCACCGGAACCATTTCTTTGTTTTTCGCAACGAACATGCCCAATCCACTACTTTAGGTCCAAAACTCATGTTTGGGGTGGTTTCGCGCAATTGCTGCATGTCACCCATTCCGAAAACGGGTGTCGGGGTGCATACAAAGCATGAGTTTTCGCCACTGGAACCATTTCTTTGTTTTTCGCAACGAACATGCCCAATCCACTACTTTAGGTCCAAAACTCATGTTTGGGATGGTTTCACGCAATTTCGTTGCCGCACGTCACCCATTCCAAAAACGGGTGTCAGGTGCATACAAAGCACGAGTTTTTCCCACCGGAACCATTTCTTCGTTTTTCGCAACGAACATGCCCAATCCACTACTTTAGGGCCAAAACTCATGTTTGGGGTGGTTTCGCGCAATTTTGTTGCCGCACGTCACCCATTCCAAAAACGTGTGTCGGGTGCATACAAAGCACGAGTTTTTCCCACCGGAACCATTTCTTCGTTTTTCGCAACGAACATGCCCAATCCACTACTTTAGGTCCAAAACTCATGTGTTGGGTGGTTTCGCACAATTTTGTTGCCCCACGTCACCCATTACGAAAACGGGTGTCGGGGTGCATACAAAGCACGAGTTTTTGCCACCGAAACCATTACTTTGTTTTTCGCAATGAACATGCCCAATCCACTACTTTAGGTCCAAAACTCATGTGTTGGGTGGTTTCGCAATTTCGTTGCCGCACGTCTCCCATTCCAAAAATGGGTGTCGGGGTGCATACAAAGCATGAGTTTTCGCCACTGGAACCATTTCTTCGTATTTCGCAACGAACATGCCCAATCCGCTACTTTAGGTCCAAAACTCATGTTTCGTGTGGTTTCGCGCAATTTCGTTGTCGCATGTCACCCATTCCGAAAACAGGTGTCGGGGTGCATACAAAGCATGAGTTTTCGCCACTGGAACCATTTCTTCGTTTTTCACAACGAACATGCGCAATCCACTACTTTAAGTCCAAAACTCATGTTTGGGGTGGTTTCGGGCAATTTCGTTGCCGCACGTCACCCATTCCAAAAACGGGTGTCGGGTGCGTACAAAGCACGAGTTTTTCCCACCAGAACCATTTCTTCGTTTTTAGCAACGAACATGCCCAATTTACTACTTTAGGTCCAAAACTCATGTGTTGGGTGGTTTCACGCAATTTCGTGGCCGCACGTCACCCATTCCGAAAATGGGTGTCGGGGTGCATACAAACCACGAGTTTTCGCCAGCGGAACAGTTTCTTCGTTTTTCGCAATGAACATGCCCAATCCACTAGTTTAGGTCCAAAAGTCATGTTTGGGGTGGTTTCGCGCAATTTCGTTGCTGCACGTGACCCATTCCGAAAACGGGTGTCGAGGTGCATACAAAGCACGAGTTTTTGCCATCGGAACCATTTCTTCGTTTTTTGCAATGAACATGCCCAATCCACTACTTTAGGTCCATAACTAATGTTTGGGGTGGTTTCGCGCAATTTTGTTGCCGCACGTCCCCCATTCCGAAACAGGTGTCGGGGTGCATACAAAGCACGAGTTTTTGCCACCGAAACCATTTCTTCGTTTTTCGCCACGCACATGCCCAATCCACTACTTTATGTCCAAAACTCATGTTTGGGGTGGTTTCGCAATTTCGTTGTCGCGCGTCACCTATTCCAAAACTGGTGTCGGGTGCATATAAAGCATGAGTTTTTGCCACCGGAACTATTTCTTTGTTTTTCGCAACGAACATGCCCAATCCACTACTTTAGGTCCAAAACACATGTTTGGGGTGGTTTCGCGCAATTTCGTTGCCGCGTGTCACCCATTCCGAAAACGGGTGTCGGGGGTGCATACAAAGCATGAGTTTTCTCCACTGGAACCATTTCTTCGTATTTCGCAACGAACATGCCCAATCCGCTACTTTAGGTCCAAAACTCATGTTTCGGGTGGTTTCGCGCAATTTCGTTGCCGCATGTCACCCATTCCGAAAACGGGTGTCGGGGTGCATACAAAGCATGAGTTTTCGCCACTGGAACCATTTCTTCGTTTTTCACAACGAACATGCGCAATCCACTACTTTAGGTCCAAAACTCATGTTTGGGGTGGTTTCGGGCAATTTCGTTGCCGCACGTCACCCATTCCAAAAACGGGTGTCGGGTGCATACAAAGCACGAGTTTTTCCCACCAGAACCATTTCTTCGTTTTTCGCAACGAACATGCCCAATCCACAACTTTAGGTCCAAAACTCATGTGTTGGGTGGTTTCACGCAATTTCGTGGCCACACGTCACCCATTCCGAAAACGGGTGTCGGGGTGCATACAAAGCACGAGTTTTCGCCACCGGAACAGTTTCTTCGTTTTTCGCAATGAACATGCCCAATCCACTAGTTTAGGTCCAAAACTCATGTTTGGGGTGGTTTCGCGCAATTTCGTTGCCGCACGTCACCCATTCCGAAAACAGGTGTCGAGGTGCATACAAAGCACGAGTTTTTACCATCGGAACCATTTTCTTCGTTTTTCACAATGAACATGCCCAATCCACTACTTTAGGTCCAAAACTAATGTTTGGAGTGGTTTCGCGCAATTTCGTTGCCGCACGTCACCCATTCCGAAACGGGTGTCGGGGTGCATACAAAGCACGAGTTTTTGCCACCTAAACCATTTCTTCGTTTTTCGCCACGCACATGCCCAATCCACTACTTTATGTCCAAAACTCATGTTTGGGGTGGTTTTGCAATTTCGTTGCCGCGCGTCACCTATTCAAAAACTGGTGTCGGGTGCATATAAAGCATGAGTTTTTGCCACCGGAACCATTTCTTTGTTTTTCAGAACGAACATGCCCAATCCACTACTTTAGGTCCAAAACTCATGTTTGGGGTGGTTTCGCGCAATTGCCGCATGTCACCCATTCTGAAAACGGGTGTCGGGGTGCATACAAAGCATGAGTTTTCGCCACTGCAACCATTTCTTCGTTTTTCGCAACGAACATGCCCAATCCACTACTTTAGGTCCAAAGCTCATGTTTGGGATGTTTCTCGCAATTTCGTTGCCGCACGTCACCCATTCCAAAAACGGGTGTCAGGTGCATACAAAGCACAAGTTTTTCCCACCGGAACCATTTCTTCGTTTTTCGCAACGAACATGCCCAATCCACTACTTTAGGTCCAAAACTCATGTTTGGCGTGGTTTCGCGCAATTTTGTTGCCGCACGTCACCCATTACGAAAACGGGTGTCGGGGTGCATACAAAGCACGAGTTTTTACCACCGGAACCATTACTTCGTTTTTCACAACGAACATGCCCAATCCACTACTTTAGGTCCAAAACACATGTGTAGGGTGATTTCGCGTAATTTTGTTGCCGCACGTCACCCATTCCGAAAACGGGTGTCGGGGTGCATACAAAGCACGAGTTTTTGCCACCGGAACCATTTCTTCGTTTTTCGCAACGAACATGTCCAATCCACTACTTTAGGTCCAAAACTCATGTGTTGGGTGGTTTCGCGCAATTTCGTTGCCCCACATCACTCATTCCGAAAACGGGTGTTGGGGTGCATACAAAGCACGAGTTTTCGCCACCGGAACCATTTCTTCATATTTCGCAACGAACATGCCTAATCCACTACTTTAGGTCCAAAACTCATGTGTTGGGTGGTTTCGCGCAATTTCGTTGCCGCACGTCACCCATTCCGAAAATGAGTGTCGGGGTGCATACGAAGCATGAGTTTTCGCCACTGGAACCAATTCTTCGTATTTTGCAACGAACATGCCCAATCCACTACTTTAGGTCCAAAACTCATGTTTGGGGTGGTTTCGCGCAATTTCGTTGCCGCATGTCACCCATTCCAAAAACGGGTGTCGGGGTGCATACAAAGCATGAGTTTTCGCCACTAGAACCATTTCTTCGTTTTTCACAACGAACATGCCCAATCCACTACTTTAGGTTCAAAACTCATGTTTGGGGTGGTTTCAGGCAATTTCGTTGCCGCACGTCACCCATTCCAAAAATGGGTGTCGGGTGCATACAAAGCACGAGTTTTTCCCACCGGAACCATTTCTTTGTTTTTCGCAACGAACATGACCAATCCACTACTTTAGGTCCAAAACTCATGTGTTGGGTGGTTTCGCAATTTTGTTGCCGCACGTCACCCATTCCGAAATGGGTGTCGGGGTGCATACAAAGCATGAGTTTTTACCACCGAAACCATTTCTTCGTTTTTCGCCACGCACATGCCCAAACCACTACTTTAGGTCGAAAACTCATGTTTGGGGTGGTTTCGCGCAATTTCGTTGCCACATGTCACCCATTCCGAAAACGGGTGTCGGGGTGCATACAAAGCATGAGTTTTCGCCACTAGAACCATTTCTTCGTTTTTCGCAATGAACATGCCCAATCCACTACTTTAGGTCCAAAACTCATGTTTGGGGTGGTTTCGCGCAATTTCGTTGTCGCATGTCACCCATTCCGAAAACGGGTGTCGGGGTGCATACAAAGCATGAGTTTTCGCCACTGGAACCATTTCTTCGTTTTTCGCAACGAACATGCCCAATCCACTACTTTAGGTCCAAAACTCATGTGTTGGGTGGTTTCGCGCAATTTTGTTGCCGCATGTCACCCATTCCGAAATCGGGTGTCTGGGTGCATACAAAGCACGAGTTTTTGCCACCGGAACCATTTCTTCGTTTTTCGCAACGAACATGCCCAATACACTACTTTAGGTCCAAAACTCATGTGTTGGGTGGTTTCACGTAATTTTGTTGCCGCACGTCACCCATTCCGAAAACGGGTGTCGGGGTGCATAGAGAGCACGAGTTTTTGCCACCAGAACCATTTCTTCGTTTTTCGCAATGAACATGCCCAATCCACTACTTGAGGTCCAAAACTCATGTTTGGGGTGGTTTCGCGCAATTTCGTTGCCGCACGTCACCCATTCCGAAAACGGGTGTCGGGGTGCATACAAAGCATGAGTTTTCGCCACTGGAACCATTTCTTCGTATTTCGCAACGATCATGCCCAATCCACTACTTTAGGTCCAAAACTCATGTTTGGGGTGGTTTTGCGCAATTTCGTTGCCGCACGTCACCCATTCCAAAAACGGGTGTCGGGTGCATACAAAGCACGAGTTTTTCCCACCGGAACCATTTCTTCGTTTTCCGCGACGAACATGCCCAATCCACTACTTTAGGTCCAAAACTCATGTGTTGGGTGGTTTCACGCAATTTTGTTGCCGCACGTCACCTATTCCGAAAACGGGTGTCGGGGTGCATACAAAGCACGAGTTTTTGCCACCGGAACCATTTCTTCGTTTTTCGCAACGAACATGCCCAATCCACTACTAAGGTCCAAAACTCATGTGTTGGGTGGTTTCGCGCAATTTTGTTGCCGCACGTCACCCAATCCGAAAACGGGTGTCGGGGTGCATACAAAGCACGAGTTTTTGCCACCGAAACCATTTCTTCGTTTTTCGTCACGCACATGCCCAATCCACTACTTTAGGTCCAAAACTCATGTTGGGTGGTTTCGCCATTTCGTTGCCGCGCGTCACCTATTCCAAAACTGGTGTCGGGTGCATATAAAGCATGAGTTTTTGCCACCGGAACCATTTCTTTATTTTTCGCAACGAACATGCCTAATCCACTACTTTAGGTCCAAAACTCATGTTTGGGGTGGTTTCGCGCAATTTCGTTGCCGCATGCCACCCATTCCGAAAACGGGTGTCGGGGTGCATACAAAGCATGAGTTTTTGCCACTGGAACCATTTCTTCGTTTTTCGCAACGAACATGCCCAATCCACTACTTTAGGTCCAAAACTCATGTTTGGGGTGGTTTTGCGCAATTTCGTTGCCGCACGTCACCCATTCCAAAAACGGGTGTCGGGGTGCATACAAAGCACGAGTTTTTGCCACCGGAGCCATTTCTTCATTTTTCGCAACGAACATGCCCAATCAACTACTTTAGGTCCAAAACTCATGTGTTGGGTGGTTTCGCGTAATTTTGTAGCCGCACGTCACCCATTCCGAAAACGGGTGTCGGGGTGCATACAGAGCACGAGTTTCTGCCACCAGAACCATTTCTTCGTTTTTCGCAACGAACATGCCCAATCCACTACTTTAGGTCCAAAACTCATGTTGGAGTGGTTTCGCGCAATTTCGTTGCCGCACGTCACCCATTCTGAAAACGGGTGTCGGGGTGCATACAAAGCATGAGTTTTCGCCACTGGAACCATTTTTTCGTATTTCGCAACGAACATGCCCAATCCACTACTTTAGGTCCAAAACTCATGTTTGGGGAGGTTTCGCGCAATTTCGTTGCCGCACGTCACCTATTCCAAAAACTGGTGTCGGGTGCATATAAAGCACAAGTTTTGCCACCGGAACCATTTCTTTGTTTTCGCAACGAACATGCCCAATCCACTACTTTAGGTCCAAAACTCATGTTTGGGGTTGTTTCGCGCAATTTCGTTGCCGCATGTCACCCATTCCGAAAACGGGTGTCGGGGTGCATACAAAGCATGAGTTTTCGCCATTGGAACCATTTCTTCGTTTTTCGCAACGAACATGCCCAATCCACTACTTTAGGTCCAAAACACATGTTTGGGGTGGTTTCGTGCAATTTCGTTGTCGCACGTCACCTATTCCAAAAACGGGTGTCGGGTGCATACAAAGCACGAGTTTTTCTGTGATACCCGGTTTGCAAAGAAGAGAAGTTGGGGGTTGTTCTTTTTGTTTTTTTCCCTCATCCAGTTGTTGTTTTGGGGATTTAGAATTTTGTGAACAACATTCGCAACTAGGGCAGTAGAATTTATTTGGTTTGACGTTGCGTTGCGGTCGAGAGCTGTCGCGGGGGTTAGTTGGGCCGCAATTGGTGTTTCGGCCCATTAGGCCTCCCAAACCCTAGCCGCCACCCACTTAATTACCCCCCCCATGTGCAGCCGCCCCCCCCACTCCTCCTTTCCCCCTTGGCCGCCGCCCCCCCTGCCCACCTCCTCCTCCCTCCATTGTTGCAGCCACCAAAACCCTAGCCACCCCCCCCCCAATCCCCTCCTCCCTAGGTGCTACTCCGTGCCGCTCGGATCATCGTCTTTTGGTGCGAATCTCTAATCGTTTTGGTGGAAGGAAGAAGGGAGGAAGGAAAAGGGGAGAACCCAAGGTGATTTTTCTTTTGTGTTCATCCCTTGTTCATTTGCGCTGCGATTCAATTGATTAGAAGTTGCGTTTGCGATTAGATAGAGGGGGGCTGTCCAGAATTTTGCGTGGTGGATGAACAGCGGTAGTTCCAGCAGTTTTTAGTTTTTTTTCGTGAAGATTTAATGGGGATCAATTTGGGAATCTTGTAGAACTTTGTTTTATCTTTCCAACGAGTATTTATGCGCTCAATTTGGAGTTATAAATTAAAAGTTATCATCGTTTGAATCCGGGTATGTGGCTGTCCAGAAAACAGATTTTTTCAGAGTGATGAACAGCAGCAGTGTTAGCAGTTTCTGGGGATTTTTCGGGAGCAATTAGTGTTAATCAGTATGATAATCTTGTAGAACTTTGTTTTATCTTTCCAACGAGTATTTATGCGCTCAATTTGGAGTTATAAATTAAAAGTTATCATCGTTTGAATCCGGGTATGTGGCTGTCCAGAAAACAGATTTTTCAGAGTGATGAACAGCAGCAGTGTTAGCAGTTTCTGGGGATTTTTCGGGAGCAATTAGTGTTAATCAGTATGATAATCTTGTATAACTTTGTTTTATCTTTCCAACGAGTATTTATGCGCTCAATTTGGAGTTATAAATTAAAAGTTATCATCGTTTGAATCCGGGTATGTGGCTGTCTAGAAAACAGATTTTTCAGAGTGATGAACAGCAGCAGTGTTAGCAGTTTCTGGGGATGTTTCGGGAGTAATTAGTGTTAATCAGTATGAGAATCATGTAGGGCTTTTTCTTATCTTTCCAACAAGTACTTATGCGCTCAAATCGGAATTATATTTTAAAAGTTATCGCTGTTTGAATCCGCGTATGTCGCTGCTCAAATCAGAAAAAAAACAGATTGCAGGGTTTATTTTGAGGACCGTTTAGAGGTAAGTAGATGTTAGAATTCAATCATGAGTTGTATGCAAAACTTGTGGGGAATTTTATGTAGTTGTCTCTGAAGTTTTTGTTTATCATCACTGCTGTCCTAAATTTTAAGTTATGGAATTGTTAAGCAGCGCCGCTGCAGTTTGGTTAGTGAGGGGAGAATTGTTACCGCGGCGGGGTTTGAGATTGCGCGTAGGTGCGGTGTTGTCTTTGAGTTTTATTTCATGAAAATTTGGTGCACTAAGTTGGGTGTCAAAAACAGGTGGTGGACTTCCGGATCGTTCTTAGGGATTTTGCCCGAACTTCGGTAAGGCAAGTAAAACAGTGATGGTTATTTCGTCTTTTGATTGAAGAGTCTCATACTTGATTATGTTTGTGCTATTTGTGTTCGTACCCATATTTCTAATTGGGTACCTTCGTTTGAAATTATTCATGCTTTATGGATTATACATGTGGAGGGTGTGGTTTGATCCTGTTACCCATGTGGTTATTGATGTGGAATGGGTGGAAGTATATGTCTAGCACATTTTATTTGGGAAGAACTCATGTTGTTGACATGCATAATGCATTCATCATCCATTGCATTGAAGTTTTCGTCGCGATCTTATGGTCCGACCGTACCGGTACAATGAGCATCATATGTTTCCCGAGAAGGGGTATGATGCAGCTTCATATCCTTAGAGGTATGAAGGCAGAAGTCATGTTGCATCTGTAGCCATGTGCATTCATGGGTGAAGTGTGGAACCTATTTTGGTGATGTGGATAAGGTGGATCTTTACTTTGTAATTCATCTTGGCATTGAGTAATTGATTACTTGCTTACTTGCTGCAAATTAATATTTAAGGAAGAAGTTGGGAACCATGTGGTTGCTTATGCACGGTTGGCTTGCATTGTCCAACTGTTGTTTGTTTTTTTACTTGCTGAGATGTGTCATCTCACTCTTGCATTGTCTGATGCAGGCACCTGATCTTTGCTTTGGGAAAGAAGGGATGTAGCAGCACGGCCACCACACTTTTAAATAAAGGAATAACTGTTTATTAATGATGTTAAACAGGAAGGGTCAAGTCTAGGGAATTATTACATTCTAATCTTTCATGGTAGTTGAACTGTTTTGTTTGGTGGGCTGAGATGTCTATTTTTTGTCTGGTCCTGAATGTTCTTTTCTACAGTTGCATTTTGATTATACTATGGCAATTATCTTTCTTTTATATCCTGTATAAACTATATGCTTCCCTTGTTATGCTACTTTCAAGGGAGGTGCTGCCGGATTTTGCAATACTTTCTTTCTCTATGTGTTGCATAAGTTTTGTAGAAAGGTTTTTTTTTGGTATCATCCATTGTGTGGGATCAGTGGGGTGTTACAGTTGGTATCAGAGGATAGGTTGTAGGTCCTAGCAAGTGGAGTAGTAATAAATTGACACACTGCACATGTAGGATGGGTTTTCGGTCTTGCTATTGATATGATTATGTTATTCTCTGTGCTAGTTTTGACATTATCTAGAGAGATGCTATGCTTATCTCATATACTTATTATTCTCATCCCTGTGGATACAGCTATGCCGCCTCGTAGAGCTCGGGGTAGTCCGCAAGCTCCTAGTGGGGACTCGATGAGTCCGGCGGCAATGTTAGCCGCGATGCAGGCCATGCAGCAGGAGTTGGCCCTTCTGAGGCAAGCCATTCCTGTCGCCCCTGCAGGTGCTGCTCAGGGAGCTGGAGGTGGAGAAGTGCCCGGGGGCGCTGTCCCTGCGGGTGCTGTTCCTGGTGGCGGGGCCGGGGTGCCTCTTCCTGTCAGTGGTCTTTCTCTGATGCAGTGGATGGGCATGAAGTTGGATTCTTTTGATGGTAGTGGTACTCCGTTCGAGGCGGCAGATTGGCTGACTTATGTGGAGGATAAGATGAATGTCTTCGAGATTGCTTATGAAGATCGGGTTCGCTTTGGCACTCAGCTGCTGAAGGGTGAGGCGCAGATTTGGTGGAGAGGCGTGCAGGCAGCGGACTCCTCCTCACCAGGAGTCCTATCATGGGATCTTTTCATCAGGCAGTTCGAAAGGAGATTCTACCCAGTCACCTTTCTGGAGAAGATGAAGATTGACTTGCAGTCCTACAAGCAGGAGAAGAAGTCTGTCACAGAGTATGAGGTGGGCTTCAACAAAATGGTCCGCTTTGTCCCTCATGTGGCTTATAATGAGATGGAGAAGGCGAGCCAATTCCGTCAGGGTTTGAAGCCTTCTATCAGGCATGCTCTGGGGGCCTTTCCGTTGGTGGACTTCCGTACCACAGTGGAGCAGGCGCTGGGTGTGGAGATGCAACACCAGTACACCATGGAGTCGCAGAAGTCTTCCGGTGTTGATCAACCTCGTAGCCAGGACACGAGGAGGGGCAACACTGGAGGTCCAGCTCACAAGAGGGGCAAGTCTCAGCATCAGCGCCACCATCCTTACCGTGGCAAATCTTCTGACTCAGGTACTTCAGGAGGAAGTACTCAGAGGTTTCGGGCCGTTCCTAAGCCCGGGTTGGGGCTGGTGTGTTTCCGCTGTGGAGATGCGCATCGCCGTGCAGAGTGTCAGTGGAGTGGCAGGTGTTCTATCTGCAGTCAGGACCACAAGGATGTGGTGTGTAGGAGGAATCCCAATGGGAAGCTCAGATGGGAGCCGATAGCTTCCTCCTCTTCTCAGGGCACTATCAATATGATGTCAAGTGCTGAGCAGCAGTTTTCAGTTCCTCTTCCTGCACAGCAGCTTTTTGTGCCCGGGGCTTCTCAGTTCGTGCCGATGCAAGGTTTTCCGCAGTATCAGGTTGTGCCTACTCCTGCGCCGTCTACCCCTGTGCTGTCTCAGTTTGGAGCTCCGCGCCAGCCTCCTCCGGTGGCTCAGTGGGGTTCTTCTGTTAATTTCACTCCGGGAGCTTCCTCTTCTGCGAGTATTCCTGGAGCTTATGTGCTACCCGCTACGGATGGCAGGGAGCAAGGAGACGTGGTGACAGGTACGATTTCAGTTGATTCATTTGCAGCCCATGCTCTTTTTGATTCTGGCGCTAGCTATTCGTTTGTTTCGAAGGATTTTGTGTTGCGGGCTGGTCTTTCGGTGCAGAGGTTGGGTCACCCAATTTTGGTCAGTTCTGCTAATGGCCCCATTAGTAGCTGTTCAGTTTGTCAAGGGTGTTCCGTCATTCTTGCTGATGAGGTTTTTTCGGCTAATCTGGTGGTGATTTCCTTGGGGGCATTCGATGTTATCTTGGGTATGGATTGGTTATCCCAGTATTGCGCGGTTATATCCTGCTTCTGGAAGACAGTGTTATTGCAGGCGCCGTCGGGTAAGGAGGTGGTATTCTTGGGAAGTTCTCCGAAGTTCACATTATCCTTGTTGGCGCAATTGCTTCCTGATCGCTGGTCAAGGAAGTCGGGGATCTTTTTCTCTATGGTGGTGGAGGGCGAGGCTGCCTTGCGGGTGCAGGACATCCGGGTGGTGTGTGACTTTGCTGACGTGTTTCCAGCAGAGCTTCCAGGCATTCCTCCGGAGCGCGATGCAGCTTTTGAGATTAAGCTGATCCCGGGTACGCAGCCTATTCATAAGGCCCCGTATCGAATGGCTCCAAAGGAGCAGATTTAATTAAAGCGGCAATTGGATGATCTGCTGGCTAAGGGCTTCATTAGGCCTAGCAGGTCTCCATGGGCTTCCCCAGTATTGTTTGTTGAGAAGAAGGATAAAAGCAAGCGGCTGTGTGTGGATTATCGCGCTTTGAATCAAGTGACTATCAAGAATAAATATCCGCTTCCCCGAATTGAGGTCCTCTTTGAGCAGTTGAGGGGTGCCCAGGTGTTCTCCAAAATTGATTTGAACTCTGGTTATCATCAATTGAGGATTCGTGAGGAGGATATTGAGAAGACTGCCTTCTGCACCAGGTATGGGCATTACGAGTTCATAGTCATGTCCTTTGGCTTAACTAATGCCCCTGCTGCGTTTATGGAAGCAATGAATAGGATGCTGCATGAATTCTTGGACGATTTTGTGGTCGTATTCCTAGATGATATTTTGATTTATTCAAAGACCGAGGCCGAGCATGATCAGCATCTCCGTCTCGTTCTGGGTGCCCTAAGGAAGAATCAATTCTATGGCAAGTTGAAGAAGTGTGCCTTTTGGCTATCTGAAGTGGCTTTCCTGGGGCACGTGATTAATCAGCAGGGTATTGCGGTTGACCCCAAGAATGTTGCGGCTGTAGTGGAGTGGAAGAGACCTTCTAGTGTCTCTGAAATCCGAAGTTTCTTGGGGCTTGCTGGGTATTATCGGCGTTTCGTACCAAATTTTTCCAGCATTGCTAAGCCTTTGACTAGGCTCTTGGGGAAGGGTGTTCCCTTCGTCTGGTCCAGCGATTGTGAGATCAGTTATCAGTCATTGAAGAGCAAGTTGGTGGACGCCCCTATCCTAGCTTTGCCTGAGAGCGGTAAGCGTTTCACAGTTTATACGGATGCTTCGCGTATTGGTCTTGGCTGTGTGCTGATGCAGGAAGGCAGGGTGATTGCTTATGGCTCAAGGCAGTTGAGGAAGCATGAGGGAAATTATCCAACTCATGATCTGGAATTGGCTGCGGTGGTTTTTGCTCTAAAGTCGTGGAGGCATTACCTTTATGGCGAGGCTTGTGACATTTTCACTGATCACAAAAGTCTCAAGTATATTTTTACTCAGAAGGAGCTGAATTTGAGGCAGCGTCGGTGGCTGGAATTGATTAAAGATTATGATTTGTCCATTCATTATCACCCGGGGAAGGCTAATGTGGTGGCGGATGCCCTTAGCAGGTCCGGGGTTCCAATGGTGGCCTTGCCGTTGATCGCTGATCTGGACCGTTTGGGGATCGCTTTGTGTTATGTCGGCACCGCTAGCGAGGAGACTCAGATGCTTATTCAATCCTCTCTTATGGAGAGAGTGCGTGCGGCTCAGCAGCAGGATCGTCTTTTGCAGGAAGCCCGAAGGAGGGTTGGTGATGGTAAACCGCGGGAGTTCACCATTGATGAGAATGATTTGGTTCGTTTCAGGGGCCGTCTTTGTGTGCCTCAGAAATCAGAGGTGAAGCTGGATATCCTGCGAGAAGCTCATAAAACGCCTTACACCGTCCATCCTGGCGAAACCAAAATGTACCGAGATTTGAAGCAAAACTTCTGGTGGAAGCGGATGAAGGTTGACATTTCTAAGTATGTGGCCGCCTGTGAAGTATGTCAGCGCGTGAAGGCCGAACATAAGCGGCCTGCAGGTTTGCTGAAGCCATTGGAAATTCCAGAGTGGAAATGGGAGCATATCACCATGGATTTTGTGGTGGGTCTACCTCGTTCCCCTCGTGGCAGGGATGCTATTTGGGTGGTAGTGGATCGCTTGACTAAGTCTGCGCATTTTATTCCCATGAAGACCACGAATTCAGCTTCAGATTTGGTTCCCTTGTATATGAAGGAAGTAGTCAGGCTTCACGGGGTACCTAAGTCTATTGTTTCTGATCGAGACTCCAAATTTGTATCCAAATTCTGGGAGAGTCTCCACAGTGCATTAGGCACCAAGCTTTCGCTTAGTGTCGCTTTTCACCCTCAGACGGATGGTCAGTCAGAGCGAACAATCCAAACCTTGGAGGATATGTTGCGTGCTTGTGTTCTGTCATGGAAGGGTAGCTGGGAGGACCATCTTGCTCTGGCAGAGTTTGCGTATAACAACAGCTACCAAGCCAGCATCAAGATGGCACCATTTGAGGCTTTGTATGGCAGGCGGTGTATCTCTCCTCTGTGCTGGGAGACTTTGGGAGAGAGATCCCTGGTTGGTCCTGATTGGGTTCAGCAAACTTCTGAAAAGGTTCGGGAAATTCGTCAGAATATTTTGGCAGCTCAGAGTCGTCAGAAGAGTTATGCTGATGTGAGGAGGCGGGATCTGGAATTTGCTGTGGGTGACCAAGTCCTTCTCAGGGTATCACCCACTAAGGGAGTTGTTCGGTTCGGTGTCTCTGGGAAGCTCAGCCCAAGATACATTGGACCGTTCACTATCTTGGCCCGAGTGGGCAGCCTGGCTTATCGCTTGCTGCTGCCGGATTCCATGGCAGGGGTACACCCGGTTTTTCATGTCTCTATGTTGAGGAAGTTCTTGCGGGATCCGGACCATCAGATTGAGATGGAACCAATTGCGGTGCAGCAGGATCTGACTCTGGAGTGCCGTCCGGTGCGTATATTGGAATTCTCGGAGCGTGTGTTGAGGAAGAGATCAATTAAGTATGTCAAGGTCTTATGGTCTAATCAGTCAGAGCGCGAGGCTACGTGGGAACTTGAGGAGTTGATGCGGCAGAAGTACCCGGAACTTTTCGTTGTGGGTAAGTGTGGTTGATTCGCTAATCTTTTCTTGTGTCATTCCGATAGAAGCGTCAGAATTCGAGGTCGAATTCTTTTTAAGAGGGGTAGAATGTGATACCCGGTTTGCAAAGAAGAGAAGTTGGGGGTTGTTCTTTTTGTTTTTTTCCCTCATCCAGTTGTTGTTTTGGGGATTTAGAATTTTGTGAACAACATTCGCAACTAGGGCAGTAGAATTTATTTGGTTTGACGTTGCGTTGCGGTCGAGAGCTGTCGCGGGGGTTAGTTGGGCCGCAATTGGTGTTTCGGCCCATTAGGCCTCCCAAACCCTAGCCGCCACCCACTTAATTACCCCCCCCCCCCCATGTGCAGCCGCCCCCCCCCCACTCCTCCTTTCCCCCTTGGCCGCCGCCCCCCCTGCCCACCTCCTCCTCCCTCCATTGTTGCAGCCACCAAAACCCTAGCCACCCCCCCCCCCAATCCCCTCCTCCCTAGGTGCTACTCCGTGCCGCTCGGATCATCGTCTTTTGGTGCGAATCTCTAATCGTTTTGGTGGAAGGAAGAAGGGAGGAAGGAAAAGGGGAGAACCCAAGGTGATTTTTCTTTTGTGTTCATCCCTTGTTCATTTGCGCTGCGATTCAATTGATTAGAAGTTGCGTTTGCGATTAGATAGAGGGGGGCTGTCCAGAATTTTGCGTGGTGGATGAACAGCGGTAGTTCCAGCAGTTTTTAGTTTTTTTCGTGAAGATTTAATGGGGATCAATTTGGGAATCTTGTAGAACTTTGTTTTATCTTTCCAACGAGTATTTATGCGCTCAATTTGGAGTTATAAATTAAAAGTTATCATCGTTTGAATCCGGGTATGTGGCTGTCCAGAAAACAGATTTTTTCAGAGTGATGAACAGCAGCAGTGTTAGCAGTTTCTGGGGATTTTTCGGGAGCAATTAGTGTTAATCAGTATGATAATCTTGTAGAACTTTGTTTTATCTTTCCAACGAGTATTTATGCGCTCAATTTGGAGTTATAAATTAAAAGTTATCATCGTTTGAATCCGGGTATATGGCTGTCCAGAAAACAGATTTTTCAGAGTGATGAACAGCAGCAGTGTTAGCAGTTTCTGGGGATTTTTCGGGAGCAATTAGTGTTAATCAGTATGATAATCTTGTAGAACTTTGTTTTATCTTTCCAACGAGTATTTATGCGCTCAATTTGGAGTTATAAATTAAAAGTTATCATCGTTTGAATCCGGGTATGTGGCTGTCTAGAAAACAGATTTTTCAGAGTGATGAACAGCAGCAGTGTTAGCAGTTTCTGGGGATGTTTCGGGAGTAATTAGTGTTAATCAGTATGAGAATCATGTAGGGCTTTTTCTTATCTTTCCAACAAGTACTTATGCGCTCAAATCGGAATTATATTTTAAAAGTTATCGCTGTTTGAATCCGCGTATGTCGCTGCTCAAATCAGAAAAAAAACAGATTGCAGGGTTTATTTTGAGGACCGTTTAGAGGTAAGTAGATGTTAGAATTCAATCATGAGTTGTATGCAAAACTTGTGGGGAATTTTATGTAGTTGTCTCTGAAGTTTTTGTTTATCATCACTGCTGTCCTAAATTTTAAGTTATGGAATTGTTAAGCAGCGCCGCTGCAGTTTGGTTAGTGAGGGGAGAATTGTTACCGCGGCGGGGTTTGAGATTGCGCGTAGGTGCGGTGTTGTCTTTGAGTTTTATTTCATGAAAATTTGGTGCACTAAGTTGGGTGTCAAAAACAGGTGGTGGACTTCCGGATCGTTCTTAGGGATTTTGCCCGAACTTCGGTAAGGCAAGTAAAACAGTGATGGTTATTTCGTCTTTTGATTGAAGAGTCTCATACTTGATTATGTTTGTGCTATTTGTGTTCGTACCCATATTTCTAATTGGGTACCTTCGTTTGAAATTATTCATGCTTTATGGATTATACATGTGGAGGGTGTGGTTTGATCCTGTTACCCATGTGGTTATTGATGTGGAATGGGTGGAAGTATATGTCTAGCACATTTTATTTGGGAAGAACTCATGTTGTTGACATGCATAATGCATTCATCATCCATTGCATTGAAGTTTTCGTCGCGATCTTATGGTCCGACCGTACCGGTACAATGAGCATCATATGTTTCCCGAGAAGGGGTATGATGCAGCTTCATATCCTTAGAGGTATGAAGGCAGAAGTCATGTTGCATCTGTAGCCATGTGCATTCATGGGTGAAGTGTGGAACCTATTTTGGTGATGTGGATAAGGTGGATCTTTACTTTGTAATTCATCTTGGCATTGAGTAATTGATTACTTGCTTACTTGCTGCAAATTAATATTTAAGGAAGAAGTTGGGAACCATGTGGTTGCTTATGCACGGTTGGCTTGCATTGTCCAACTGTTGTTTGTTTTTTTACTTGCTGAGATGTGTCATCTCACTCTTGCATTGTCTGATGCAGGCACCTGATCTTTGCTTTGGGAAAGAAGGGATGTAGCAGCACGGCCACCACACTTTTAAATAAAGGAATAACTGTTTATTAATGATGTTAAACAGGAAGGGTCAAGTCTAGGGAATTATTACATTCTAATCTTTCATGGTAGTTGAACTGTTTTGTTTGGTGGGCTGAGATGTCTATTTTTTGTCTGGTCCTGAATGTTCTTTTCTACAGTTGCATTTTGATTATACTATGGCAATTATCTTTCTTTTATATCCTGTATAAACTATATGCTTCCCTTGTTATGCTACTTTCAAGGGAGGTGCTGCCGGATTTTGCAATACTTTCTTTCTCTATGTGTTGCATAAGTTTTGTAGAAAGGTTTTTTTTTTGGTATCATCCATTGTGTGGGATCAGTGGGGTGTTACATTTTCCCACTGGAACCATTTCTTCGTTTTCCGCAACGAACATGCCCAATCCACTACTTTAGGTCCAAAACTCAAGTTTTGGGTGGTTTCGCGCAATTTCGTTGCCGCATGTCACCCATTCCGAAAACGGGTGTCGGGGTGCATACAAAGCATGAGTTTTCGCCACTGGAACCGTTTCTTCGTTTTTCGCAACGAACATGCCCAATCCACTACTTTAGGTCCAAAACTCATGTGTTGGGTGGTTTCGCGCAATTTTGTTGCCGCACGTCACCCATTCCGAAATCGGGTGTCGGGGTGCATACAAAGCACGAGTTTTTGCCACCGGAACCATTTCTTCGTTTTTCGCAACGAACATGCCCAATCCACTAATTTAGGTCCAAAACTCATGTGTTGGCTGGTTTCGCGTAATTTTGTTGCCGCACGTCACGCATTCCTAAAACGGGTGTCGGGGTGCATACAGAGCACGAGTTTTTGCCACCAGAACCATTTCTTCGTTTTTCGCAACGAACATGCCCAATCCACTACTTTAGGTCCAAAACTCATGTTTGGAGTGGTTTCGCGCAATTTCGTTGCCGCACGTCACCCATTCCGAAAACGGGTGTCGAGGTGCATACAAAGCATGAGTTTTCGCCACTGGAACCATTTCTTCGTATTTCGCAACGAACATGCCCAATTCACTACTTTAGGTCCAAAACTCATGTTTGGGGTGGTTTCGCGCAAGTTCGTTGCCGCACGTCACCTATTCCAAACACTGGTGTCGGGTGCATATAAAGCACGAGTTTTTGCCACCGGAACCATTTCTTTGTTTTTCGCAACGAACATGCCCAATCCACTACTTTAGGTCCAAAACTCATGTATGGGGTGGTTTCGCTCAATTTCATTGCCGCTTGTCACCCATTCCGAAAACGGGTGTCGGGGTGCATACAAAGCATGAGTTTTCGCCACTGGAACCATTTCTTTGTTTTTCGCAACGAACATGCCCAATCCACTACTTTAGGTCCAAAACTCATGTTTGGGGTGGTTTCGCGCAATTTCGTTGCCGCACGTCACCCATTCCAAAAACGGGTGTCGGGTGCATACAAAGCACGAGTTTTTCCCACCGGTACCATTTCTTCGTTTTTCGCAACGAACATGCCCAATCCACTACTTTAGGTCCAAAACTCATGTTTTGCGTGGTTTGGCGCAATTTCGTTGCCGCACGTCACCCATTCCTAAAACGGGTGTCGGGGTGCATATAGAGCACGAGTTTTTGCCACCAGAACCATTTCTTCGTTTTTCGCAACGAACATGCCCAATCCACTACTTTAGGTCCAAAACTCATGTGTTGGGTGGTTTCACGCAATTTTGTTGCCGCACGTCACCCATTCCGAAATCGGGTGTCGGGGTGCATACAAAGCACGAGTTTTTGCCACCGGAACCATTTCTTCGTTTTTCGCAACGAACATGCCCAATCCACTACTTTAGGTCCAAAACTCATGTGTTGGGTGGTTTCGCGTAATTTTGTTGCCGCACGTCACCCATTCCAAAAACGGGTGTCGGGGTGCATACAGAGCACGAGTTTTTGCCACCGGAACCATTTCTTCATTTTTCGCAACGAACATGCCCAATCCACTACTTGAGGTCCAAAACTCATGTTTGGGGTGGTTTCGCGCAATTTCGTTGCCGCACGTCACCCATTCCGAAAACCGGTGTCGGGGTGCATACAAAGCATGAGTTTTCGCCACTCGAACCATTTCTTCGTATTTCGCAACGAACATGCCCAATCCACTACTTTAGGTCCAAAACTCATGTTTGGGGTGGTTTCGCGCAATTTCGTTGCCGCACGTTACCCATTCCAAAAACGGGTGTCGGGTGCATACAAAGCACGAGTTTTTCCCACCGGAACCATTTCTTCGTTTTTCGCAACGAACATGCCCAATCAACTACTTTAGGTCCAAAACTCATGTGTTGGGTGGTTTCGCGCAATTTTGTTGCCACACGTCACCCATTCCGAAATCGGGTGTCGGGGTCCATACAAAGCACGAGTTTTTGCCACCGGAACCATTTCTTCGTTTTTCGCAACGAACATGCCCAATCCACTACTTTAGGTCCAAAACTCATGTGTTGGGTGGTTTCGCGTAATTTTGTTGCCGCACGTCACCCAATCCGAAAACGGGTGTCGGGGTGCATACAGAGCACGAGTTTTCCACCAGAACCATTTCTTCGTTTTTCGCAACGAACATGCCCAATCCACTACTTTAGGTCCAAAACTCATGTTTGGGGTGGTTTCGCGGAATTTCGTTGCCGCATGTCACCCATTCCGAAAACGGGTGTCGGGGTGCATACAAAGCATGAGTTTTCGCCACTGGAACCATTTCTTCGTATTTCGCAACGAACATGCCCAATCCACTACTTTAGGTCCAAAACTCATGTTTGGGGTGGTTTCGCGCAATTTCTTTGCCGCACGTTACCCATTCCGAAAACGGGTGTCAGGGTGCATACAGAGCACGAGTTTTTGCCACCGGAACCATTTCTTCATTTTTCTCAACGAACATGCCCAATCCACTACTTGAGGTCCAAAACTCATGTTTGGGGTGGTTTCGCGCAATTTCGTTGCCGCACGTCACCCATTCCGAAAACGGGTGTCGAGGTGCATACAAAGCATGAGTTTTCGCCACTGGAACCATTTCTTCGTATTTCGCAACGAACATGCCCAATCCACTACTTTAGGTCCAAAACTCATGTTTGGGGTGGTTTTGCGCAATTTCGTTGCCGCACGTCACCCATTCCAAAAACGGGTGTCGGGTGCATACAAAGCACGAGTTTTTCCCACCGGAACTATTTCTTCGTTTTTTCGCGACGAACATGCCCAATCCACTACTTTAGGTCCAAAACTCATGTGTTGGGTGGTTTCGCGCAATTTTGTTGCCACACGTCACCTATTCCGAAAACGGGTGTCGGGGTGCATACAAAGCACGAGTTTTTGCCACCGGAACCATTTCTTCGTTTTTCGCAACGAACATGCCCAATCCACTACTTAGGTCCAAAACTCATGTGTTGGGTGGTTTCGCGCAATTTTGTTGCCGCACGTCACCCAATCCGAAAACGGGTGTCGCGGTGCAAACAAAGCACGAGTTTTTGCCACCGAAACCATTTCTTCGTTTTTCGTCACGCACATGCCCAATCCACTACTTTAGGTCCAAAATTCATGTTGGGTGGTTTCGCCATTTCGTTGTCGCGCGTCACCTATTCCAAAACTGGTGTCGGGTGCATATAAAGCATGAGTTTTTGCCACCGGAACCATTTCTTTGTTTTTCGCAACGAACATGCCTAATCCACTACTTTAGGTCCAAAACTCATGTTTGGGGTGGTTTCGCGCAATTTCGTTGCCGCATGCCACCCATTCCGAAAACGGGTGTCGGGGTGCATACAAAGCATGAGTTTTTGCCACTGGAACCATTTCTTCGTTTTTTGCAACGAACATGCCCAATCCACTACTTTAGGTCCAAAACTCATGTTTGGGGTGGTTTTGCGCAATTTCGTTGCCGCACGTCACCCATTCCAAAAACGGGTGTCGGGGTGCATACAAAGCACGAGTTTTTGCCACCGGAACCATTTCTTCGTTTTTCGCAACGAACATGCCCAATCCACTACTTTAGGTCCAAAACTCATGTGTTGGGTGGTTTCGCGTAATTTTGTTGCCGCACGTCACCCATTCTGAAAACGGGTGTCGGGGTGCATACAGAGCACGAGTTTCTGCCACCAGAACCATTTCTTCGTTTTTCGCAACGAACATGCCCAATCCACTACTTTAGGTCCAAAACTCATGTTTGGGTGGTTTCGCGCAATTTCGTTGCCGCACGTCACCCATTCCGAAAACGGGTGTCGGGGTGCATACAAAGCATGAGTTTTCGACACTGGAACCATTTTTTCGTATTTCGCAACGAACATGCCCAATCCACTACTTTAGGTCCAAAACTCATGTTTGGGGAGGTTTCGTGCAATTTCGTTGCCGCACGTCACCTATTCGAAAAACTGGTGTCGGGTGCATATAAAGCACGAGTTTTTGCCACCGGAACCATTTCTTTGTTTTTCGCAACGAACATGCCCAATCCACTACTTTAGGTCCAAAACTCATGTTTGGGGTTGTTTCGCGCAATTTCGTTGCCACATGTCACCCATTCCGAAAACGGGTGTCGGGGTGCATACAAAGCATGAGTTTTCGCCATTGGAACCATTTCTTCGTTTTTCGCAACGAACATGCCCAATCCACTACTTTAGGTCCAAAACTCATGTTTGGGGTGGTTTCGCGCAATTTCGTTGCCGCACGTCACCTATTCCAAAAACGGGTGTCGGGTGCATACAAAGCACGAGTTTTTCCCACGGGAACCATTTCTTCGTTTTCCGCAACGAACATGCCCAATCCACTACTTTAGGTCCAAAACTCATGTTTTGGGTGGTTTCGCGCAATTTCGTTGCCGCATGTCACCCATTCCGAAAACGGGTGTCGGGGTGCATACAAAGCATGAGTTTTCGCCACTGGAACCATTTCTTCGTTTTTCGCAACGAACATGCCCAATCCACTACTTTAGGTCCAAAACTCATGTGTTGGGTGGTTTCGCGCAATTTTGTTGCCGCACGTCACCCATTCCGAAATCGGGTGTCGGGGTGCATACAAAGCACGAGTTTTTGCCACCGGAACCATTTCTTCGTTTTTCGCAACGAACGTGCCCAATCCACTACTTTAGGTCCAAAACTCATGTGTTGGCTGGTTTCGCGTAATTTTGTTGCCGCACGTCACCCATTCCGAAAACGGGTGTCGGGGTGCATACAGAGCACGAGTTTTTGCCACCAGAACCATTTCTTCGTTTTTCGCAACGAACATGCCCAATCCACTACTTTAGGTCCAAAACTCATGTTTGGAGTGGTTTCGCGCAATTTCGTTGCCGCACGTCACCCATTCCGAAAACGGGTGTCGGGGTGCTTACAAAGCATGAGTTTTCGCCACTGAAACCATTTCTTCGTATTTCGCAACGAACTTGCCCAATTCACTACTTTAGGTCCAAAACTCATGTTTGGGTGGTTTCGCGCAATTTCGTTGCCGCACGTCACCCATTCCGAAAACGGGTGTCGGGGTGCATACGAAGCATGAGTTTTCGCCACTGGAACCATTTTTTCGTATTTCGCAACGAACATGCCCAATCCACTACTTTAGGTCCAAAACTCATGTTTGGGGAGGTTTCGTGCAATTTCGTTGCCGCACGTCACCTATTCCAAAAACTGGTGTCGGGTGCATATAAAGCACGAGTTTTTGCCACCGGAACCATTTCTTTGTTTTTCGCAACGAACATGCCCAATCCACTACTTTAGGTCCAAAACTCATGTTTGGGGTTGTTTCGCGCAATTTCGTTGCACATGTCACCCATTCCGAAAACGGGTGTCGGGGTGCATACAAAGCATGAGTTTTCGCCATTGGAACCATTCCTTCGTTTTTCACAACGAACATGCCCAATCCACTACTTTAGGTCCAAAACTCATGTTTGGGGTGGTTTCGCGCAATTTCGTTGCCGCACGTCACCTATTCCAAAAACGGGTGTCGGGTGCATACAAAGCACGAGTTTTTCCCACGGGAACCATTTCTTCGTTTTCCGCAACGAACATGCCCAATCCACTACTTTAGGTCCAAAACTCATGTTTTGGGTGGTTTCGCGCAATTTCGTTGCCGCATGTCACCCATTCCGAAAACGGGTGTCGGGGTGCATACAAAGCATGAGTTTTCGCCACTGGAACCATTTCTTCGTTTTTCGCAACGAACATGCCCAATCCACTACTTTAGGTCCAAAACTCTTGTGTTGGGTGGTTTCGCGCAATTTTGTTGCCGCACGTCACCCATTCCGAAATCGGGTGTCGGGGTGCATACAAAGCACGAGTTTTTGCCACCGGAACCATTTCTTCGTTTTTCGCAACGAACATTCACAATCCACTACTTTAGGTCCAAAACTCATGTGTTGGGTGGTTTCGCGTAATTTTGTTGCCGCACGTCACCCATTCTGAAAACGGGTGTCGGGGTGCATACAGAGCACGAGTTTCTGCCACCAGAACCATTTCTTCGTTTTTCGCAACGAACATGCCCAATCCACTACTTTAGGTCCAAAACTCATGTTTGGGTGGTTTCGGGCAATTTCGTTGCCGCACGTCACCCATTCCGAAAACGGGTGTCGGGGTGCATACAAAGCATGAGTTTTCGCCACTGGAACCATTTTTTCGTATTTCGCAACGAACATGCCCAATCCACTACTTTAGGTCCAAAACTCATGTTTGGGGAGGTTTCGTGCAATTTCGTTGCCGCACGTCACCTATTCCAAAAACTGGTGTCGGGTGCATATAAAGCACGAGTTTTTGCCACCGGAACCATTTCTTTGTTTTTCGCAACGAACATGCCCAATCCACTACTTTAGGTCCAAAACTCATGTTTGGGGTTGTTTCGCGCAATTTCGTTGCCACATGTCACCCATTCCGAAAACGGGTGTCGGGGTGCATACAAAGCATGAGTTTTCGCCATTGGAACCATTTCTTCGTTTTTCGCAACGAACATGCCCAATCCACTACTTTAGGTCCAAAACTCATGTTTGGGGTGGTTTCGCGCAATTTCGTTGCCGCACGTCACCTATTCCAAAAACGGGTGTCGGGTGCATACAAAGCACGAGTTTTTCCCACGGGAACCATTTCTTCGTTTTCCGCAACGAACATGCCCAATCCACTACTTTAGGTCCAAAACTCATGTTTTGGGTCGTTTCGCGCAATTTCGTTGCCGCATGTCACCCATTCCGAAAACGGGTGTCGGGGTGCATACAAAGCATGAGTTTTCGCCACTGGAACCATTTCTTCGTTTTTCGCAACGAACATGCCCAATCCACTACTTTAGGTCCAAAACTCATGTGTTGGGTGGTTTCGCGCAATTTTGTTGCCGCACGTCACCCATTCCGAAATCGGGTGTCGGGGTGCATACAAAGCACGAGTTTTTGCCACCGGAACCATTTCTTCGTTTTTCGCAACGAACGTGCCCAATCCACTACTTTAGGTCCAAAACTCATGTGTTGGCTGGTTTCGCGTAATTTTGTTGCCGCACGTCACCCATTCCGAAAACGGGTGTCGGGGTGCATACACAGCACGAGTTTTTGCCACCAGAACCATTTCTTCGTTTTTCGCAACGAACACGCCCAATCCACTACTTTAGGTCCAAAACTCATGTTTGGAGTGGTTTCGCGCAATTTCGTTGCCGCACGTCACCCATTTCGAAAACGGGTGTCGGGGTGCATACAAAGCATGAGTTTTTGCCACTGAAACCATTTCTTCGTATTTCGCAACGAACTTGCCCAATTCACTACTTTAGGTCCAAAACTCATGTTTGGGTGGTTTCGCGCAATTTCGTTGCCGCACGTCACCCATTCCGAAAACGGGTGTCGGGGTGCATACAAAGCATGAGTTTTCGCCACTGGAACCATTTTTTCGTATTTCGCAACGAACATGCCCAATCCACTACTTTAGGTCCAAAACTCATGTTTGGGGAGGTTTCGTGCAATTTCGTTGCCGCACGTCACCTATTCCAAAAACTGGTGTCGGGTGCATATAAAGCACGAGTTTTTGCCACCGGAACCATTTCTTTGTTTTTCGCAACGAACATGCCCAATCCACTACTTTAGGTCCAAAACTCATGTTTGGGGTTGTTTCGCGCAATTTCGTTGCCACATGTCACCCATTCCGAAAACGGGTGTCGGGGTGCATACAAAGCATGAGTTTTCGCCATTGGAACCATTTCTTCGTTTTTCGCAACGAACATGCCCAATCCACTACTTTAGGTCCAAAACTCATGTTTGGGGTGGTTTCCCGCAATTTCGTTGCCGCACGTCACCTATTCCAAAAACGGGTGTCGGGTGCATACAAAGCACGAGTTTTTCCCACGGGAACCATTTCTTCTTTTTCCGCAACGAACATGCCCAATCCACTACTTTAGGTCCAAAACTCATGTTTTGGGTGGTTTCGCGCAATTTCGTTGCCGCATGTCACCCATTCCGAAAACGGGTGTCGGGGTGCATACAAAGCATGAGTTTTCGCCACTGGAACCATTTCTTCGTTTTTCGCAACGAACATGCCCAATCCACTACTTTAGGTCCAAAACTCATGTGTTGGGTGGTTTCGTGCAATTTTGTTGCCGCACGTCACCCATTCCGAAATCGGGTGTCGGGGTGCATACAAAGCACGAGTTTTTGCCACCGGAACCATTTCTTCGTTTTTCGCAACGAACGTGCCCAATCCACTACTTTAGGTCCAAAACTCATGTGTTGGCTGGTTTCGCGTAATTTTGTTGCCGCACGTCACCCATTCCGAAAACGGGTGTCGGGGTGCATACAGAGCACGAGTTTTTGCCACCAGAACCATTTCTTCGTTTTTCGCAACGAACATGCCCAATCCACTACTTTAGGTCCAAAACTCATGTTTGGAGTGGTTTCGCGCAATTTCGTTGCCGCACGTCACCCATTCCGAAAACGGGTGTCGGGGTGCATACAAAGCATGATTTTTCGCCACTGAAACCATTTCTTCGTATTTCGCAACGAACTTGCCCAATTCACTACTTTAGGTCCAAAACTCATGTTTGGGGTGGTTTCGCGCAATTTCGTTGCCGCACGTCACCCATTCCGAAAACGCTGGTGTCGGGTGCATATAAAGCACGAGTTTTTGCCAGCGGAACCATTTCTTTGTTTTTCGCAACGAACATGCCCAATCCACTACTTTAGGTCCAAAACTCATGTATGGGGTGGTTTCGCGCAATTTCATTGCCGCTTGTCACCCATTCCGAAAACAGGTGTCGGGGTGCATACAAAGCATGAGTTTTCGCCACTGGAACCATTTCTTCATTTTCCGCAACGAACATGCCCAATCCACTACTTTAGGTCCAAAACTCATGTTTGGGGTGGTTTCTCGCAATTTCGTTGCCGCACGTCACCCATTCCAAAAACGGGTGTCGGGTGCATAGAAAGCACGAGTTTTTCCCACCGGTACCATTTCTTCGTTTTTCGCAATGAACATGCCCAATCCACTACTTTAGGTCCAAAACTCATGTTTTGCGTGGTCTCGCAATTTCGTTGCCGCACGTCACCCATTCCAAAAACGGGTGTCGGGGTGCATACAGAGCACGAGTTTTTGCCACCAGAACCATTTCTTCGTTTTTCGCAACGAACATGCCCAATCCACTACTTTAGGTCCAAAACTCATGTGTTGGGTGGTTTCGCGCAATTTTGTTGCCGCACGTCACGCATTCCGAAATCGGGTGTCGGGGTGCATACAAAGCACGAGTTTTTGCCACCGGAACCATTTCTTCGTTTTTCGCAACGAACATGCCCAATCCACTACTTTAGGTCTGAAACTCATGTGTTGGGTGGTTTCGCGTAATTTTGTTGCCGCACGTCACCCATTCCGAAAACGGGTGTCAGGGTGCATACAGAGCACGAGTTTTTGCCACCGGAACCATTTCTTCATTTTTCGCAACGAACATGCCCAATCCACTACTTGAGGTCCAAAACTCATGTTTGGGGTGGTTTCGCGCAATTTCGTTGCCGCACGTCACCCATTCCGAAAACCGGTGTCGGGGTGCATACAAAGCATGAGTTTTCGCCACTGGAACCATTTCTTCATTTTCCGCAACGAACATGCCCAATCCACTAATTTAGGTCCAAAACTCATGTTTGGGGTGGTTTCTCGCAATTTCGTTGCCGCACGTCACCCATTCCAAAAACGGGTGTCGGGTGCATAGAAAGCACGAGTTTTTCCCACCGGTACCATTTCTTCGTTTTTCGCAATGAACATGCCCAATCCACTACTTTAGGTCCAAAACTCATGTTTTGCGTGGTTTCGCGCAATTTCGTTGCCGCACGTCACCCATTCCAAAAACGGGTGTCTGGGTGCATACAGAGCACGAGTTTTTGCCACCAGAACCATTTCTTCGTTTTTCGCAACGAACATGCCCAATCCACTACTTTAGGTCCAAAACTCATGTGTTGGGTTGTTTCGCGCAATTTTGTTGCCGCACGTCACCCATTCCGAAATCGGGTGTCGGGGTGCATACAAAGCACGAGTTTTTGCCACCGGAACCATTTCTTCGTTTTTCGCAACGAACATGCCCAATCCACTACTTTAGGTCTGAAACTCATGTGTTGGGTGGTTTCGCGTAATTTTGTTGCCGCACGTCACCCATTCCGAAAACGGGTGTCAGGGTGCATACAGAGCACGAGTTTTTGCCACCAGAACCATTTCTTCATTTTTCGCAACGAACATGCCCAATCCACTACTTGAGGTCCAAAACTCATGTTTGGGGTGGTTTCGCGCAATTTCGTTGCCGCACGTCACCCATTCCGAAAACCGGTGTCGGGGTGCATACAAAGCATGAGTTTTCGCCACTCGAACCATTTCTTCGTATTTCGCAACGAACATGCCCAATCCACTACTTTAGGTCCAAAACTCATGTTTGGGGTGGTTTCGCGCAATTTCGTTGCCGCACGTTACCCATTCCAAAAACGGGTGTCGGGTGCATACAAAGCACGAGTTTTTCCCACCGGAACCATTTCTTCGTTTTTTGCAACGAACATGCCCAATCCACTACTTTAGGTCCAAAACTCATGTTTTGGGTGGTTTCGCGCAATTTTGTTGCCGCATGTCACCCATTCCGAAAACGGGTGTCGGGGTGCATACAAAGCATGAGTTTTCGCCACTGGAACCATTTCTTCGTTTTTCGCAACGAACATTCCCAATCCACTACTTTAGGTCCAAAACTCATGTGTTGGGTGGTTTCGCGCAATTTTGTTGCCGCACGTCACCCATTCCAAAATCGGGTGTCGGGGTGCATACAAAGCACGAGTTTTTGCCACCGGAACCATTTCTTCGTTTTTCGCAACGAACATGCCCAATCCACTACTTTAGGTCTGAAACTCATGTGTTGGGTGGTTTTGCGTAATTCTGTTGCCGCACGTCACCCATTCCGAAAACGGGTGTCGGGGTGCATACAAAGCACGAGTTTTTCCCACCGGAACCATTTCTTCGTTTTTCGCAACGAACATGCCCAATCCACTACTTTAGGTCCAAAACTCATGTTTGGGGTGGTTTCGCGCAATTTTGTTGCCACACGTCACCCATTCCGAAAACGGGTGTCGGGGTGCATACAAAGCATGAGTTTTCGCCACTAGAACCATTTCTTCGTTTTTCGCAACGAACATGCCTAATCCACTACTTTAGGTCCAAAACTCATGTGTTGGGTGGTTTCGCGTAATTTTGTTGCCGCACGTCACCCATTCCGAAAACGTGTGTCGGGGTGCATACAGAGCACGAGTTTTTGCCACCGGAACCATTTCTTCATTTTTCGCAACGAACATGCCCAATCCACTACTTGAGGTCCAAAACTCATGTTTGGGGTGGTTTCGCGCAATTTCGTTGCCGCACGTCACCCATTCCGAAAACGGGTGTCGAGGTGCATACAAAGCATGAGTTTTCGCCACTGCAACCATTTCTTCGTATTTCGCAATGAACATGCCCAATCCACTACTTTAGGTCCAAAACTCATGTTTGGGGTGGTTTCGCGCAATTTCGTTGCCGCACGTTACCCATTCCAAAAACGGGTGTCGGGTGCATACAAAGCACGAGTTTTTCCCATCGGAACCATTTCTTCGTTTTTCGCAACGAACATGCCCAATCCACTACTTTCGGTCCAAAACTCTTGTGTTGGGTGGTTTCGCGCAATTTTGTTGCCGCACGTCACCTATTCCGAAAACGGGTGTCGGGGTGCATACAAAGCACGAGTTTTTGCCACCGGAACCATTTCTTCGTTTTTCGCAACGAACATGCCCAATCCACTACTTAGGTCCAAAACTCATGTGTTGGGTGGTTTCACGCAATTTTGTTGCCGCACGTCACCTAATCCGAAAACGGGTGCATACAAAGCACGAGTTTTTGCCACCGAAACCATTTCTTCGTTTTTCGTCACGCACATGGCCAATCCACTACTTTAGGTCCAAAACTCATTTTGGGTGGTTTCGCAATTTCGTTGCCGCGCGTCACCTATTCCAAAACTGGTGTCGGGTTCATATAATGCATGAGTTTTTGCAACCGGAACCATTTCTTTGTTTTTCGCAACGAACATGCCTAATCCACTACTTTAGGTCCAAAACTCATGTATGGGGTGGTTTCGCGCAATTTCGTTGCCGCATGCCACCCATTCCGAAAACGGGTGTCGGGGTGCATACAAAGCATGAGTTTTCGCCACTGGAACCGTTTCTTCGTTTTTCGAAACAAACATGCCCAATCCACTACTTTAGGTCCAAAACTCATGTTTGGGGTGGTTTTGCGCAATTTCGTTGCCGCACGTCACCCATTCCAAAAACAGGTGTCGGGGTGCATACAAAGCACGAGTTTTTGCCACCGGAACCATTTCTTCGTTTTTCACAACGAACATGCCCAATCCACTACATTAGGTCCAAAACTCATGTGTTGGGTGGTTTCGCGTAATTTTGTTGCCGCACGTCACCCATTCCGAAAACGGGTGTCGGGGTGCATCCAGAGCACGGGTTTTTGCCACCAGAACCATTTCTTCGTTTTTCGCAACGAACATGCCCAATCCACTACTTTAGGTCCAAAACTCATGTTTGGAGTGGTTTCGCGCAATTTCGTTGCCGCACGTCACCCATTCCGAAAACGGGTGTCGGGGTGCATACAAAGCATGATTTTTCGCCACTGAAACCATTTCTTCGTATTTCGCAACGAACTTGCCCAATTCACTACTTTAGGTCCAAAACTCATGTTTGGGGTGGTTTCGCGCAATTTCGTTGCCGCACGTCACCTATTCCAAACGCTGGTGTCGGGTGCATATAAAGCACGAGTTTTTGCCAGCGGAACCATTTCTTTGTTTTTCGCAACGAACATGCCCAATCCACTACTTTAGGTCCAAAACTCATGTATGGGGTGGTTTCGCGCAATTTCATTGCCGCTTGTCACCCATTCCGAAAACAGGTGTCGGGGTGCATACAAAGCATGAGTTTTCGCCACTGGAACCATTTCTTCATTTTCCGCAACGAACATGCCCAATCCACTACTTTAGGTCCAAAACTCATGTTTGGGGTGGTTTTTCGCAATTTCGTTGCCGCACGTCACCCATTCCAAAAACGGGTGTCGGGTGCATAGAAAGCACGAGTTTTTCCCACCGGTACCATTTCTTCGTTTTTCGCAATGAACATGCCCAATCCACTACTTTAGGTCCAAAACTCATGTTTTGCGTGGTCTCGCAATTTCGTTGCCGCACGTCACCCATTCCAAAAACGGGTGTCGGGGTGCATACAGAGCACGAGTTTTTGCCACCAGAACCATTTCTTCGTTTTTCGCAACGAACATGCCCAATCCACTACTTTAGGTCCAAAACTCATGTGTTGGGTGGTTTCGCGCAATTTTGTTGCCGCACGTCACGCATTCCGAAATCGGGTGTCGGGGTGCATACAAAGCACGAGTTTTTGCCACCGGAACCATTTCTTCGTTTTTCGCAACGAACATGCCCAATCCACTACTTTAGGTCTGAAACTCATGTGTTGGGTGGTTTCGCGTAATTTTGTTGTCGCACGTCACCCATTCCGAAAACGGGTGTCAGGGTGCATACAGAGCACGAGTTTTTGCCACCGGAACCATTTCTTCATTTTTCGCAACGAACATGCCCAATCCACTACTTGAGGTCCAAAACTCATGTTTGGGGTGGTTTCGCGCAATTTCGTTGCCGCACGTCACCCATTCCGAAAACCGGTGTCGGGGTGCATACAAAGCATGAGTTTTCGCCACTGGAACCATTTCTTCATTTTCCGCAACGAACATACCCAATCCACTAATTTAGGTCCAAAACTCATGTTTGGGGTGGTTTCTCGCAATTTCGTTGCCGCACGTCACCCATTCCAAAAACGGGTGTCGGGTGCATAGAAAGCACGAGTTTTTCCCACCGGTACCATTTCTTCGTTTTTCGCAATGAACATGCCCAATCCACTACTTTAGGTCCAAAACTCATGTTTTGCGTGGTTTCGCGCAATTTCGTTGCCGCACGTCACCCATTCCAAAAACGGGTGTCTGGGTGCATACAGAGCACGAGTTTTTGCCACCAGAACCATTTCTTCGTTTTTCGCAACGAACATGCCCAATCCACTACTTTAGGTCCAAAACTCATGTGTTGGGTTGTTTCGCGCAATTTTGTTGCCGCACGTCACCCATTCCGAAATCGGGTGTCGGGGTGCATACAAAGCACGAGTTTTTGCCACCGGAACCATTTCTTCGTTTTTCGCAACGAACATGCCCAATCCACTACTTTAGGTCTGAAACTCATGTGTTGGGTGGTTTCGCGTAATTTTGTTGCCGCACGTCACCCATTCCGAAAACGGGTGTCAGGGTGCATACAGAGCACGAGTTTTTGCCACCAGAACCATTTCTTCATTTTTCGCAACGAACATGCCCAATCCACTACTTGAGGTCCAAAACTCATGTTTGGGGTGGTTTCGCGCAATTTCGTTGCCGCACGTCACCCATTCCGAAAACCGGTGTCGGGGTGCATACAAAGCATGAGTTTTCGCCACTCGAACCATTTCTTCGTATTTCGCAACGAACATGCCCAATCCACTACTTTAGGTCCAAAACTCATGTTTGGGGTGGTTTCGCGCAATTTCGTTGCCGCACGTTACCCATTCCAAAAACGGGTGTCGGGTGCATACAAAGCACGAGTTTTTCCCACCGGAACCATTTCTTCGTTTTTTGCAACGAACATGCCCAATCCACTACTTTAGGTCCAAAACTCATGTTTTGGGTGGTTTCGCGCAATTTTGTTGCCGCATGTCACCCATTCCGAAAACGGGTGTCGGGGTGCATACAAAGCATGAGTTTTCGCCACTGGAACCATTTCTTCGTTTTTCGCAACGAACATGCCCAATCCACTACTTTAGGTCCAAAACTCATGTGTTGGGTGGTTTCGCGCAATTTTGTTGCCGCACGTCACCCATTCCGAAATCGGGTGTCGGGGTGCATACAAAGCACGAGTTTTTGCCACCGGAACCATTTCTTCGTTTTTCGCAACGAACATGCCCAATCCACTACTTTAGGTCTGAAACTCATGTGTTGGGTGGTTTTGCGTAATTCTGTTGCCGCACGTCACCCATTCCGAAAACGAGTGTCGGGGTGCATACAAAGCACGAGTTTTTCCCACCGGAACCATTTCTTCGTTTTTCGCAACGAACATGCCCAATCCACTACTTTAGGTCCAAAACTCATGTTTGGGGTGGTTTCGCGCAATTTTGTTGCCACACGTCACCCATTCCGAAAACGGGTGTCGGGGTGCATACAAAGCATGAGTTTTCGCCACTAGAACCATTTCTTCGTTTTTCGCAACGAACATGCCTAATCCACTACTTTAGGTCCAAAACTCATGTGTTGGGTGGTTTCGCGTAATTTTGTTGCCGCACGTCACCCATTCCGAAAACGTGTGTCGGGGTGCATACAGAGCACGAGTTTTTGCCACCGGAACCATTTCTTCATTTTTCGCAACGAACATGCCCAATCCACTACTTGAGGTCCAAAACTCATGTTTGGGGTGGTTTCGCGCAATTTCGTTGCCGCACGTCACCCATTCCGAAAACGGGTGTCGAGGTGCATACAAAGCATGAGTTTTCGCCACTGGAACCATTTCTTCGTATTTCGCAATGAACATGCCCAATCCACTACTTTAGGTCCAAAACTCATGTTTGGGGTGGTTTCGCGCAATTTCGTTGCCGCACGTTACCCATTCCAAAAACGGGTGTCGGGTGCATACAAAGCACGAGTTTTTCCCACCGGAACCATTTCTTCGTTTTTCGCAACGAACATGCCCAATCCACTACTTTCGGTCCAAAACTCTTGTGTTGGGTGGTTTCGCGCAATTTTGTTGCCGCACGTCACCTATTCCGAAAACGGGTGTCGGGGTGCATACAAAGCACGAGTTTTTGCCACCGGAACCATTTCTTCGTTTTTCGCAACGAACATGCCCAATCCACTACTTAGGTCCAAAACTCATGTGTTGGGTGGTTTCACGCAATTTTGTTGCCGCACGTCACCTAATCCGAAAACGGGTGCATACAAAGCACGAGTTTTTGCCACCGAAACCATTTCTTCGTTTTTCATCACGCACATGGCCAATCCACTACTTTAGGTCCAAAACTCATTTTGGGTGGTTTCGCAATTTCGTTGCCGCGCGTCACCTATTCCAAAACTGGTGTCGGGTGCATATAATGCATGAGTTTTTGCAACCGGAACCATTTCTTTGTTTTTCGCAACGAACATGCCTAATCCACTACTTTAGGTCCAAAACTCATGTATGGGGTGGTTTCGCGCAATTTCGTTGCCGCATGCCACCCATTCCGAAAACGGGTGTCGGGGTGCATACAAAGCATGAGTTTTCGCCACTGGAACCGTTTCTTCGTTTTTCGAAACAAACATGCCCAATCCACTACTTTAGGTCCAAAACTCATGTTTGGGGTGGTTTTGCGCAATTTCGTTGCCGCACGTCACCTATTCCAAAAACAGGTGTCGGGGTGCATACAAAGCACGAGTTTTTGCCACCGGAACCATTTCTTCGTTTTTCACAACGAACATGCCCAATCCACTACATTAGGTCCAAAACTCATGTGTTGGGTGGTTTCGCGTAATTTTGTTGCCGCACGTCACCCATTCCGAAAACGGGTGTCGGGGTGCATCCAGAGCACGGGTTTTTGCCACCAGAACCATTTCTTCGTTTTTCGCAACGAACCTGCCCAATCCACTACTTTAGGTCCAAAACTCATGTTGGGGTGGTTTCGCGCAATTTCGTTGCCGCACGTCACCCTTTCCGAAAACGGGTGTCGGGGTGCATACAAAGCATGAGTTTTCGCCACTGGAACCATTTTTTCGTATTTCGCAACGAACATGCCCAATCCACTACTTTAGGTCCAAAACTAATGTTTGGGGAGGTTTCGCGCAATTTCGTTGCCTCACGTCACCTATTCCAAAAACTGGTGTCGGGTGCATATAAAGCACGAGTTTTTGCCACCGGAACCATTTCTTTGTTTTTCGCAACGAACATGCCCAATCCACTACTTTAGGTCCAAAACTCATGTTTGGGGTGGTTTCGCGCAATTTCGTTGCCGCATGACACCCATTCCGAAAACGGGTGTCGGGGTGCATACAAAGCATGAGTTTTCGCCACTGGAACCATTTCTTCGTTTTTCGCAACGAACATGCCCAATCCACTACTTTAGGTCCAAAACTCATGTTTGGGGTGGTTTCGCGCAATTTCGTTGCCGCACGTCACCTATTCCAAAAACGGGTGTCGGGTGCAGACAAAGCACGAGTTTTTCCCACCGGAACCATTTCTTCGTTTTCCGCAATGAACATGCCCAATCCACTACTTTAGGTCCAAAACTCATGTTTTGGGTGGTTTCGCGCAATTTCGTTGCCGCATGTCACCCATTCTGAAAACGGGTGTCGGGGTGCATACAAAGCATGAGTTTTCGCCACTGGAACCATTTCTTCGTTTTTCGCAACGAACATGCCCAATCCACTACTTTAGGTCCAAAACTCATGTGTTGGGTGGTTTCGCGCAATTTTGTTGCCGCACGTCACCCATTCCGAAATCGGGTGTCGGGGTGCATACAAAGCACGAGTTTTTGCCACCGGAACCATTTCTTCGTTTTTCGCAACGAACATGCCCAATCCACTACTTCCAAAACTCATGTGTTGGGTGGTTTCGCGTAATTTTGTTGCCGCACGTCACCCATTCCGAAAACGGGTGTCGGGGTGCATACAGAGCACGAGTTTTTGCCACCAGAACCATTTCTTCGTTTTTCGCAACGAACATGCCCAATCCACTACTTTAGGTCCAAAACTCATGTTTGGAGTGGTTTCGCGCAATTTCGTTGCCGCACGTCACCCATTCCAAAAACGGGTGTCGGGGTGCATACAAACCATGAGTTTTCGCCACTGGAACCATTTCTTCGTATTTCGCAACGAACATGCCCAATCCACTACTTTAGGTCCAAAACTCATGTTTGGGGTGGTTTCGCGCAATTTTGTTGCCGCACGTCACCTATTCCAAAAACTGGTGTCGGGTGCATATAAAGCACGAGTTTTTGCCACCGGAACCATTTCTTTGTTTTTCGCAACGAACATGCCCAATCCACTACTTTAGGTCCAAAACTCATGTATGGGGTGGTTTCGCGCAATTTCATTGTCGCTTGTCACCCATTCCGAAAACGGGTGTCGGGGTGCATACAAAGCATGAGTTTTCGCCACTGGAACCATTTCTTCGTTTTTCGCCACGAACATGCCCAATCCACTACTTTAGGTCCAAAACTCATGTTTGGGGTGGTTTCGCGCAATTTCGTTGCCGCACGTCACCTATTCCAAAAACGGGTGTCGGGTGCATACAAAGCACGAGTTTTTCCCACCGGAACCATTTCTTCGTTTTTCGCAACGAACATGCCCAATCCACTACTTTAGGTCCAAAACTCATGTGTTGGGTGGTTTCGCGCAATTTTGTTGCTGCACGTCACCCATTCCGAAATCGGGTGTCGGGGTGCATACAAAGCACGAGTTTTTGCCACCGGAACCATTTCTTCGTTTTTCGCAACGAACATGCCCAATCCACTACTTTTGGTCCAAAACTCATCTGTTGGGTGGTTTCGCGCAATTTTGTTGCCGCACGTCACCTATTCCGAAAACGGGTGTCGGGGTGCATACAAAGCACGAGTTTTTGCCACCAGAACCATTTCTTCGTTTTTCGCAACGAACATGCCCAATCCACTACTTAGGTCCAAAACTGATGTGTTGGGTGGTTTCGCGCAATTTTGTTGCCGCACGTCACCCAATCCGAAAATGGGTGTCAGGGTGCATACAAAGCACGAGTTTTTGCCACCAAAACCATTTCTTCGTTTTTCTCCACGCACATGCCCAATCCACTACTTTAGGTCCAAAACTCATGTTTCGGGTGGTTTCGCAATTTCGTTGCCGCGCGTCACCTTTTCCAAAACTGGTGTCGGGTGCATATAAAGCATGAGTTTTTGCCACCGGAACCATTTCTTTGTTTTTCGCAACGAACATGCCCAATCCACTACTTTACGTCCAAAACTCATGTTTGGGGTGGTTTCGCGCAATTTTGTTGCCGTATGTCACCCATTCCAAAAACGGGTGTCGGGGTGCATACAGAGCACGAGTTTTTGCCACCAGAAACATTTCTTCGTTTTTCGCAACGAACATGCCCAATCCACTACTTTAGGTCCAAAACTCATGTTTGGAGTGGTTTCGCGCAATTTCGTTGCCGCATGTCATCCATTCCGAAAACGGGTGTCGGGGTGCATACAAAGCATGAGTTTTCGCCACTGGAACCATTTCTTCGTATTTCGCAACGAACATGCCCAATCCACTACTTTAGGTCCAAAACTCATGTTTGGGGTGGTTTCGCGCAATTTCGTTGCCGCACGTCACCTATTCCAAAAACTGGTGTCGGGTGCATATAAAGCACGAGTTTTTGCCACCGGAACCATTTCTTTGTTTTTCGCAACGAACATGCCCAATCCACTACTTTAGGTCCAAAACTCATGTATGGGGTGGTTTCGCGCAATTTCATTGCCACTTGTCACCCATTCCGAAAACGGGTGTCGGGGTGCATACAAAGCATGAGTTTTCGCCACTGGAACCATTTCTTCGTTTTTCGCAACGAACATGCCCAATCCACTACTTTAGGTCTAAAACTCATGTTTGGGGTGGTTTCGCGCAATTTTGTTGCCGCACGTCACCCATTCCAAAAACGGGTGTCGGGTGCATACAAAGCACAAGTTTTTCCCACCGGAACCATTTCTTCGTTTTTCGCAACGAACATGCCCAATCCACTACTTTATGTCCAAAACTCATGTTTTGGGTGGTTTCGCGCAATTTCGTTGCCGCACGACACCCATTCCGAAAACGGGTGTCGGTATGCATACAGAGCACGAGTTTTTGCCACCAGAACCATTTCTTCGTTTTTCGCAACGAACATGCCCAATCCACTACTTTAGGTCCAAAACTCATGTGTTGGGTGGTTTCGCACAATTTTGTTGCCGCACGTCACCCATTCCGAAAACGGGTGTCGGGGTGCATACAGAGCACGAGTTTTTGCCACCGGAACCATTTCTTCATTTTTCGCAACGAACATGCCCAATCCACTACTTGAGGTCCAAAACTCATGTTTGGGGTGGTTTCGCGCAATTTCGTTGCCGCATGTCACCCATTCCGAAAACCGGTGTCGGGGTGCATACAAAGCATGAGTTTTCGCCACTGGAACCATTTCTTCGTATTTCGCAACGAACATGTCCAATCCACTACTTTAGGTCCAAAACTCATGTTTGGTGTGGTTTCGCGCAATTTCGTTGCCGCACGTTACCCATTCCAAAAACGGGTGTCGGGTGCATACAAAGCACGAGTTTTTCCCACCGGAACCATTTCTTCGTTTTTCGCAACGAACATGCCCAATCCACTACTTTCGGTCCAAAACTCATGTGTTGGGTGGTTTCACGCAATTTTGTTGCCGCACGTCACCTATTCTGAAAACGGGTGTCGGGGTGCATACAAAGCACGAGTTTTTGCCACCGGAACCATTTCTTCGTTTTTCGCAACGAACATGCCCAATCCACTACTTAGGTCCAAAACTCATGTGTTGGGTGGTTTCGCGCAATTTTGTTGCCGCACGTCACCCAATCCGAAAACGGGTGTCGGGGTGCATACAAAGCACGAGTTTTTGCCACCGAAACCATTTCTTCGTTTTTCGCCACGCACATGCCCAATCCACTACTTTAGGTCCAAAACTCATGTTTGGGGTGGTTTCGCAATTTCGTTGTCGCGCGTCACCTATTCCAAAACTGGTGTCGGGTGCATATAAAGCATGAGTTTTTGCCACCGGAACCATTTCTTCGTATTTCGCAACGAACATGCCCAATCCACTACTTTAGGTCCAAAACTCATGTTTGGGGTGGTTTCGCGCAATTTTGTTGCCGCACGTCACCTATTCCAAAAACTGGTGTCGGGTGCATATAAAGCACGAGTTTTTGCCACCGGAACCATTTCTTTGTTTTTCGCAACGAACATGCCCAGTCCACTACTTTAGGTCCAAAACTCATGTATGGGGTGGTTTCGCGCAATTTCATTGCCGCTTGTCACCCATTCCGAAAACGGGTGTCGGGGTGCATACAAAGCATGAGTTTTCGCCACTAGAACCATTTCTTCGTTTTTCGCAACGAACATGCCCAATCCACTACGTTAGGTCCAAAACTCATATTTTGGGTGGTTTCGCGCAATTTCGTTGCCGCACGTCACCCATTCCAAAAACGGGTGTCGGGTGCATACAAAGCACGAGTTTTTCCCACCGGAACCATTTCTTCGTTTTTTGCAACGAAGATGCCCAATCCACTACTTTAGGTCCAAAACTCATGTTTTGGGTGGTTTCGTGCAATTTCGTTGCCGCACGTCACCCATTCCGAAAACGGGTGTCGGGGTGCATACAGAGCACGAGTTTTTGCCACCAGAACCATTTCTTCGTTTTTCGCAACGAACATGCCCAATCCACTACTTTAGGTCCAAAACTCATGTGTTGGGTGGTTTCGCGCAATTTTGTTGCCGCACGTCACCCATTCCGAAATCGGGTGTCGGGGTGCATACAAAGCACGAGTTTTTGCCACCGGAACCATTTCTTCGTTTTTCGCAACGAACATGCCCAATCCACTACTTTAGGTCCAAAACTCATGTGTTGGGCGGTTTCGCGTAATTTTGTTGCCGCACGTCACCCATTCCGAAAACGGGTGTCGGGGTGCATATAGAGCACGAGTTTTTGCCACCGGAACCATTACTTCATTTTTCGCAACGAACATGCCCAATCCACTACTTGAGGTCCAAAACTCATGTTTGGGGTGGTTTCGAGCAATTTTGTTGCCGCATGTCACCCATTCCGAAAACCGGTGTCGGGGTGCATACAAAGCATGAGTTTTCGCCACTGGAACCATTTCTTCGTATTTCGCAACGAACATGCCCAATCCACTACTTTAGGTCCAAAACTCATGTTTTGGGTGGTTTCGCGCAATTTCGTTGCCGCACGTTACACATTCCAAAAACGGGTGTCGGGTGCATACAAAGCACGAGTTTTTCCCACCGGAACCATTTCTTCGTTTTTCGCAACGAACATGCCCAATCCACTACTTTCGGTCCAAAACTCATGTGTTGGGTGGTTTCGCGCAATTTTGTTGCCGCATGTCACCTATTCCGAAAACGGGTGTCGGGGTGCATACAAAGCACGAGTTTTTGCCACCAGAACCATTTCTTCGTTTTTCGCAACGAACATGCCCAATCCACTACTTAGGTCCAAAACTCATGAGTTGGGTGGTTTCGCGCAATTTTGTTGCTGCACGTCACCCAATCCGAAAACGGGTGTCGGGGTGCATACAAAGCACGAGTTTTTGCCACCAGAACCATTTCTTCGTTTTTCGCCACGCACATGCCCAATCCACTACTTTAGGTCCAAAACTCATGTTTGGGGTGGTTTCGCAATTTCGTTGCCGCGCGTCACCTAATCCAAAACTGGTGTCGGGTGCATTTAAAGCATGAGTTTTTGCCACCGGAACCATTTCTTTGTTTTTCGCAGCGAACATGCCCAGTCCACTACTTTAGGTCCAAAACTCATGTATGGGGTGGTTTCGCGCAATTTCATTGCCGCTTGTCACCCATTCCGAAAACGGGTGTCGGGGTGCATACAAAGTATGAGTTTTCGCCACTGGAACCATTTCTTCGTTTTTCGCAACGAACATGCCCAATCCACTACTTTAGGTCCAAAACTCATGTTTGGGGTGGTTTCGCGCAATTTCGTTGCCGCACGTCACTCAATCCAAAAACGGGTGTCGGGTGCATACAAAGCACGAGTTTTTCCCACCGGAACCATTTCTATGTTTTTCGCAACGAACATGCCCAATCCACTACTTTAGGTCCAAAACTCATGTTTTGGGTGGTTTCACGCAATTTCGTTGCCGCATGTCACCCATTCCGAAAATGGGTGTCGGGGTGCATACAAAGCATGAGTTTTCGTCACTGGAACCATTTATTCGTTTTTCGCAACGAACATGCCCAATCCACTACTTTAGGTCCAAAACTCATGTGTTGGGTGGTTTCGCGCAATTTTGTTGCCGCACGTCACCCATTCCGAAATCGGGTGTCGGGGTGCATACAAAGCACGAGTTTTTGCCAGTAGAACCATTTCTTCGTTTTTTCGCAACAAACATGCTCAATCCACTACTTTAGATCCGAAACTCATGTGTTGGGTGGTTTCGTGCAATTTTGTTGCCGCACGTCACCCATTCCGAAATCGGGTGTCGGGGTGCATACAAAGCACGAGTTTTTGCCACCGGAACCATTTCTTCGTTTTTTGCAACGAACATGCCCAATCCACTACTTTAGGTCCAAAACTCATGTGTTGGGTGGTTTCGCGTAATTTTGTTGCCGCACGTCACCCATTCCGAAAACGGGTGTCGGGGTGCATATAGAGCACGAGTTTTTGCCACCGGAACCATTTCTTCATTTTTCGCAACGAACATGCCCAATCAACTACTTGAGGTCCAAAACTCATGTTTGGGGTGGTTTCGCGGAATTTCGTTGCCGCATGTCACCCATTCCGAAAACCGGTGTCGGGGTGCATACAAAGCATGAGTTTTCGCCACTGGAACCATTTCTTCGTATTTCGCAACGAACATGCCCAATCCACTACTTTAGGTCCAAAACTCATGTTTGGGGTGGTTTCGCGCAATTTCGTTGCCGCACGTTACCCATTCCAAAAACGGGTGTCGGGTGCATACAAAGCACGAGTTTTTCCCACCGGAACCATTTCTTCGTTTTTCGCAACGAACATGCCCAATCCACTACTTTCGGTCCAAAACTCATGTGTTGGGTGGTTTCGCGCAATTTTGTTGCCGCACGTCACCTATTCCGAAAACGGGTGTCGGGGTGCATACAAAGCACGAGTTTTTGCCACCAGAACCATTTCTTCGTTTTTCGCAACGAACATGCCCAATCCACTACTTAGGTCCAAAACTCATGTGTTGGGTGGTTTCGCGCAATTTTGTTGCTGCACGTCACCCAATCCGGAAACGGGTGTCGGGGTGCATACAAAGCACGAGTTTTTGCCACCGAAACCATTTCTTCGTTTTTCGCCACGCACATGCCCAATCCACTACTTTAGGTCCAAAACTCATGTTTGGGGTGGTTTCGCAATTTCGTTGCCGCGCGTCACCTATTCCAAAATTGGTGTCGGGTGCATATAAAGCATGAGTTTTTGCCACCGGAACCATTTCTTTGTTTTTCGCAACGAACATGCCCAATCCACTACTTTACATCCAAAACTCATGTTTGGGGTGGTTTCGCGCAATTTCGTTGCCGTATGTCACCCATTCCGAAAACGGGTGTCGGGGTGCATACAAAGTATGAGTTTTCGCCACTGGAACCATTTCTTCGTTTTTCGCAACGAACATGCCCAATCCACTACTTTAGGTCCAAAACTCATGTTTGGGGTGGTTTCGCGCAATTTTGTTGCCGCACGTCACCCGATCCAAAAACGGGTGTCGGGTGCATACAAAGCACGAGTTTTTCCCACCGGAACCATTTCTTCGTTTTTCGCAACGAACATGCCCAATCCACTACTTTAGGTCCAAAACTCATGTGTTGGGTGGTTTCGCGCAATTTTGTTGCCGCACGTCACCTATTCCGAAATCGGGTGTCGGGGTGCATACAAAGCACGAGTTTTTGCCATCGGAACCATTTCTTCGTTTTTCGCAACGAACATACCCAATCCACTACTTTAGGTCCAAAACTCATGTGTTGGGTGGTTTCGCGTAATTTTGTTGCCGCACGTCACCCATTCCGAAAACGGGTGTCGGGGTGCATACAGAGCACGAGTTTTTCCACCAGAACCATTTCTTCGTTTTTCGCAACGAACATGCCCAATCCACTACTTTAGGTCCAAAACTCATGTTTGGGGTGGTTTCGCGGAATTTCGTTGCCGCATGTCAACCATTCCGAAAACGGGTGTCGGGGTGCATACAAAGCATGAGTTTTCGCCACTGGAACCATTTCTTCATATTTCGCAACGAACATGCCCAATCCACTACTTTTGGTCCAAAACTCATGTTTGGGGTGGTTTCGCGCAATTTCATTGTAGCACGTCACCTATTCCAAAAACTGGTGTCGGGTGCATATAAAGCACGAGTTTTTGCCACCGGAACCATTTCTTTGTTTTTCGCAACGAACATGCCCAATCCGCCACTTTAGGTCCAAAACTCATGTTTGGGGTGGTTTCGCAATTTCGTTGTCGCGCGTCACCTATTCGAAAACTGGTGTCGGGTGCATATAAAGCATGAGTTTTTGCCACCGGAACCATTTCTTTGTTTTTCGCAATGAACATGCCCAATCCACTACTTTAGGTCCAAAACTCATGTTTGGGGTGGTTTCGCGCAATTTCGTTGTCGCATGTCACCCATTTCGAAAACGGGTGTCGGGGTGCATACAAAGCATGAGTTTTCGCCACTGGAACCATTTCTTCGTTTTTCGCAACGAACATGCCCAATCCACTACTTTAGGTCCAAAACTCATGTTTGGGGTGGTTTCGCGCAATTTTGTTGCCGCACGTCATTCCAAAAACGGGTGTCGGGTGCATACAAAGCACGAGTGTTTCCCACCGGAACCATTTCTTTGATTTTCGCAATGAACATGCCGAATCCACTACTTTAGGTCCAAAACTCATGTTTTGGGTGGTTTCGCGCAATTTCGTTGCCGCATGTCACCCATTCCGAAAACGGGTGTCGGGGTGCATACAAAGCATGAGTTTTTGCCACTGGAACCATTTCTTCGTTTTTCGCAACGAACATGCCCAATCCACTACTTTAGGTCCAAAACTCATGTGTTGGGTGGTTTCGCGCAATTTTGTTGCCGCAAGTCACCCATTCCGAAATCGGGTGTCGGGGTGCATACAAAGCACGAGTTTTTGCCACCGGAACCATTTCTTCGTTTTTCGCAACGAACATGCCCAATCCACTACTTTAGTTCCAAAACTCATGTGTTGGGTGGTTTCGCGTAATTTTGTTGCCGCACGTCACCCATTCCGAAAACGGGTGTCGGGGTGCATACAGAGCACGAGTTTTTGCCACCAGAACCATTTCTTCGTTTTTCGCAACGAACATGCCCAATCCACTACTTTAGGTCCAAAACTCATGTTTGGGGTGGTTTCGCGGAATATCGTTGCCGCACGTCACCCATTCCGAAAACGGGTGTCGGGGTGCATACAAAGCATGAGTTTTCGCCACTGGAACCATTTCTTTGTATTTCGCAACGAACATGCCCAATCCACTACTTTTGGTCCAAAACTCATGTTTGGGGTGGTTTCGCGCAATTTCATTGCAGCACGTCACCTATTCCAAAAACTGGTGTCGGGTGCATGTAAAGCACGAGTTTTTGCCACCGGAACCATTTCTTTGTTTTTCGCAACGAACATGCCCAATCCACTACTTTAGGTCCAAAACTCATGTTTGGGGTGGTTTCGCGCAATTTCGTTGCCGCATGTCACCCATTCCGAAAACGGGTGTCGGGGTGCATACAAAGCATGAGTTTTCGCCACTGGAACCATTTCTTCGTTTTTCGCAACGAACATGTCCAATCCACTACTTTAGGTCCAAAACTCATGTTTGGGGTGGTTTCGTGCAATTTCATTGCCGCACGTCACCCATTCCGAAATCGGGTGTCGGGGTGCATACAAAGCATGAGTTTTCGCCACCGGAACCATTTCTTCGTTTTTCGCAACGAACATGCCCAATCCACTACTTTAGGTCCAAAACTCATGTTTTGGGTGGTTTCTCGCAATTTCGTTGCCGCATGTCACCCATTCCGAAAACGGGTGTCGGGGTGCATACAAAGCATGAGTTTTCGCCACTGGAACCATTTCTTCGTTTTTCGCAACGAACATGCCCAATGCACTACTTTAGGTCCAAAACTTATGTGTTGGGTGGTTTCACGCAATTTTGTTGTCGCACATCACCCATTCCGAAATCGGGTGTCGGGGTGCATACAAAGCACGAGTTTTTGCCACCGAAAGCATTTCTTCGTTTTTCGCAACGAACATGCTCAATCCACTACTTTAGGTCCAAAACTCATGTGTTGGGTGGTTTCGCGTAATTTTGTTGCCGCACGTCACCCATTCCGAAAACGGGTGTCGGGGTGCATACAGAGCACGAGTTTTTGCCACCAGAACCATTTCTTCGTTTTTCGCAACGAACATGCCCAATCCACTACTTTAGGTCCAAAACTCATGTTTGGGGTGGTTTCACGGAATTTCGTTGCAGCACGTCACCCATTCCGAAAACGGGTGTCGGGGTGCATACAAAGCATGAGTTTTCGCCACTGGAACCATTTCTTCGTATTTCGCAATGAACATGCCCAATCCACTACTTTAGGTCCAAAACTCATGTTTGGGGTGGTTTCGCGCAATTTCGTTGCCGTATGTCACCCATTCCGAAAACGGGTGTCGGGGTGCATACAAAGTATGAGTTTTCGCCACTGGAACCATTTCTTCGTTTTTCGCAACGAACATGCCCAATCCACTACTTTAGGTCCAAAACTCATGTTTGGGGTGGTTTCGCGCAATTTCGTTGCCGCACGTTACCCAATCCAAAAACGGGTGTCGGGTGCATACAAAGCACGAGTTTTTCCCACCGGAACCATTTCTATGTTTTTCGCAACGAACATGCCCAATCCACTACTTTAGGTCCAAAACTCATGTTTTGGGTGGTTTCACGCAATTTCGTTGCCGCATGTCACCCATTCCGAAAATGGGTGTCGGGGTGCATACAAAGCATGAGTTTTCGTCACTGGAACCATTTCTTCGTTTTTCGCAACGAACATGCCCAATCCACTACTTTAGGTCCAAAACTCATGTGTTGGGTGGTTTCGCGCAATTTTGTTGCCGCACGTCACCCATTCCGAAATCGGGTGTCGGGGTGCATACAAAGCATGAGTTTTTGCCACTAGAACCATTTCTTCGTTTTTCGCAACAAACATGCCCAATCCACTACTTTAGATCCGAAACTCATGTGTTGGGTGGTTTCGCGCAATTTTGTTGCCGCACGTCACCCATTCCGAAATCGGGTGTCGGGGTGCATACAAAGCACGAGTTTTTGCCACCGGAACCATTTCTTCGTTTTTCGCAACGAACATGCCCAATCCACTACTTTAGGTCCAAAACTCATGTGTTGGGTGGTTTCGCGTAATTTTGTTGCCGCACGTTACCCATTCCGAAAACGGGTGTCGGGGTGCATACAGAGCACGAGTTTTTGCCACCGGAACCATTTCTTCATTTTTCGCAACGAACATGCCCAATCAACTACTTGAGGTCCAAAACTCATGTTTGGGGTGGTTTCGCGCAATTTCGTTGCCGCATGTCACCCATTCCGAAAACCGGTGTCGGGGTGCATACAAAGCATGAGTTTTCGCCACTGGAACCATTTCTTCGTATTTCGCAACGAACATGCCCAATCCACTACTTTAGGTCCAAAACTCATGTTTGGGGTGGTTTCGCGCAATTTCGTTGCCGCACGTTACCCATTCCAAAAATGGGTGTCGGGTGCATACAAAGCACGAGTTTTTCCCACCGGAACCATTTCTTCGTTTTTCGCAACGAACATGCCCAATCCACTACTTTCGGTCCAAAACTCATGTGTTGGGTGGTTTCGCGCAATTTTGTTGCCGCACGTCACCTATTCCGAAAACGGGTGTCGGGGTGCATACAAAGCACGAGTTTTTCCCACCGGAACCATTTCTTCGTTTTTCGCAACGAACATGCCCAATCCACCACTTTAGGTCCAAAACTCATGTGTTGGGTGGTTTCGCGGAATTTCGTTGCCGCATGTCACCCATTCCGAAAACGGGTGTCGGGGTGCATACAAAGCATCAGTTTTCGCCAGTGGAACCATTTCTTCGTATTTCGCAACGAACATGCCCAATCCACTACTTTGGGTCCAAAACTCATGTTTGGGGTGGTTTCGCGCAATTTCGGTGCTGCACGTTACCCATTCCAAAAACGGGTGTCGGGTGCATACAAAGCACGAGTTTTTCCCACCGGAACCATTTCTTCGTTTTTCGCAACGAACATGCCCAATCCACTACTTTAGGTCCAAAACTCATGTGTTGGGTGGTTTCGCGCAACTTTGTGGCCGCACGTCACCTATTCCGAAAACGGGTGTCGGGGTGCATACAAAGCACGAGTTTTTGCCACCAGAACCATTTCTTCGTTTTTCGCAACGAACATGCCCAATCCACTACATAGGTCCAAAACTCATGTGTTGGGTGGTTTCGCGCAATTTTGTTGCTGCACGTCACCCAATCCGAAAACGGGTGTCGGGGTGCATACAAAGCACGAGTTTTTGCCACCGAAACCATTTCTTCGTTTTTCGCCACGCACATGCCCAATCCACTACTTTAGGTCCAAAACTCATGTTTGGGGTGGTTTCGCAATTTCGTTGCCGCGCGTCACCTATTCCAAAATTGGTGTCGGGTGCATATAAAGCATGAGTTTTTGCCACTGGAACCATTTCTTTGTTTTTCGCAACGAACATGCCCAATCCACTACTTTACATCCAAAACTCATGTTTGGGGTGGTTTCGCGCAATTTCGTTGCCGTATGTCACCCATTCCGAAAACGGGTGTCGGGGTGCATACAAAGTATGAGTTTTCGCCACTGGAACCATTTCTTCGTTTTTCGCAACGAACATGCCCAATCCACTACTTTAGGTCCAAAACTCATGTTTGGGGTGGTTTCGCGCAATTTCGTTGCCGCACGTCACCCGATCCAAAAACGGGTGTCGGGTGCATACAAAGCACGAGTTTTTCCCACCGGAACCATTTCTTCGTTTTTCGCAACGAACATGCCCAATCCACTACTTTAGGTCCAAAACTCATGTGTTGGGTGGTTTCGCGCAATTTTGTTGCCGCACGTCACCCATTCCGAAATCGGGTGTCGGGGTGCATACAAAGCACGAGTTTTTGCCACCGGAACCATTTCTTCGTTTTTCGCAACGAACATGCCCAATCCACTACTTTAGGTCCAAAACTCATGTGTTGGGTGGTTTCGCGTAATTTTGTTGCCGCACGTCACCCATTCCGAAAACGGGTGTCGGGGTGCATACAGAGCACGAGTTTTTCCACCAGAACCATTTCTTCGTTTTTCGCAACAAACATGCCCAATCCACTACTTTAGGTCCAAAACTCATGTTTGGGGTGGTTTCGCGGAATTTCGTTGCCGCATGTCAACCATTCCGAAAACGGGTGTCGGGGTGCATACAAAGCATGAGTTTTCGCCACTGGATCCATTTCTTCATATTTCGCAACGAACATGCCCAATCCACTACTTTTGGTCCAAAACTCATGTTTGGGGTGGTTTCGCGCAATTTCATTGTAGCACGTCACCTATTCCAAAAACTGGTGTCGGGTGCATATAAAGCACGAGTTTTTGCCACCGGAACCATTTCTTTGTTTTTCGCAATGAACATGCCCAATCCACCACTTTAGGTCCAAAACTCATGTTTGGGGTGGTTTCGCAATTTCGTTGTCGCGCGTCACCTATTTCAAAACTGGTGTCGGGTGCATATAAAGCATGAGTTTTTGCCACCGGAACCATTTCTTTGTTTTTCGCAATGAACATGCCCAATCCACTACTTTAGGTCCAAAACTCATGTTTGAGGTGGTTTCGCGCAATTTCGTTGCCGCATGTCACCCATTTCGAAAACGGGTGTCGGGGTGCATACAAAGCATGAGTTTTCGCCACTGGAACCATTTCTTCGTTTTTCGCAACGAACATGCCCAATCCACTACTTTAGGTCCAAAACTCATGTTTGGGGTGGTTTCGCGCAATTTTGTTGCCGCACGTCATTCCAAAAACGGGTGTCGGGTGCATACAAAGCACGAGTGTTTCCCACCGGAACCATTTCTTCGATTTTCGCAATGAACATGCCGAATCCACTACTTTAGGTCCAAAACTCATGTTTTGGGTGGTTTCGCGCAATTTCGTTGCCGCATGTCACCCATTCCGAAAACGGGTGTCGGGGTGCATACAAAGCATGAGTTTTTGCCACTGGAACCATTTCTTCGTTTTTCGCAACGAACATGCCCAATCCACTACTTTAGGTCCAAAACTCATGTGTTGGGTGGTTTCGCGCAATTTTGTTGCCGCAAGTCACCCATTCCGAAATCGGGTGTCGGGGTGCATACAAAGCACGAGTTTTTGCCACCGGAACCATTTCTTCGTTTTTCGCAACGAACATGCCCAATCCACTACTTTAGTTCCAAAACTCATGTGTTGGGTGGTTTCGCGTAATTTTGTTGCCGCACGTCACCCATTCCGAAAACGGGTGTCGGGGTGCATACAGAGCACGAGTTTTTGCCACCAGAACCATTTCTTCGTTTTTCGCAACGAACATGCCCAATCCACTACTTTAGGTCCAAAACTCATGTTTGGGGTGGTTTCGTGGAATATCGTTGCCGCACGTCACCCATTCCGAAAACGGGTGTCGGGGTGCATACAAAGCATGAGTTTTCGCCACTGCAACCATTTCTTTGTATTTCGCAACGAACATGCCCAATCCACTACTTTTGGTCCAAAACTCATGTTTGGGGTGGTTTCGCGCAATTTCATTGCAGCACGTCACCTATTCCAAAAACTGGTGTCGGGTGCATGTAAAGCACGAGTTTTTGCCACCGGAACCATTTCTTCGTTTTTCGCAACGAACATGCCCAATCCACTACTGTAGGTCCAAAACTCATATTTGGGGTGGTTTCGTGCAATTTCATTGCCGCACGTCACCCATTCCGAAATCGGGTGTCGGGTGCATACAAAGCACGAGTTTTTCCCACCGGAACCATTTCTTCGTTTTTCGCAACGAACATGCCCAATCCACTACTTTAGGTCCAAAACTCATGTTTTGGGTGGTTTCTCGCAATTTCGTTGCTGCATGTCACCCATTCCGAAAACGGGTGTCGGGGTGCATACAAAGCATGAGTTTTCGCCACTGGAACCATTTCTTCGTTTTTCGCAACGAACATGCCCAATGCACTACTTTAGGTCCAAAACTTATGCGTTGGGTGGTTTCACGCAATTTTGTTGCCGCACATCACCCATTCCGAAATCAGGTGTCGGGGTGCATACAAAGCACGAGTTTTTGCCACCGAAAGCATTTCTTCGTTTTTCGCAACGAACATGCTCAATCCACTACTTTAGGTCCAAAACTCATGTGTTGGGTGGTTTCGCGTAATTTTGTTGCCGCACGTCACCCATTCCGAAAACGGGTGTCGGGGTGCATACAGAGCACGAGTTTTTGCCACCAGAACCATTTCTTCGTTTTTCGCAACGAACATGCCCAATCCACTACTTTAGGTCCAAAACTCATGTTTGGGGTGGTTTCACGGAATTTCGTTGCAGCACGTCACCCATTCCGAAAACGGGTGTCGGGGTGCATACAGAGCATGAGTTTTCGCCACTGGAACCATTTCTTCGTATTTCGCAATGAACATGCCCAATCCACTACTTTTGGTCCAAAACTCATGTTTGGGGTGGTTTCGCGCAATTTCATTGCAGCACGTCACCTATTCCAAAAACTGGTGTCGGGTGCATATAAAGCACGAGTTTTTGCCACCGAAACCATTTTTTTGTTTTTCGCAATGAACATGCCCAATCCACTACTTTAGGTCCAAAACTCATGTTTGGGGTGGTTTTGCGCAATTTCGTTGCCGCATGTCACCCATTCCGAAAACGGGTGTCGGGGTGCATACAAACCATGAGTTTTCGCCACTGGAACCATTTCTTCGTTTTTCGCAACGAACATGCCCAAACCACTACTTTAGGTCCAAAACTCATGTTTGGGGTGGTTTCGCGCAATTTCGTTGCCGCACGTCACCCATTCCAAAAATGGGTGTCGGGTGCATACAAAGCACGAGTTTTTCCCACCGAAACCATTTCTTCGTTTTTCGCAACGAACATGCCCAATCCACTACTTTAGGTCCAAAAGCACGAGTTTTTCCCACCGAAACCATTTCTTCGTTTTTCGCAACGAACATGCCCAATCCACTACTTTAGGTCCAAAACTCATGTTTTGGGTGGTTTCGCGCAATTTCGTTGCCGCATGTCACCCATTCCGAAAACAGGTGTCGGGTTGCATACAAAGCATGAGTTTTCGCCACTGGAACCATTTCTTCGTTTTTCGCAATGAACATGCCCAATCCTGACTTTAGGTCCAAAACTCATGTGTTGGGTGGTTTCACGCAATTTTGTTGCCGCACGTCACCGATTCCGAAATCGGGTGTCGGGGTGCATACAAAGCATGAGTTTTTTCCACCGGAACCATTTCTTCGTTTTTCGCAACGAACATGCCCAATCCACTACTTTAGGTCCAAAACTCATGTGTTGGGTGGTTTCGCGTAATTTTGTTGCCGCACGTCACCCATTCCGAAAACGGGTGCATACAGAGCACGAGTTTTTGCCACCGGAACCATTTCTTCATTTTTCGCAACGAACATGCCCAATCCACTACTTGACTTCCAAAACTCATGTTTGGGGTGGTTTCGCGCAATTTCGTTGCTGCACGTCACCCATTCCGAAAACGGGTGTCGGGGTGCATACAAAGCTTGAGTTTTCGCCACTGGAACCATTTCTTCGTATTTCACAACGAACATGCCCATTCAACTAATTAGGTCCAAAACTCATGTTTGGGGTGGTTTCACGCAATTTCGTTGCCGGATGTCACCCATTCCGAAAATGGGTGTCGGGGGTTGTTGGGGCGAAGGCAAAGACGCCACCCTTCGCTCGGGGCCTTCGCCGTAAACGCCGGCCCGACGGAGACAAGACAACGGTCAGGGACACCCTTCGCCCCATACAACATCGGACGAAGACTCGTGGCGAGGTCATCCCACCGTGCGGCCTCGTCCAGCGCGGAGGCCCACGTGTGATCCGGCCCATTGTAACAGGCCCTGCGTGGCCGCTGCGTGTTATGGGCCTAATTTATAAAGGCATCCCTGTAATTACAGTCTGTAACCCTGCTTTATGGGAATATTCCGGGGATAACCTAGGTGTCTGTGGGCACATGCGTCCTTAACACGAGACGCTGGGTACCCGGACACCTATAAATACCCCCGCTCGGTGCCCTTGAGAGGCTAGTTGAACAGTGCTTTTGCCATCACATGCTAAAACCCTGTTTTCGCTATTACTCCCCCCTGTTGGATCAACTTGCGCCCGTGTGCAAGTTCCAACATTTGGCGCCCACCGTTCGTGCTACGAAAAAACCACCCGCGATGGCACCCAAGAAAGCTAGCTCGAAGGCTGACGAGGCTGCGAAGGCAGCACTGCTCGCCGCAAGGAAGGGCAAGGCCCTCGCACTCACCCATTCCACTCACCAAGAGGCTGCTGAAGACGACGCCCTCCGCACCTGCGGCCCTGAAGGACAACCGCAGCCTCCCCTAGGCTTCGCCCCACCAGAAGGCGCGGACCTCACCGAGGACGGTGAGGTCCTCGGCTTCGCTCCACCGGAGGGCGCGGACCTCACTGAGGACGGTGAAGTCCTTGGCGTTTCAGCGGAAGAACAGCTACAGCTGCGCGCACTGTGCCTCAAGAACCGCAATCTCCAGAGGCAAAAAGAGATACTAGAGGCCAAGCGCCAGCGCGTGTCTGCACTAGCCAAGGTGAGGCAAATGATACGCGACGAAGAGCAGAAGGCCCAAGACCTCGAGCGGGAGATCGCGCTGATGCAGCGCGAAGGCCACCTCGGCCTGCAACATGGGCCACCCCTGCAACACCACGCACAAGTGGAAGACACACGCGAAGGCCACCGCGGCCTGCAGCATGGGGCACCCCTGCAGCAGCGCGCGTAGGCGGAAGACCCGCACTTCCCCCAGCGCGACTACGCCTTCCCAGCCGCCACGCCATTTCAAGGGGTCAATTACCTCGACGAGCGAAGTCCCCTGGCGCCACATCTGCAAGTGACACCCTGGCCTGCCAACTTCCGAGCAGGGACCTATCCCAAGTACAACAGCAGCACGGACCCTGCACAGTACATCATGAGTTATCAGGTCGCCGTTGCATCTTCCGGAGGGGACGACGCCACAATGGCCAAGTCTTTCATCATCGCCCTCGAAGGCCCAGCTCTCACCTGGTTCACCAGGTTGCCCCCGCTGTCCATTGACTCCTGGAGAAGCCTAAGGGACAAATTCCTGCTCAATTTCAAAGGGTACCGCCCAGACACCGACGCCTTGGCCGAACTCTCACTCTGCAAGCAGCTGGAAAAAGAGACTCTGCGAGAATATTACCGCAAGTTTCTAACACTCAAGTCACAGCTACCCTCAGTTGATGACCAGATCGCCATTCACTATGCCATCAGTGGCCTTCGCGCCGGCGTCCTTTACAGTCATTGCATCAGAGACCCGCCCAAGAACCTTTAGGAGTTATATCAACTATTTGAAAAATACGCCAAATCCGAAGAGCTCCACCAGCGCAAGGTTGAGTCCCAGAGAAAGCCCAAAGATGCTCCACAGTCCAGCCGCACGTGGACGAGGACTCCGCAGCCAGACTCCGGCCGAGACGGCCGTAACCAGCAGCAGGTGCACAACATCGCCAACCAGCACCCCGCTGGTGATGCCCCTCGCCGCCAGGAGTATCCCCCCAGGGCCACGGAGGTGGAACTCGCGGTAGGGGCCGGGGACGCGCGCAGCCGCCGTGCCGATTCTACTGTCTCTTCCACGGCGAAGACTGCGCCCACCAAACAAAAGACTGCACAGAAACGAAGGCCACCAGAGACAGGATGGCACGGGCGCAACCGGCCGACAACCCAAGGGTCGTCGCACACACTTATCAACAACACCCTCCACCATATATCCACGCCCCTGCTCCGCATCCACCGCACCACGCTTACCAACACCATCAGGAAGTACAAATCGTACCTCCCCCACCCCCGCCTCCACACCAGCAACAACAAAACATCCCCCACCCCCACGCCCCCAAGCAAGAAGACTTCGCCGATCAGCCGTATCGCGGAGTCATTCATATGATCACTGGTGGGTCCAGTGTTGACTTCGACACCAAGCGACAAAAGCGGGACCAATACCGCAGCATCAACCACGTCGCCGTCACCGGTCCAGTCGTGCAGACGAAGTGGTCCCATGTACCGCTAACTTTCGACGCCCGAGACGTCAACCTGCGCAGCGCCCCCCACATCGACGCCATGGTCATCAACTGCAGCGTGGCAGGCTGGGACCTGCACAAAGTCCTCGTTGATAATGGTAGCCAGGCAGACATCATATTCCTCCATGCCTTCGACCGCATGGGCATAAGCCACAGCTTGCTCAAGCCTTCGGACAATCCATTATAAGGCTTCGGCGGCAAGGGCACTTTTCCTATCGGCAAAATAGAGTTGCCTCTCTCCTTCGGTGTAGCGCCCAATGCCCGAAGTGAGCAAATAACCATCGACATCATCGACATGGTGTATCCGTACAACGCTATCACGGGCCGAGGCTCCATCAACAAGTTTGAGGCAGCCATTCACGGATTGTACCTGTGCATGAAGATACCAGGTCCGTTGGGCGCCATCTCGGTCTACGGCAATCAGCAGACCGCGCGCAACATAGACCGGGACTTCGTCCCCGGGCAAAGAAATGTCCACTGCCTCATGGCCCAGCGCGAAGTCCCAGCGCCCGCCAGCTCAACTGAAAAACAGCACAAGGCGCAGCTGCAAAGCAACGACGGGACCAAGACTGTCCCCCTCGACCTGGCCACACCCAAGCAAACAGTCACGATCAGCGAAGACCTCACCTCGCATGACGAGGAAAAGCTCCTATGCTGCTTGTCCAAGAACAAGGACGTCTTCGCTTGGACAACCCTCGACCTGGTCAGGGTCAGCCGGTCCATAATTGAGCACAGCCTGGGAATCGACCCCTCGGCAAGACCGAAAAAAACAACGTCTTTGCAAAATGTCCGACGAGAAGACAGAGGCCGCCAAGGCAGAGGTACACCGCCTCCTGGAAGCCAAATTTATCGAGCCAGTGGCTTACCCCACGTGGCTCTCCAATGTGGTAATGGTGCAGAAAAAGAGCGGCAAGTGGCGAATGTGCATAGACTTCACCAGCCTTAATAAGGCCTGCCCAAAGGACAACTTCCCCTTGCCCCGGATCGACAAAATAGTCGATAGCGCGGCCGGGTGCGAGGTCATGTCACTCCTCGACTGCTTCTCTGGTTATCATCAAATATACATGAAGGAGGAGGACAAGGCCAGCACCAGCTTCATAACACCCTTCGGCACATATTGCTTTATCAGAATGCCGGAGGCACTCAAGAACGCCGGGTCCACCTTCTCCCGGCTCACCAAAACAGTGCTCGAAGGGCAAGTCGGCAGAAACGTATTCACATACGTGGACGACATCGTCGTCGCCAGCAGGAATAAAGAGGACCATCTCGCAGACCTCGCCGAGACATTCGCGAACATGCGGGACGCACGGCTTCGCCTCAACCCCGATAAATGCGTCTTCGGTGTCCGCCAGGGGAAAATATTGGGTTATCTGGTACCGCACCGCGGCATCGAGGCCAACCCAACCAAAATCCAGGCCATCATCAACATGGCGCCCCCGCAGTCAGCCAGAGAGGTCCAGCGTCTGACGGGCAGATTGGCCGCCCTCAACAGATTCATTTCCAAGTCTGCTGACCGAAGTCTTCCCTTCCTCAAAACACTCTGCGGCGCAAAAGACTTTGCTTGGGGACCAGAGCAGGCGGCGGCCTTCGCCTCACTAAAACAGTACATGATGGAGTTGGCCGTCCTTATGAGCCCCGACTCTTCGCTACCACTGTTGCTCTACGTCGCGGCTTCGCCGCACGCGGTCAGTGCGGCACTGGTTCAGGAGCAGACAGTAGAGGGCGTGATCAGGCAGTGCCCAGTATATTATGTCTCCGAGGTGCTCACACCATCAAAGTGTAACATGACAGAGCTCGAAAAGATTGCATATGTAGTCGTTATGTCTTCGCGCAAATTGCGCCACTACTTTGAAGCATTCAAGGTCCGCGTCACCTCAGATAGGGGACTGGGTGAATTATTCAGAAACCCAGAGGCATCGGTACGGATTACCAAATGGGCGGGCGAACTCTCCGGCTACCACATCACTTTCGAGCCCAGGACTGCGATCAAGTCACAAGTTTTAGCAGACTTCGTTGTCGACTGGACCGGGCCAATAACACAGCCAGAGCCGTCCGCAGAGAAGGTTTGGACAATACACTGCGACGGCGCTTGGTGCCATGCGGGGGCAGGCGCTGCTGCAGTCATCACCTCACCCGCCGGGGTCAAGCACAGATACGCGGCACGCTTATGCTTCGCCCTGGAGTCTGACAGATGCACAAACAACATCGCAGAATACGAAGCTGTCATCCTCGGCCTCCGCAAGTTAAGAGCCCTCGGCGTCACCACCTGCATAGTCCGAACAGACTCCAGGGTAGTCGCCGGCCAAGTCAAAAAGGACTATGCAGCAAAGGACCCCGCACTTATGCAGTACCTCGCGGCCATCCGAAGCCTCGAGAAACAATTCAAGGGATTCACTGTGCAGCATGTGGACCGGGCCAAGAATGAAGAAGCTGACGCATTGGCCAAGGCGGCCGCCAGGGGTGAAGCCCTCCCCTCCGACGTGTTCTATCACGTCATTGGCACACCAGCCGTCCGCAGCCCCGAGGGGCTCCAAATAACCAACGACAGCGAGGGCAAGCGCATGATCAACCTTATCATGACCGAAGACTGGCGGGCGCCAATAACCCTGTACCTGCAAGGGTTCTATCACCCAGTCGACAGCAACGAGGCCAAGCGCCTCCACCACAGAAGCCGGGACTTCGCATTGATCGAGGGCCAACTGTACAAAAAGGGGGTCAGCCAGCCGATGCTTAAGTGCGTCACCGAGACCGAGGGCGTTCAAATCCTGCGCGAAGTCCACAGGGGGACCTTCGGCTCCCACGCAGGCCCCAGGGCCCTGGCGGCAAAGGTGATACGACAAGGCTTCTACTGGCCCGCCATTATCTGCGCTGCGAATCGGGTTGTCAGATCTTGCGAAGCCTGTTAGAAATTTTCCCCACGCTCGGGGCGCCCCTCGCAGTTCACGAAGCTGATCGCCCACACGTGGCCCCTTCAGCGCTGGGGCCTAGACATCGTCGGGCCCCTGCCCACGGCTCAGAGGAACCTTAAGTTCACCTTCGTAGCCGTTGAATACTTCACTAAATGGATTGAAGCGAGGGCAGTATCCACCATCACATCAAAGATGGCCCAGAAATTCTTCTGGCAAAATATTGTTTGCCGCTTCGGAGTACCATCCGAACTCACGGTCGACAATGGCAAGCAGTTCGACAATCAAGATTTCAAAGACTTCTGCTTCTCCATCGGCACCAAGCTTGCCTTTGCCTCCGTGTACCACCCACAGTCCAACGGATTCGTGGAGCGTGCCAACGGCAAAATTTTCACAGCTGTCAAGAAAATGCTCCTTGACGACAAAAAAGGCAAGTGGCCCGACCTGTTACCCGAAGTGGTCTGGGCACTGAATACAACCGAGTGCAGGGCGACTGGGTTTACCCCCTTTCGCCTATTATACGGGTCGGAGGCCATGACCCCGCAAGAAATAAAGCATGGGTCGCCTCGGACAGCCGCGTCGGCCGTCCCAGACATAGATGAGCCAACTTCGAAGGATCTCATCAACGGAGACCGCGTCTTCGCCCTGCAGGCCCTGGACAAATACCAAGCCCAGACAAAAGCATGGCGCGACCAGGCAGTCATCCTAAGGGAATTCAGCGAAGGGGACCTCGTCCTCATCCGGACAGCTCGAACGGAGTCCAGAGGCAAGCTGGAGCCCATGTGGGAGGGCCCTTACATTGTCAAGTCGAAGGCCTCCCCCAGCGCATACAGGCTTGCAACGCCAGACGTCGAAGACTTAGAACATTCCTGGAACATTGATAATCTGCGCAAATTTTTTGTTTGACTCATCAGGGCCAGCCCGCCCTTGTAATTTGTAAAAACAATTTTGTTCTGGCCCGCACTCTTTTCCTCCCGGGGGGTGAGGTTTTTAACGAGGCGGAGTCATGTAATATACAAGAGAAAAATCCCCCGCAAAATCCACGTCGAAAAAAGACCGCATTAACGGTCTTCGACATTCGACTAATACAAAGTCACCGCGAGGCCCGGTAGCAGCCGCCCTCGCGTGCGACAAATCCGCGCAGAAGTCGCCTAAGGGTGCAGCCGGATTAGCACAACAAGTGCGAAAAATCGAAGTCTTCCATGAAGACTATCCGCGCAAAAGTCGCCTAAGGGTGCAGCCGGACTAGCACAACAAGTGCGAAAAACCGAAGTCGTCCACGAAGACTATCCGCACAGAAGTCGCCTAAGGGCGCAGCCGGATTAGCACAACAAGTGTGAAAAATCGAAGTCTTCCACGAAGACTATCCGCGCCGAAGTCGCCTAAGGGTGCAGCCGGATCGAAGTCTTCCACGAAGACTATCTGCGCAGAAGTCTCCTAAGGGTGCAGCCGGATTAGCACAACAAGTGCGAAAAATCAAAGTCTTCCACGAAGACTATCCGCGCCGAAGTCGCCTAAGGGTGCAGCCGGATCGAAGTCTTCCACGAAGACTATCCGCGCAGAAGTCGCCTAAGGGTGCAGCCGGATTAGCACAACAAGTGCGAAAAATCAAAGTCTTCCACGAAGACTATCCGCGCAGAAGTCGCCTAAGGGTGCAGCCGGACTAGCGCAATAAGTGCAAAAAATTCTAATTTGCCGCGAACACTATCCCTGCAGAAGTCGCCTCAGGGTGCAGCAGGGACAGCGCATCAAGTCCGACGAACCGATTACAATGGTACAGCCGCACGAAGCCTAACAAGTGCAAAAACGGCTACACCAAACTGTCCGCACAAAGGCCGACTACATGCGCACCAGACCAACATAACAAACACACCAGACCAAGCACTTAACGCCTTCGCGAACATAGCCGGGTGTGCGAAGGCACACAACCTCATCATACAAGCCATTACTCATGTACAAGCGAAGGCATCGCATTCTACATTAGCTCGACCTTCGGAATAATTCCCATCTCCCTATAGTTAAATAACATTATCCTAAGCTCCTCACCCGTAAAAAGGCTTCGCAACTTCCCCTCACCTGCACTCACAGCGGCCGGCAGGGACAACAGTTCCTGCCTGCCAGCCCCACTCACCCGAAGCCGACCGGCGTCCGCTCCACTCACTCTACGCTTCGCAACCGCCCTTCGCCGCCTACGCCTAGTGCTCGGACCAGACACAACATCAGCATCCGCAGCTTGCGACGAAGCCTCCGCCACTGCCACATCCAAGGCCGCAAAGTAGTCCAAGTCCTCATCCGACGACTCTTCGGTCCATTCAACAAAGCTCCCAGAGTCACCGAACTCAGAAAATTTAGATGCAGACTCATCCGATTTATTCCAATCATCCACGGTCGAAGCCGCCCAAAAATTAGCAGTAGCGGTTGCGTGCGCAGGCCCAAAATCTTGAACCTGCGCAGCAACCAAGGTTCAGCAACAATATCCAAAATTTCCTAACTACCCACACCCACTAGGCCACCTGCAAAGACCCAGCCGTCGCGGGAGCCTCCACCGTCGCCTCCGCAGCCTCCGCCACAGGATCCTCAGCTCTCGGCGCAGCAGTTGACGACGGGTCTCCGCCGGCCGCAGTGGCTGCAGGGGCATGAGGAACGCCTTCGGCGGTTTTCGGGGGCGGCTCCGGAGCGGCCTCGGGCACAGCCGCCGCCGGGTTCGGCTCCGGGTCAGGCAGCGCGCTGTTCAAAGCACCGAAGTCATCCACTCTCTCGCCACGCGCTGCCTGAGACACAGCACACAGACTCAGCAAACCCACATTTAACCCACATTAAACAAACAGCAAACAAAAGCCAAACATTACCTGACTCCTCGCCATCTCAGCCCGCTCCCTGACCACCTCTCGACCGTGGGGGCCCCACATCCGGTCGTAGAGGGCTCCGGCGGATTCCATCACTATAGGGTCCTCAACCTTGTAGATATCACGCTCCAAATCCTCATCAGCCTCGTCGAAGACCTCATAGTGCCGGCACCCTTCGCGAGAGAGCGCGTTCATCGCCCCCTCGCAGGTGACCAGAGAGGCATAAGACATAAACCCCTCCACGATGGTGGGGAGCGCCTGTAGGCTGCAGCTCCTCCTGCACCCACTCAAGGCAGCGAAGTCCGGGCTCTCGGTCCGGCATTTCAAATTCAGCGGTCCGCGCGCCCAGCTCACGGTACGAATCCATAAGCTGCTTGCGCGTCTGCTCAGCCTCCGTGCGCGCCGAGGCCTCGGCCCTCTCCACATGGCTCTGCAGCGCGCTAAGCCGCTCCTCCAGCTGCTCGGCGCGCTGCCTGGCAAGGCTGCCCTCCGCCCGCGCCAAGTTGGCCTCCGCCTGCGCAGCCTGCGCCTTGGCGAGGGCCTCAGTAGCCTCCTCCCTCTCCGCCGCCAGTTGGCGCCGGAGGTCAGCCTTCTCCCCCTCCAGCACAGCCACCTTGTCCGCCAGCTTGCGGCACTTACTGTCGGCGGCCGACTTTTCTCGGACAGCGTCAGCATGTTGCGTCCGAAGTCTCTCGACTTCGGCAGACACAACTGCCGTCAGGGCCCCCGACGCCATTCGGTTTGCGAAGTTAGCCGCCTACAAGACACACATAAGACCACAGCCCCGGCGAAGCCGTTTAAAAAAAAACCGAACTGAGGTCTAGCTCAACGCACCTGACTTAGCGCCTCCTTCATCTCCTCCAGCCGGCGGGACACGGCACCCGCCTCGTCCTTGACGGCAGTGAGTGCCGGTATCTCGCCACCGGCACAAAGTACACTACCCTTCGCCCTTGGCACCATGGCAGTCGCCGCGGCAGGCGGAACAACAAGAAGCTGGTCTTCGTCCGACCCTGCGACGCATCAACAAATTAAAAAAAAAACTCGAGCCAACGACTTACCAACAAGATAATCGTCCACACTAATGTCGGTGGCGAAGTCAGCAAAGCGCTTGCCAGGGGGCGGCAACCCTCGAGCCACCTTCGCAGCCTCCGGCAACCCGCTGGACAAAGGGGCAGCCTTCGCTGGCTTGGGCCCACCGGTGACAGCCGCCTTCGCAGCGTCCGGCGCCCTACTGGATGCAGGGACGGCCGACTTAGCCGCTAGCGGTGGCTGGCCTCCGCCGGGGCAGTAGCCTTCGTCGCCCCCCGCTGCCTCTTCGGCCTGGCTTCATGAAGCCTGACGACCGCCTGGCGCTTCTGTGCAGCTCCCTGGCGATCCTTGTCCATCACTGCCGACACAACAGCAGCAATATTCCGCCCGTAAGGAAACACTTTCCAAGCACGAACCATGCGAGATGTAAAAAAGTCTTCGCCGGCCGCGCGGGGGACAGGAACATTCTTAGGCCACCAACCCCCGGTAACCCTCAGCATCCGCGCCGAAGACTCCTGGAGCTCGGGCGAAGACATCCTTCCCCCCTGGGCCGCGCATGTCCTCATCAATTCTCTAGCAAAACCATCAGAAACCCCAAGTCCTCCCACAGTAGTACCTAGTTTCCTCTTCTTAGACGGGGTGGCCGCCGGCGAGGGGTCGTCTCCAGACTACACCACCGGTTTCTTCCCGCGACGATCCACATCGTCTTGGCCGGGATAACCGCCATACGGCAGACGATTCAACTCAAAAACCCTGTTCAAGCGGTCATTTGACCCGCGAATGTCCCAGCTGCGCTGGCCCTCTGTCCTAGGCACATACCGACCCACGATCCGCACCGCCCCATCCTCCGCCTCGCGCACAAAGGCGGCCGGATCGCGACTCTGCAGATCCAGCGCAAAGGCAGGACTTCGCACCAGCTTCCCACCGTGGGAAAGCATCTGGCGAGGGCACACTTCGCCCAGCGCCCAGCCATGAGCCAAAGGCCATACCCTGAACGCCACAAACTCCTCAACCAAATCGCGCCTGCTGCTCAGGCCGGCGGCGCACCGAAGGGCCCCTTCGTCTGCATCCTCATCCGCCACTTCGAAAGGCGGGTATGCTGAGTAAAAATGCGAGCACATCTCGGACACAGGGAGCCCCGGATGGTCTTCGGCTGTACCCTCCGCGACGTAGAACCAAAAATCCTGCCAATTGCCCCATTTGTTGCGGGCGCAAGGAACCAACTCAACTACCTGCATCGTGGTCTTGCCGGTCTTCGGCGTAAATGTACAGGACCCAAACTGGGCAACTTCACTTCCAATCATCCTCTTCTGCCAGTGCAGGCAATAATACTTCGCGAAGACTTCGACTGATGGCTGCCCGCCGTACAAGTCGACGCCCAGACATACTTCGACAGAGCCACCACGGCATTCAGAGTCAGCTGATGCATCTGAACATTAAATCTGCGCAGGACTTCTCCAACAAATCGGTGCGCAGGCAGGCGGAGACCAGCGGCAAAGAACGCCTTGAACACAACCAACTCGCCTTCCGGCTCGGGGACTTCCTCCGTCCCCGGGACACGAGCGACCCCGCCGCCAAAGTAACCAAGCCGCTGCATATCCTGCACGCAGGCCGACGACATCCGCGACACACCAAAATCCACAATATCGCCGGCGTGCAACTCCTCCGCCGCCACAGTACTCAGCGTTTCCTCAGACGACGCGTCGGCAGGCAGCGAAGCGGCAGCAGAAGAAGAAGAGGTCGGCATCGCTACGTACCGTCGGCGGCGGCGGGTGGTCTGCATCACTCGAGCCAGATCTTCGGCGAACAAGAGCAAGGAGGGCCGATGAGCGGTAGAGACGGTGGAGAAAGCGGCTAGGGTTTTCACGGAGCGCGGAAGAATAAATTTCAAAACGCGCCGCCCCCGCCCCCTTTTATACACAGGGCACGGCGCTTCGGGAAACCCGCAGTCCCACAGTACGGCGTCAATCAACGGTCATGTCAAAACCCCCCGCGGAACCACTTCGAGCGAGGGCAGCGTCTCCGCCATCTAGCGACGTCTTCGGCACCAGATGACTTAGTCGAACTGGTCCCTCGGAGGGCAAATGTTGGGGCGAAGGCAAAGACGCCACCCTTCGCTCGGGGCCTTCGCCGTAAACGCCGGCCCGACGGAGACAAGACAACGGTCAGGGACACCCTTCGCCCCATACGACATCGGACGAAGACTCATGGCGAGGTCATCCCACCGTGCGGCCTCGTCCAGCGCAGAGGCCCACGTGTGATCCGGCCCATTGTAACAGGCCCTGCGTGGCCGCTACGTGTTACGGGCCTAATTTATAAAGGCGTCCCTGTAATTACAGTCTGTAACCCTGCTTTATGGGAATATTCCGGGGATAACCTAGGTGTCTGAGGGCACATGCATCCTTAACACAGGACGTTGGGTACCCGGACACCTATAAATACCCCGCTCGGTGCCCTTGAGAGGCTAGTTGAATAGTGCTTTTGCCATCACGTGCTAAAACCCTGTTTGCGCTATTACTCCCCCCTGTTGGATCAACTTGCGCCCGTGTGCAAGTTCCAACAGGGGTGCATACAAAGCATGAGTTTTCGCCACTAGAACCATTTCTTCGTTTTTCACAACGAACATGCCCAATCCACTACTTTAGGTCCAAAACTCATGTTTCGGGTGGTTTTGGGCAATTTCGTTGCCGCACGTCACCCATTCCAAAAACGGGTGTCGGGTGCAAACAAAGCACGAGTTTTTCCCACCGGAACCATTTCTTCGTTTTTCGCAACGAACATGCCCAATCCACTACTTTAGGTCCAAAACTCATGTGTTGGGTGGTTTCGCGCAATTTCGTGGCCGCACGTCACCCATTCCGAAAACGGGTGTCGGGGTGCATACAAAGCACGAGTTTTCGCCACCGGAACAGTATCTTCGTTTTTCGCAATGAACATGCCCAATCCACTAGTTTAGGTCCAAAACTCATGTTTGGGGTGGTTTCGCGCAATTTCGTTGCCGCACGTCACCCATTCCGAAAACGGGTGTCGAGGTGCATACAAAGCATGAGTTTTTGCCACCGGAACCATTTCTTCGTTTGTCGCAATGAACATGCCCAATCCACTACTTTAGGTCCAAAACTAATGTTTGAGGAGTTTTCGCGCAATTTCGTTGCCGCACGTCACCCATTCCGAAACGGGTGTCGGGGTGCATACAAAGCACGAGTTTTTGCCACCGAAACCATTTCTTCATTTTTCGCCACGCACATGCCCAATCCACTACTTTAGGTCCAAAACTCATGTTTGGGGTGGTTTCGCAATTTCGTTGCCGCGCGTCACCCATTCCGAAAATGGGTGTCGGGTGCATACAAAGCACGAGTTTTTGCCACCGGAACCATTTCTTCGTTTTTCGCAAGTAACAAGCCCAATCCACTACTTTAGGTCCAAAACTCATGTGTTGAGTGGTTTCGCGCAATTTCGTTGCCGCATGTCACCCATTCCGACAACGGGTGTCAGGGTGCATACAAAGCATGAGTTTTCGCCACTGGAACCATTTCTTCGTTTTTCGCAACGAACATGCCCAATGCACTACTTTAGGTCCAAAACTCATGTGTTGGGTCGTTCCGCGCAATTTTGTTGCCGCACGTCACCCATTCCGAAATCGGGTGTCGGGGTGCATACAAAGCACGAGTTTTTGCCACCGGAACCATTTCTTCGTTTTTCGCAACGAACATGCCCAATCCACTACTTTTGGTCCAAAACTCATGTGTTGGGTGGTTTCGCGTAATTTCGTTGCCGCATGTCACCCATTCCGACAACGGGTGTCGGGGTGCGTACAAAGCATGAGTTTTCGCCACTGGAACCATTTCTTCGTTTTTCGCAACGAACATGCCCAATCCACTACTTTAGGTCCAAAACTCATGTGTTGGGTCGTTTCGCGCAATTTTGTTGCCGCACGTCACCCATTCCGAAAACGGGTGTCGGGGTGCATACAGAGCACGAGTTTTTGCCACCAGAACCATTTCTTCGTTTTTCGCAACAAACATGCCCAATCCACTACTTTAGGTCCAAAACTCTTGCTTGGGGTGGTTTCGCGGAATTTCGTTGCCGCACGTCACCCATTCCGAAAATGGGTGTCGGGGCGCATACAAAGCATGACTTTTCGCCACTGGAACCATTTCTTCGTATTTCGCAACGAGCATGCCCAATCCACTACTTTTGGTCCAAAACTCATGTTTGGGGTGGTTTCGCGCAATTTCATTGCAGCACGTCACCTATTCCAAAAACTGGTGTCGGCTGCATATAAAGCACGAGTTTTTGCCACCGGACCCATTTCTTTGTTTTTCGCAACGAACATGCCCAATCCACTACTTTAGGTCCAAAACTCATGTTTGGGGTGGTTTCGTGCAATTTCGTTGCCGCATGTCACCCATTCCGAAAACGGGTGTTTGGGTGCATACAAAGCATGAGTTTTCGCCACTGGAACCATTTCTTTGTTTTTCGCAACGAACATGCCCAATCCACTACTTTAGGTCCAAAACTCATGTTTGGGGTGGTTTCACGCAATTTCATTGCAGCACGTCACCTATTCCAAAAACTGGTGTCGGCTGCATATAAAGCACGAGTTTTTGCCACCGGACCCATTTCTTTGTTTTTCGCAATGAACATGCCCAATCCACTACTTTAGGTCCAAAACTCATGTTTGGGGTGGTTTCGCGCAATTTCGTTGCCGCATGTCACCCATTCCGAAAACGGGTGTCTGGGTGCATACAAAGCATGAGTTTTCGCCACTGGAACCATTTCTTCGTTTTTCGCAACGAACATGCCCAATCCACTACTTTAGGTCCAAAACTCATGTTTGGGGTGGTTTCGCGCAATTTCGTTGCCGCACGTCACCCATTCGAAAAACGGGTGTCGGGTGCATACAAAGCACGAGTTTTTCCCATTGGAACCATTCCTTCGTTTTTCGCAACGAACATGCCCAATCCACTACTTTAGGTCCAAAACTCATGTTTTGGGTGGTTTCGCGCAATTTCGTTGCCGCACGTCACCCATTCCAAAAACGGGTGTCGGGGTGCATACAAAGCACGAGTTTTTGCCACCGGAACCATTTCTTCGTTTTTCGCAACGAACATGCCCAATACACTACTTCAGGTCCAAAACTCATGTGTTGGGCGGTTTCATGCAATTTTGTTGCCGCACGTCACCCATTCCAAAAACGGGTGTCGGGGTGCATACAAAGCACGAGTTTTTGCCACCGGAACCATTTCTTCGTTTTTCGCAACGAACATGCCCAATCCACTACTTTAGGTCCAAAACTCATGTGTTGGGTGGTTTCGCGTAATTTTGTTGCCGCACGTCACCCATTCCGAAAACAGGTGTCGGGGTGCATACAGAGCACGAGTTTTTGCCACCAGAACCATTTCTTCATTTTTCGCAACGAACATGCCCAATCCACTACTGGACTTCCAAAACTCATGTTTGGGGTGGTTTCGCGCAATTTCGTTGCCGCACGTCACCCATTCCGAAAACGGGTGTCGGGGTGCATACAAAGCATGAGTTTTCGCCACTGGAACCATTTCTTCGTTTTTTGCAACGAACATGCCCAATCCACTACTTTAGGTCCAAAACTCATGTTTGGGGTGGTTTCGCGCAATTTCGTTGCCGCACGTCACCCATTCCAAAAACGGGTGTCGGGTGCATACAAAGCACGAGTTTTTCCCACCGGAACCATTTCTTCGTTTTTCGCAACGAACATGCCCAATCCACTACTTTAGGTCCAAAACTCATGTGTTGGGTGGTTTCACGCAATTTTGTTGCCGCACGTCACCTATTCCGAAAACGGGGTCGGGGTGCATACAAAGCACGAGTTTTTGCCACCAGAACCATTTCTTCGTTTTTCGCAACGAACATGCCCAATCCACTACTTTAGGTCCAAAACTCATGTTTGGCGTGGTTTCGCGCAATTTCGTTGCCGCTTGTCACCCATTCCGAAAAAAGGTGTCGGGGTGCATACAAAGCATGAGTTCTCGCCACTGGAACCATTTCTTCGTTTTTCGCAACGAACATGCCCAATCCACTACTTTAGGTTCAAAACTCATGTTTGGGGTGGTTTCGCGCAATTTCGTTGCCGCACGTCACCCATTCCAAAAACGGGTGTCGGGTGCATACAAAGCACGAGTTTTTCCCACCGGAACCATTTCTTCGTTTTTCGCAACGAACATGCCCAATCCACTACTTTAGTTCCAAAACTCATGTGTTGGGTGGTTTCGCGCAATTTTGTCGCCGCACGTCACCCATTACGAAAACGGGTGTCAGGGTGCATACAAAGCACGAGTTTTTGCCACCGGAACCATTACTTCGTTTTTCGCAACGAACATGCCCAATCCACTACTTTAGGTCCAAAACTCATGTGTTGGGTGGTTTCGCGTAATTTTGTTGCCGCACGTCTCCCATTCCGAAAACGGGTGTCGGGGTGCATACAAAGCACGAGTTTTTGCCACCGGAACCATTTCTTCGTTTTTCGCAACGAACATGCCCAATCCACTACTTTTGGTCCAAAACTCATGTGTTGGGTGGTTTCGCACAATTTCGTTGCCGCACGTCACCCATTCCGAAAACGGGTGTCGGGGTGCATACAAAGCACGAGTTTTTGCCACCGGAACCATTTCTTCATTTTTCGCAACGACCATGCCCAATCCACTACTTTAGGTCCAAAACTCATGTTTTGGGTGGTTTCGCGCAATTTCGTTGCCGCACGTCACCCATTCCGAAAATGGGTGTCGGGGTGCATACAAAGCACGAGTTTTTGCCACCGGAACCATTTCTTCGTTTTTCGCAACGAACATGCCCAATACACTACTTCAGGTCCAAAACTCAAGTGTTGGGTGATTTCGTGCAATTTTGTTGCCACACGTCACCCATTCCAAAAACGGGTGTCGGGGTGCATACAAAGCACAAGTTTTTGCCACCGGAACCATTTCTTCGTTTTTTCTCAACGAACATGCCCAATCCACTACTTTAGGTCCAAAACTCATGTGTTGGGTGGTTTCGCGTAATTTTGTTGCCGCACGTCACCCATTCCGAAAATGGGTGTCGGGGTGCATACAGAGCACGAGTTTTTGCCACCGGAACCATTTCTTCATTTTTTCGCAACGAACATGCCCAATCCACTACTGGACTTCCAAAACTCATGTTTGGGGTGGTTTCGCGCAATTTCGTTGCCGCACGTCACCCATTCCGAAAACGGGTGTCGGGGTGCATACAAAGCATGAGTTTTCGCCACTGGAACCATTTCTTCGTTTTTCGCAACGAACATGCCCAATCCACTACTTTAGGTCCAAAACTCATGTTTGGGGTGGTTTCGCGCAATTTCGTTGCCGCACGTCACCCATTCCAAAAACGGGTGTCGGGTGCAAACAAAGCACGAGTTTTTCCCACCGGAACCATTTCTTCGTTTTTCGCAACGAACATGCCCAATCCACTACTTTAGGTCCAAAACTCATGTGTTGGGTGGTTTCGCGCAATTTCGTGGCCGCACGTCACCCATTCCGAAAACGGGTGTCGGGGTGCATACAAAGCACGAGTTTTCGCCACCGGAACAGTATCTTCGTTTTTCGCAATGAACATGCCCAATCCACTAGTTTAGGTCCAAAACTCATGTTTGGGGTGGTTTCGCGCAATTTCGTTGCCGCACGTCACCCATTCCGAAAACGGGTGTCGAGGTGCATACAAAGCAAGAGTTTTTGCCACCGGAACCATTTCTTCGTTTTTCGCAATGAACATGCCCAATCCACTACTTTAGGTCCAAAACTAATGTTTGAGGAGTTTTCGCGCAATTTCGTTGCCGCACGTCACCCATTCCGAAACGGGTGTCGGGGTGCATACAAAGCACGAGTTTTTGCCACCGAAACCATTTCTTCATTTTTCGCCACGCACATGCCCAATCCACTACTTTAGGTCCAAAACTCATGTTTGGGGTGGTTTCGCAATTTCGTTGCCGCGCGTCACCCATTCCGAAAATGGGTGTCGGGTGCATACAAAGCACGAGTTTTTGCCACCGGAACCATTTCTTCGTTTTTCGCAAGTAACAAGCCCAATCCACTACTTTAGGTCCAAAACTCATGTGTTGAGTGGTTTCGCGCAATTTCGTTGCCGCATGTCACCCATTCCGACAACGGGTGTCAGGGTGCATACAAAGCATGAGTTTTCGCCACTGGAACCATTTCTTCGTTTTTCGCAACGAACATGCCCAATGCACTACTTTAGGTCCAAAACTCATGTGTTGGGTCGTTCCGCGCAATTTTGTTGCCGCACGTCACCCATTCCGAAATCGGGTGTCGGGGTGCATACAAAGCACGAGTTTTTGCCACTGGAACCATTTCTTCGTTTTTCGCAACGAACATGCCCAATCCACTACTTTTGGTCCAAAACTCATGTGTTGGGTGGTTTCGCGTAATTTCGTTGCCGCATGTCACCCATTCCGACAACGGGTGTCGGGGTGCGTACAAAGCATGAGTTTTCGCCACTGGAACCATTTCTTCGTTTTTCGCAACGAACATGCCCAATCCACTACTTTAGGTCCAAAACTCATGTGTTGGGTCGTTTCGCGCAATTTTGTTGCCGCACGTCACCCATTCCGAAAACGGGTGTCGGGGTGCATACAGAGCACGAGTTTTTGCCACCAGAACCATTTCTTCGTTTTTCGCAACAAACATGCCCAATCCACTACTTTAGGTCCAAAACTCATGCTTGGGGTGGTTTCGCGGAATTTCGTTGCCGCACGTCACCCATTCCAAAAATGGGTGTCGGGGCGCATACAAAGCATGACTTTTCGCCACTGGAACCATTTCTTCGTATTTCGCAACGAGCATGCCCAATCCACTACTTTTGGTCCAAAACTCATGTTTGGGGTGGTTTCGTGCAATTTCATTGCAGCACGTCACCTATTCCAAAAACTGGTGTCGGCTGCATATAAAGCACGAGTTTTTGCCACCGGACCCATTTCTTTGTTTTTCGCAACGAACATGCCCAATCCACTACTTTAGGTCCAAAACTCATGTTTGGGGTGGTTTCGCGCAATTTCGTTGCCGCATGTCACCCATTCCGAAAACGGGTGTTTGGGTGCATACAAAGCATGAGTTTTCGCCACTGGAACCATTTCTTTGTTTTTCGCAACGAACATGCCCAATCCACTACTTTAGGTCCAAAACTCATGTTTGGGGTGGTTTCACGCAATTTCATTGCAGCACGTCACCTATTCCAAAAACTGGTGTCGGCTGCATATAAAGCACGAGTTTTTGCCACCGGACCCATTTCTTTGTTTTTCGCAATGAACATGCCCAATCCACCACTTTAGGTCCAAAACTCATGTTTGGGGTGGTTTCGCGCAATTTCGTTGCCGCATGTCACCCATTCCGAAAACGGGTGTCTGGGTGCATACAAAGCATGAGTTTTCGCCACTGGAACCATTTCTTCGTTTTTCGCAACGAACATGCCCAATCCACTACTTTAGGTCCAAAACTCATGTTTGGGGTGGTTTCGCGCAATTTCGTTGCCGCACGTCACCCATTCGAAAAACGGGTGTCGGGTGCATACAAAGCACGAGTTTTTCCCATTGGAACCATTCCTTCGTTTTTCGCAACGAACATGCCCAATCCACTACTTTAGGTCCAAAACTCATGTTTTGGGTGGTTTCGCGCAATTTCGTTGCCGCACGTCACCCATTCCAAAAACGGGTGTCGGGGTGCATACAAAGCACGAGTTTTTGCCACCGGAACCATTTCTTCGTTTTTCGCAACGAACATGCCCAATACACTACTTCAGGTCCAAAACTCATGTGTTGGGCGGTTTCATGCAATTTTGTTGCCGCACGTCACCCATTCCAAAAACGGGTGTCGGGGTGCATACAAAGCACGAGTTTTTGCCACCGGAACCATTTCTTCGTTTTTCGCAACGAACATGCCCAATCCACTACTTTAGGTCCAAAACTCATGTGTTGGGTGGTTTCGCGTAATTTTGTTGCCGCACGTCACCCATTCCGAAAACAGGTGTCGGGGTGCATACAGAGCACGAGTTTTTGCCACCGGAACCATTTCTTCATTTTTCGCAACGAACATGCCCAATCCACTACTGGACTTCCAAAACTCATGTTTGGGGTGGTTTCGCGCAATTTCGTTGCCGCACGTCACCCATTCCGAAAACGGGTGTCGGGGTGCATACAAAGCATGAGTTTTCGCCACTGGAACCATTTCTTCGTTTTTTGCAACGAACATGCCCAATCCACTACTTTAGGTCCAAAACTCATGTTTGGGGTGGTTTCGCGCAATTTCGTTGCCGCACGTCACCCATTCCAAAAACGGGTGTCGGGTGCATACAAAGCACGAGTTTTTCCCACCGGAACCATTTCTTCGTTTTTCGCAACGAACATGCCCAATCCACTACTTTAGGTCCAAAACTCATGTGTTGGGTGGTTTCACGCAATTTTGTTGCCGCACGTCACCTATTCCGAAAACGGGGTCGGGGTGCATACAAAGCACGAGTTTTTGCCACCAGAACCATTTCTTCGTTTTTCGCAACGAACATGCCCAATCCACTACTTTAGGTCCAAAACTCATGTTTGGCGTGGTTTCGCGCAATTTCGTTGCCGCTTGTCACCCATTCCGAAAACAGGTGTCGGGGTGCATACAAAGCATGAGTTCTCGCCACTGGAACCATTTCTTCGTTTTTCGCAACGAACATGCCCAATCCACTACTTTAGGTTCAAAACTCATGTTTGGGGTGGTTTCGCGCAATTTCGTTGCCGCACGTCACCCATTCCAAAAACGGGTGTCGGGTGCATACAAAGCACGAGTTTTTCCCACCGGAACCATTTCTTCGTTTTTCGCAACGAACATGCCCAATCCACTACTTTAGTTCCAAAACTCATGTGTTGGGTGGTTTCGCGCAATTTTGTCGCCGCACGTCACCCATTACGAAAACGGGTGTCAGGGTGCATACAAAGCACGAGCTTTTGCCACCGGAACCATTACTTCGTTTTTCGCAACGAACATGCCCAATCCACTACTTTAGGTCCAAAACTCATGTGTTGGGTGGTTTCGCGTAATTTTGTTGCCGCACGTCTCCCATTCCGAAAACGGGTGTCGGGGTGCATACAAAGCACGAGTTTTTGCCACCGGAACCATTTCTTCGTTTTTCGCAACGAACATGCCCAATCCACTACTTTTGGTCCAAAACTCATGTGTTGGGTGGTTTCGCACAATTTCGTTGCCGCACGTCACCCATTCCGAAAACGGGTGTCGGGGTGCATACAAAGCACGAGTTTTTGCCACCGGAACCATTTCTTCATTTTTCGCAACGACCATGCCCAATCCACTACTTTAGGTCCAAAACTCATGTTTTGGGTGGTTTCGCGCAATTTCGTTGCCGCACGTCACCCATTCCGAAAATGGGTGTCGGGGTGCATACAAAGCACGAGTTTTTGCCACCGGAACCATTTCTTCGTTTTTCGCAACGAACATGCCCAATACACTACTTCAGGTCCAAAACTCATGTGTTGGGTGGTTTCGTGCAATTTTGTTGCCACACGTCACCCATTCCAAAAACGGGTGTCGGGGTGCATACAAAGCACGAGTTTTTGCCACCGGAACCATTTCTTCGTTTTTCGCAACGAACATGCCCAATACACTACTTCAGGTCCAAAACTCATGTGTTGGGTGGTTTCGTGCAATTTTGTTGCCGCACGTCACCCATTCCGAAAATGGGTGTCGGGGTGCATACAGAGCACGAGTTTTTGCCACCGAAACCATTTCTTCAATTTTTCGCAACGAACATGCCCAATCCACTACTGGACTTCCAAAACTCATGTTTGGGGTGGTTTCGCGCAATTTCGTTGCCGCACGTCACCCATTCCGAAAACGGGTGTCGGGGTGCATACAAAGCATGAGTTTTCCCCACTGGAACCATTTCTTCGTTTTTCGCAACGAACATGCCCAATCCACTACTTTAGGTCCAAAACTCATGTTTGGGGTGGTTTCGCGCAATTTCGTTGCCGCACGTCACCCATTCCAAAAACGGGTGTCGGGTGCATACAAAGCACGAGTTTTTCCCACCGGAACCATTTCTTCGTTTTTCGCAACGAACATGCCCAATCCACTACTTTAGGTCCAAAACTCATGTGTTGGGTGGTTCCACGCAATTTTGTTGCCGCACGTCACATATTCCGAAAACGGGGTCGGGGTGCATACAAAGCACGAGTTTTTGCCACCAGAACCATTTCTTCGTTTTTCGCAACGAACATGCCCAATCCACTACTTTAGGTCCAAAACTCATGTTTGGCGTGGTTTCGCGCAATTTCGTTGCCGCTTGTCACCCATTCCGAAAACAGGTGTCGGGGTGCATACAAAGCATGAGTTTTCGCCACTGGAACCATTTCTTCGTTTTTCGCAACGAACATGCCCAATCCACTACTTTAGGTCCAAAACTCATGTTTGGGGTGGTTTCGCGCAATTTCGTTGCCGCACGTCACCCATTCCAAAAACGGGTGTCGGGTGCATACAAAGCACGAGTTTTTCCCACCGGAACCATTTCTTCGTTTTTCGCAACGAACATGCCCAATCCACTACTTTAGTTCCAAAACTCATGTGTTGGGTGGTTTCGCGCAATTTTGTTGCCGCACGTCACCCATTACGAAAATGGGTGTCAGGGTGCATACAAAGCACGAGTTTTTGCCACCGGAACCATTACTTCGTTTTTCGCAACGAACATGCCCAATCCACTACTTTAGGTCCAAAACTCATGTGTTGGGTGGTTTCGCGTAATTTTGTTGTCGCACGTCACCCATTCCGAAAACGGGTGTCGGGGTGCATACAGAGCACGAGTTTTTGCCACCGGAACCATTTCTTCGTTTTTCGCAATGAACATGCCCAATCCACTACTGGACTTCCAAAACTCATGTTTGGGGTGGTTTCGCGCAATTTCGTTGCCGCACGTCACCCATTCCGAAAACGGGTGTCGGGGTGCATACAAAGCATGAGTTTTCGCCACTGGAACCATTTCTTCGTTTTTCGCAACGAACATGCCCAATCCACTACTTTAGGTCCAAAACTCATGTTTGGGGTGGTTTCGCGCAATTTCGTTGCCGCACGTCACCCATTCCAAAAACGGGTGTCGGGTGCATACAAAGCACGAGTTTTTCCCACCGGAACCATTTCTTCGTTTTTCGCAACGAACATGCCCAATCCACTACTTTAGGTCCAAAACTCATGTGTTGGGTGGTTTCACGCAATTTTGTTGCCGCACGTCACCTATTCCGAAAACGGGGTCGGGGTGCATACAAAGCACGAGTTTTTGCCACCAGAACCATTTCTTCGTTTTTCGCAACGAACATGCCCAATCCACTACTTTAGGTCCAAAACTCATGTTTGGCGTGGTTTCGCGCAATTTCGTTGCCGCTTGTCACCCATTCCGAAAACGGGTGTCGGGGTGCATGCAAAGCATGAGTTTTCGCCACTGGAACCATTTCTTCGTTTTTCACAACGAACATGCCCAATCCACTACTTTAGGTCCAAAACTCATGTTTGGGGTGGTTTCGCGCAATTTCGTTGCCGCACGTCACCCATTCCAAAAACGGGTGTCGGGTGCATACAAAGCACGAGTTTTTGCCACCGGAACCACTTCTTCGTTTTTCGCAACGAACATGCCCAATCCACTACTTTTGGTCCAAAACTCATGTGTTGGGTGGTTTCGCACAATTTCGTTGCTGCACGTCACCTATTCCGAAAACGGGTGTCGGGGTGCATACAAAGCACGAGTTTTTGCCACCGGAACCATTTCTTAATTTTTCGCAACGACCATGCCCAATCCACTACTTTAGGTCCAAAACTCATGTTCTGGGTGGTTTCGCGCAATTTCGTTGCCGCACGTCACCCATTCCGAAAACGGGTGTCGGGGTGCATACAAAGCACGAGTTTTTGCCACCGGAACCATTTCTTTGTTTTTCGCAACGAACATGCCCAATACACTACTTCAGGTCCAAAACTCATGTGTTGGGTGGTTTCGTGCAATTTTGTTGCCACACGTCACCCATTCCAAAAACGGGTGTCGGGGTGCATACAAAGCACGAGTTTTTGCCACCGGAACCATTTCTTTGTTTTTCGCAACGAACATGCCCAATCCACTACTTTAGGTCCAAAACTCATGTGTTGGGTGGTTTCGCATAATTTTGTTGCCGCACGTCACCCATTCCGAAAACGGGTGTCGGGGTGCATACAGAGCACGAGTTTTTGCCACCGGAACCATTTCTTCATTTTTTCGCAACGAACATGCCCAATCCACTACTGGACTTCCAAAACTCATGTTTGGGGTGGTTTCGCGCAATTTCGTTGCCGCACGTCACCCATTCCGAAAACGGGTGTCGGGGTGCATACAAAGCATGAGTTTTCGCCACTGGAACCATTTCTTCGTTTTTCGCAACGAACATGCCCAATCCACTACTTTAGGTCCAAAACTCATGTTTGGGGTGGTTTCGCGCAATTTCGTTGCCGCACGTCACCCCATTCCAAAAACGGGTGTCGGGTGCATACAAAGCACGAGTTTTTCCCACCGGAACCATTTCTTCGTTTTTCGCAACGAACATGCCCAATCCACTACTTTAGGTCCAAAACTCATGTTTGGCGTGGTTTCGCGCAATTTCGTTGCCGCTTGTCACCCATTCCGAAAACAGGTGTCGGGGTGCATACAAAGCACGAGTTTTTGCCACCGGAACCATTACTTCGTTTTTCGCAACGAACATGCCCAATCCACTACTTTAGGTCCAAAACTCATGTGTTGGGTGGTTTCGCGTAATTTTGTTGCCGCACGTCACCCATTCCGAAAACGGGGGTTGGGGTGCATACAAAGCACGAGTTTTGCCACCGGAACCATTTCTTCGTTTTTCGCAACGAACATGCCCAATCCACTACTTTTGGTCCAAAACTCATGTGTTGGGTGGTTTCGCACAATTTCGTTGCCGCACGTCACCCATTCTGAAAACGGGTGTCGGGGTGCATACAAAGCACGAGTTTTTGCCACCGGAACCATTTCTTCATTTTTCGCAACGAACATGCCCAATCCACTACATTAGGTCCAAAACTCATGTGTTGGGTGGTTTCGCGCAATTTCGTTGCCGCACGTCACCCATTCCGAAAACGGGTGTCGGGGTGCATACAAAGCATGAGTTTTCGCCACTGGAACCATTTCTTCGTATTTCGCAACGAACATGCCCAATCAACTACTTTAGGTCCAAAAGTCATGTTTGGGGTGGTTTCGCGCAATTTCGTTGTCGGATGTCACCCATTCCGAAAACGGGTGTCAGGTTGCATACAAAGCATGAGTTTTCGCCACTAGAACCATTTCTTCGTTTTTCACAACGAACATGCCCAATCAACTACTTTAGGTCCAAAACTCATGTTTCGGGTGGTTTCGGGCAATTTCGTTGCCGCACGTCACCCATTCCAAAAACGGGTGTCGGGTGCATACAAAGCACGAGTTTTTCCCACCGGAACCATTTCTTCGTTTTTCGCAACGAACATCCCCAATCCACTACTTTAGGTCCAAAACCCATGTGTTGGGTGGTTTCGCGCAATTTCGTGGCCGCACATCACCCATTCCGAAAACAGGTGTCGGGGTGCATACAAAGCACGAGTTTTCGCCACCGGAACAGTTTCTTCGTTTTTCGCAATGAACATGCCCAATCCACTAGTTTAGGTCCAAAACTCATGTTTGGGGTGGTTTCGCGCAATTTCGTTGCCGCACGTCACCCATTCCGAAAACGGGTGTCGAGGTGCATACAAAGCACGAGTTTTTGCCACCGGAACGATTTCTTCGTTTTTCGCAATGTACATGCCCAATCCACTACTTTAGGTCCAAAACTAATGTTTGGGGTGGTTTCGCGCAATTTCGTTGCCGCACGTCACCCATTCCGAAATGGGTGTCGGGGTGCATACAAAGCACGAGTTTTTGCCACCAAAACCATTTCTTCGTTTTTCGCCACGCACATGCCCAATCCACTACTTTAGGTCCAAAACTCATGTTTGGGGTGGTTTCGCAATTTCGTTGCCGCGCGTCACCCATTCCGAAAACGGGTGTCGGGTGCATACAAAGCACGAGTTTTTGCCACCGGAACCATTTCTTCGTTTTTCGCAAGGAACAAGCGCAATCCACTACTTTAGGTACAAAACTCATGTGTTGGGTGGTTTCGCGCAATTTCGTTGCAGCACGTCACCCATTCCGAAAACGGGTGTCGGGGTGCATTAAAGCACAAGTTTTTGCCACCGGAACCATTTCTTCAATTTTCGCAACGAACATGCCGAATCCACTACTTTAGGTCCAAAACTCGTGCGTTGGGTGGTTTCGCGCAATTTCGTTGCCGCACGTCACCCATTACGAAAACGGGTGTCGGGGTGCATACAAAGCATGAGTTTTCGCCACCGGAACCATTTCTTTGTTTTTCGCAACGAACATGCCCAATCCACTACTTTAGGTCCAAAACTCATGTTTGGGGGTGGTTTCGCGCAATTTCGTTGCCGCACGTCACCCATTCCAAAAACGGGTGTTGGGTGCATACAAAGCACGAGTTTTTCCCACCGGAACCATTTCGTTTTTCGCAACGAACATGCCCAATCCACTACTTTAGGTCCAAAACTCATGTGTTGGGTGGTTTTGCGCAATTTTGTTGCCGCACGTCACCCATTCCGAAAACGGGTGTCGGGGTGCATACAAAGCACGAGTTTTTGCCACCGGAACCATTTCTTCGTTTTTCGCAACGAACATGCCCAATACACTACTTCAGGTCCAAAACTCATGTGTTGGGTGGTTTCGTGCAATTTTGTTGCTGCACGTCACCCATTCCGAAAATGGGTGTCGTGGTGCATACAAAGCACGAGTTTTTGCCACCAGAACCATTTCTTCGTTTTTCGCAACGAACATGCCCAATCCACTACTTTAGGTCCAAAACTCATGTTTGGGTGGTTTCGCGCAATTTCGTTGCCGCACGTCACCCATTCCGAAAACGGGTGTCAGGGTGCATACAAAGCACGAGTTTTTGCCACCGAAACTATTTCTTCGTTTTTCGCCACGCACATGCCCAATCCACTACTTTAGGTCCAAAGCTCATGTTTGGGGTGGTTTCGCAATTTCGTTGTCGCGCGTCACCTATTCCAAAACTGGTGTCGGGTGCATATAAAGCATGAGTTTTTGCCACCGGAACCATTTCTTTGTTTTTCGCAACAAACATACCCAATCCACTACTTTAGGTAAAAAACTCATGTTTGGGGTGGTTTCACGCAATTTCGTTGCCGCATGTCACCCATTCCGAAAACGGGTGTCGGGGTGCAAACAAAGCATGAGTTTTCTCCACTGCAACCATTTCTTCGTCTTTCACATCGAACATGCCCAATCCACTACTTTAGGTCCAAAACTCATGTTTGGGGTGGTTTCGCGCAATTTCGTTGCCGCACGTCACCCATTCCAAAAACGGGTGTCGGGTGCATACAAAGCACGAGTTTTTCCCACCGGAACAATTTCTTCGTTTTTCGCAACAAACATGCCCAATCCACTACTTTAGTTCCAAAACTCATGTGTTGGGTGGTTTCGCGCAATTTTGTTGCAGCACGTCACCCATTACGAAAATGGGTGTCAGGGTGCATACAAAGCACGAGTTTTTGCCACCGGAACCATTACTTCGTTTTTCACAACGAACATGCCAAATCCACTACTTTAGGTCCAAAACTCATGTGTTGGGTGGTTTCGCGTAATTTTGTTGCCGCACGTCACCCATTCCGAAAATGGGTGTCGGGGTGCATACAGAGCACGAGTTTTTGCCACCGGAACCATTTCTTCATTTTTCGCAACGAACATGCCCAATCCATTACTGGACTTCCAAAACTCATGTTTGGGGTGGTTTCGCGCAATTTCGTTGTCGCACGTCACCCATTCCGAAAACGGGTGTCGGGTTGCATACAAAGCATGAGTTTTCGCCACTGGAACTATTTCTTCGTTTTTCGCAACGAACATGCCCAATCCACTACTTTAGGTCCAAAAATCATGTTTGGGGTGGTTTCGCGCAATTTCGTTGCCGCACGTCACCCATTCCAAAAACGGGTGTCGGGTGCATACAAAGCACGAGTTTTTCCCACCGGAACCATTTCTTCGTTTTTCGCAACGAACATGCCCAATCCACTACTTTAGGTCCAAAACTCATGTTTGGCGTGGTTTCGCGCAATTTCGTTGCCGCTTGTCACCCATTCCGAAAACGGGTGTCGGGGTGCATACAAAGCATGAGTTTTCGCCACTGGAACCATTTCTTCGTTTTTCGCAACGAACATGCCCAATCCACTACTTTAGGTTCAAAACTCTTGTTTGGGGTGGTTTCGCGCAATTTCGTTGCTGCACGTCACCCATTCCAAAAACGGGTGTCGGGTGCATACAAAGCACGAGTTTTTCCCACCAGAACCATTTCTTCGTTTTTCGCAACGAACATGCCCAATCCACTACTTTAGTTCCAAAACTCATGTGTTGGGTGGTTTCGCGCAATTTTGTTGCCGCACGTCACCCATTACGAAAACGGGTGTCAGGGTGCATACAAAGCACGAGTTTTTGCCACCGGAACCATTACTTCGTTTTTTGCAACGAACATGCCCAATCCACTACTTTAGGTCGAAAACTCATGTGTTGGGTGGTTTCGCGTAATTTTGTTGCCGCACGTCACCCATTCCGAAAACGGGTGTCGGGGTGCATACAAAGCACGAGTTTTTGCCACCGGAACCATTTCTTCGTTTTTCGCAACGAACATGCCCAATCCACTACTTTTGGTCCAAAACTCATGTGTTGGGTGGTTTCGCACAATTTCGTTGCCACACGTCACCCATTCCGAAAACGGGTGTCGGGGTGCATACAAAGCACGAGTTTTTGCCACCGGAACCATTTCTTCATTTTTCGCAACGAACATGCCCAATCCACTACTTTAGGTCCAAAACTCATGTGTTGGGTGGTTTCGCGCAATTTCGTTGCCGCACGTCACCCATTCCGAAAACGGGTGTCGGGGTGCATACAAAGCATGAGTTTTCGCCACTGGAACCATTTCTTCGTATTTCGCAACGAACATGCCCAATCAACTACTTTAGGTCCAAAAGTCATGCTTGGGGTGGTTTCGCGCAATTTCGTTGTCGGATGTCACCCATCCGAAAACGGGTGTCAGGGTGCATACAAAGCATGAGTTTTCGCCACTAGAACCATTTCTTCGTTTTTCACAACGAACATGCCCAATCCACTACTTTAGGTCCAAAACTCATGTTTCGGGTGGTTTCGGGCAATTTCGTTGCCGCACGTCACCCAATCCAAAAACGGGTGTCGGGTGCATACAAAGCACGAGTTTTTCCCACCGGAACCATTTCTTCGTTTTTCGCAACGAACATGCCCAATCCACTACTTTAGGTCCAAAACCCATGTGTTGGATGGTTTCGCGCAATTTCGTGGCCGCACGTCACCCATTCCGAAAACGGGTGTCGGGGTGCATACAAAGCACGAGTTTTCGCCACCGGAACAGTTTCTTCGTTTTTCGCAATGAACATGCCCAATCCACTAGTTTAGGTCCAAAACTCATGTTTGGGGTGGTTTCGCGCAATTTCGTTGCCGCACGTCACCCATTCCGAAAATGGGTGTCGAGGTGCATACAAAGCACGAGTTTTTGCCACCGGAACCATTTCTTCGTTTTTCGCAATGTACATGCCCAATCCACTACTTTAGGTCCAAAACTAATGTTTGGGGTGGTTTCGCGCAATTTCATTGCCGCACGTCACCCATTCCGAAACGGGTGTCGGGGTGCATACAAAGCACGAGTTTTTGCCACCGAAACCATTTCTTCGTTTTTCGCCACGCACATGCCCAATCCACTACTTTAGGTCCAAAACTCATGTTTGGGGTGGTTTCGCAATTTCGTTGCCGCGCGTCACCCATTCCGAAAACGGGTGTCGGGTGCATACAAAGCACGAGTTTTTGCCACCGGAACCATTTCTTCGTTTTTCGCAAGGAACAAGCCCAATCCACTACTTTAGGTACAAAACTCATGTGTTGGGTGGTTTCGCGCAATTTCGTTGCAGCACGTCACCCATTCCGAAAACGGGTGTCGGGGTGCATTAAAACACAAGTTTTTGCCACCGGAACCATTTCTTCAATTTTCGCAACGAACATGCCCAATCCACTACTTTAGGTCCAAAACACGTGCGTTGGGTGGTTTCGCGCAATTTCGTTGCCGCACGTCACCCATTCCGAAAACGGGTGTCGGGGTGCATACAAAGCATGTGTTTTCGCCACTGGAACCATTTCTTCGTATTTTGCAACGAACATGCCCAATCCACTACTTTAGGTCCAAAACTCATGTTTGGGGTGGTTTCGCGCAATTTCGTTGCCGCACGTCACCTATTCAAAAAACGGGTGTCGGGTGCATATAAAGCATGAGTTTTTGCCACCGGAACCATTTCTTTGTTTTTCACAACGAACATGCCCAATCCACTACTTTAGGTCCAAAACTCATGTTTGGGGTGGTTTCGTGCAATTTCGTTGCCGCACGTCACCCATTCCAAAAACGGGTGTCGGGTGCATACAAAGCACGAGTTTTTCCCACCGGAACCATTTCTTCGTTTTTCGCAACGAACATGCCCAATCCACTACTTTAGGTCCAAAACTCATGTGTCGGGTGGTCTCGCGCAATTTTGTTGCCGCACGTCACCCATTCCGAAAACGGGTGTCGCGGTGCATACAAAGCACGAGTTTTTGCCACCGGAACCATTTCTTCGTTTTTCGCAATGAACATGCCCAATACACTACTTCAGGTCCAAAACTCATGTGTTGGGTGGTTTCGTGTAATTTTGTTGCCGCACGTCACCCATTCCGAAAACGGGTGTCGTGGTGCATACAAAGCACGAGTTTTTGCCACCGGAACCATTTCTTCGTTTTTCGCAACGAACATGCCCAATCCACTACTTTAGGTCCAAAACTCATGTTTGGGGTGGTTTCGCACAATTTCATTGCCGCACGTCACCCATTCCGAAAACGGGTGTCAGGGTGCATACAAAGCACGAGTTTTTGCCACCGAAACCATTTCTTCGTTTTTCGCCATGCACATGCCCAATCCACTACTTTAGGTCCAAGACTCATGTTTGGGGTGGTTTCACAATTTCGTTGCCGCGCGTCACCTATTCCAAAACTGGTGTCGGGTGCATATAAAGCATGAGTTTTTGCCACCGGAACCATTTCTTTGTTTTTCGCAACAAACATGCCCAATCCACTACTTTAGGTCCAAAACTCATGTTTGGGGTGGTTTCGCGCAATTTCGTTGCCGCATGTCACTCATTCCGAAAACAGGTGTCGGGGTGCAAACAAAGCATGAGTTTTCTCCACTGGAACCATTTCTTCGTCTTTCGCAACGAACATGCCCAATCCACTACTTTAGGTCCAAAACTCATGTTTGGGGTGGTTTCGCGCAACTTCGTTGCCGCACGTCACCCATTACAAAAACGGGTGTCGGGTGCATACAAAGCACGAGTTTTTCCCACCGGAACCATTACTTCGTTTTTCGCAACAAACATGCCCAATCCACTACTTTAGGTCCAAAACTCATGTGTTGGGTGGTTTCGCGCAATTTTGTTGCAGCACGTCACCCATTCCGAAAACGGGTGTCGAGGTGCATACAAAGCACGAGTTTTTGCCACAGGAACCATTTCTTCGTTTTTCGCAACGAACATGCCCAATCCACTACTTTAGGTCGAAAACTCATGTGTTGGGTGGTTTCGCGCAATTTCGTTGCCGCACGTCACCCATTCTGAAAACGGGTGTCGGGGTGCATACAAAGCACGAGTTTTTGCCACCGGAACCATTTCTTCATTTTTCGCAACGAACATGCCCAATCCACTACTTTAGGTCCAAAACTCATGTGTTGGGTGGTTTCGCGCAATTTCGTTGCCGCACGTCAACCATTCCGAAAACGGGTGTCGGGGTGCATACAAAGCATGAGTTTTCGCCACTGGAACCATTTCTTCGTATTTCGCAACGAACATGCCCAATCCACTACTTTAGGTCCAAAACTCATGTTTGGGGTGGTTTCGCGCAATTTCGTTGCCGCACGTCACCCATTCCAAAAACGGGTGTCAGGGTGCATACAAAGCACGAGTTTTTGCCACCGAAACCATTTCTTCGTTTTTCGCCATGCACATGCCCAATCCACTACTTTAGGTCCAAGACTCATGTTTGGGGTGGTTTCACAATTTCGTTGTCGCGCGTCACCTATTCCAAAACTGGTGTCGGGTGCATATAAAGCATGAGTTTTTGCCACCGGAACCATTTCTTTGTTTTTCGCAACAAACATGCCCAATCCACTACTTTAGGTCCAAAACTCATGTTTGGGGTGGTTTCGCGCAATTTCGTTGCCGCATGTCACTCATTCCGAAAACGGGTGTCGGGGTGCAAACAAAGCATGAGTTTTCTCCACTAGAACCATTTCTTCGTCTTTCGCAACGAACATGCCCAATCCACTACTTTAGGTTCAAAACTCATGTTTGGGGTGGTTTCGCGCAATTTCGTTGTCGCACGTCACCCATTCCAAAAACGGGTGTCGGGTGCATACAAAGCACGAGTTTTTCCCACCGGAACCATTACTTCGTTTTTCGCAACAAACATGCCCAATCCACTACTTTACGTCCAAAACTCATGTGTTGGGTGGTTTCGCGCAATTTTGTTGCAGCACGTCACCGATTCCGAAAACGGGTGTCGAGGTGCATACAAAGCACGAGTTTTTGCCACAGGAACCATTTCTTCGTTTTTCGCAACAAACATGCCCAATCCACTACTTTAGGTCCAAAACTCATGTGTCGGGTGGTTTCGCGCAATTTTGTTGCCGCACGTCACCCATTCCGAAAACGGGTGTCGGGGTGCATACAAAGCACGAGTTTTTGCCACCGGAACCATTTCTTCGTTTTTCGCAATGAACATGCCCAATACACTACTTCAGGTCCAAAACTCATGTGTTGGGTGGTTTCGTGTAATTTTGTTGCCGCACGTCACCCATTCCGAAAACGGGTGTCGTGGTGCATACAAAGCACGAGTTTTTGCCACCGGAACCATTTCTTCGTTTTTCGCAACGAACATGCCCAATCCACTACTTTAAGTCCAAAACTCATGTTTGGGGTGGTTTCGCACAATTTCATTGCCGCACGTCACCCATTCCGAAAACGGGTGTCAGGGTGCATACAAAGCACGAGTTTTTGCCACCGAAACCATTTCTTCGTTTTTCGCCATGCACATGCCCAATCCACTACTTTAGGTCCAAGACTCATGTTTGGGGTGGTTTCACAATTTCGTTGCCGCGCGTCACCTATTCCAAAACTGGTGTCGGGTGCATATAAAGCATGAGTTTTTGCCACCGGAACCATTTCTTTGTTTTTCGCAACAAACATGCCCAATCCACTACTTTAGGTCCAAAACTCATGTTTGGGGTGGTTTCGCGCAATTTCGTTGCCGCATGTCACTCATTCCGAAAACGGGTGTCGGGGTGCAAACAAAGCATGAGTTTTCTCCACTGGAACCATTTCTTCGTCTTTCGCAACGAACATGCCCAATCCACTACTTTAGGTCCAAAACTCATGTTTGGGGTGGTTTCGCGCAACTTCGTTGCCGCACGTCACCCATTACAAAAACGGGTGTCGGGTGCATACAAAGCACGAGTTTTTCCCACCAGAACCATTACTTCGTTTTTCGCAACAAACATGCCCAATCCACTACTTTAGGTCCAAAACTCATGTGTTGGGTGGTTTCGCGCAATTTTGTTGCAGCACGTCACCCATTCCGAAAACGGGTGTCGAGGTGCATACAAAGCACGAGTTTTTGCCACAGGAACCATTTCTTCGTTTTTCGCAACGAACATGCCCAATCCACTACTTTAGGTCGAAAACTCATGTGTTGGGTGGTTTCGCGCAATTTCGTTGCCGCACGTCACCCATTCCGAAAACGGGTGTCGGGGTGCATACAAAGCACGAGTTTTTGCCACCGAAACCATTTCTTCATTTTTCGCAACGAACATGCCCAATCCACTACTTTAGGTCCAAAACTCATGTGTTGGGTGGTTTCGCGCAATTTCGTTGCCGCACGTCAACCATTCCGAAAACGGGTGTCGGGGTGCATACAAAGCATGAGTTTTCGCCACTGGAACCATTTCTTCGTATTTCGCAACGAACATGCCCAATTCACTACTTTAGGTCCAAAACTCATGTTTGGGGTGGTTTCGCGCAATTTCGTTGCCGCATGTCACCCATTCCGAAAACGGGTGTCAGGATGCATACAAAGCACGAGTTTTTGCCACCGAAACCATTTCTTCGTTTTTCGCCATGCACATGCCCAATCCACTACTTTAGGTCCAAGACTCATGTTTGGGGTGGTTTCACAATTTCGTTGCCGCGCGTCACCTATTCCAAAACTGGTGTCGGGTGCATATAAAGCATGAGTTTTTGCCACCGGAACCATTTCTTTGTTTTTCGCAACAAACATGCCCAATCCACTACTTTAGGTCCAAAACTCATGTTTGGGGTGGTTTCGCGCAATTTCGTTGGCGCATGTCACTCATTCCGAAAACGGGTGTCGGGGTGCAAACAAAGCATGAGTTTTCTCCACTAGAACCATTTCTTCGTCTTTCGCAACGAACATGCCCAATCCACTACTTTAGGTCCAAAACTCATGTTTGGGGTGGTTTCGCGCAATTTCGTTGTCGCACGTCACCCATTCCAAAAACGGGTGTCGGGTGCATACAAAGCACGAGTTTTTCCCACCGGAACCATTACTTCGTTTTTCGCAACAAACATGCCCAATCCACTACTTTAGGTCCAAAACTCATGTGTTGGGTGGTTTCGCGCAATTTTATTGCAGCACGTCACCCATTCCGAAAATGGGTGTCGGGTGCATACAAAGCACGAGTTTTTGCCACCGGAACCATTTCTTCGTTTTTCGCAAGTAACAAGCCCAATCCACTACTTTAGGTCGAAAACTCATGTGTTGGGTGGTTTCGCGCAATTTCGTTGCCGCACGTCACCCATTCCGAAAACGGGTGTCGGGGTGCATACAAAGCACGAGTTTTTGCCACCGGAACCATTTCTTCATTTTTCGCAACGAACATGCCCAATCCACTACTTTAGGTCCAAAACTCATGTGTTGGGTGGTTTCGCGCAATTTCGTTGCCGCACGTCAACCATTCCGAAAACGGGTGTCGGGGTGCATACAAAGCATGAGTTTTCGCCACTGGAACCATTTCTTCGTATTTCGCAACGAACATGCCCAATCCACTACTTTAGGTCCAAAACTCATGTTTGGGGTGGTTTCGCGAAATTTCGTTGCCTCGTGTCACCTATTCCGAAAACGGGTGTCGGGGTGCATACAAAGCATGAGTTTTCGCCACTAGAACCATTTGTTCGTTTTTCACAACGAACATGCCCAATCCACTACTTTAGGTCCAAAACTCATGTTTCGGGTGGTTTCGGGCAATTTCGTTGCCGCACGTCACCCAATCCAAAAACGGGTGTCGGGTGCATACAAAGCACGAGTTTTTCCCACCGGAACCATTTCTTCGTTTTTCGCAACGAACATGCCCAATCCACTACTTTAGGTCCAAAACTCATGTGTTGGGTGGTTTCGCGCAATTTCGTGGCCGCACGTCACCCATTCCGAAAACGGGTGTCGGGGTGCATACAAAGCACGAGTTTTCGCCACCGGAACAGTTTCTTCGTTTTTCGCAATGAACATGCCCAATCCACTAGTTTAGGTCCAAAACTCATGTTTGGGGTGGTTTCGCGCAATTTCGTTGCCGCACGTCACCCATTCCGAAAACGGGTGTCGAGGTGCATACAAAGCACGAGTTTTTGCCACCGGAACCATTTCTTCGTTTTTCGCAATGAACATGCCCAATCCACTACTTTAGGTCCAAAACCAATGTTTGGGGTGGTTTCGCGCAATTTCGTTGCCGCACGGCACCCATTCCGAAACGGGTGTCGGGGTGCATACAAAGCACGAGTTTTTGCCACCGAAACCATTTCTTCGTTTTTCGCCACGCACATGCCCAATCCACTACTTTAGGTCCAAAACTCATGTTTGGGGTGGTTTCGCAATTTCGTTGTTGCGTGTCACCCATTCCGAAAATGGGTGTCGGGTGCATACAAAGCACGAGTTTTTGCCACAGAAACCATTTCTTCGTTTTTCGCAAGGAACAAGCCCAATCCACTACTTTAGGTCCAAAACTCACGTGTTGGGTGGTTTCGCGCAATTTCGTTGCAGCACGTCACCCATTCCAAAAACGCGTGTCGGGGTGCATACAAAGCACGAGTTTTTGCCACCGGAACCATTTCCTCAATTTTCGCAACGAACATGCCCAATCCACTACTTTAGGTCCAAAATTCGTGCGTTGGGTGGTTTCGCGCAATTTCGTTGCCGCATGTCACCCATTCCGAAAACGGGTGTCGGGGTGCATACAAAGCATGAGTTTTTGCCTATGGAACCATTTCTTCGTATTTTGCAACGAACATGCCCAATCCACTACTTTAGGTCCAAAACTCATGTTTGGGGTGGTTTCGCGCAATTTCGTTGCCGCACGTCACCTATTCCAAAAACGGGTGTCGGGTGCATATAAAGCACGAGTTTTTGCCACCGGAACCATTTCTTTGTTTTTCGCAACGAACATGCCCAATCCACTACTTTAGGTCCAAAACTCATGTTTGGGGTGGTTTCGCGCAATTTCGTTGCCACAAGTCACCCATTCAGAAAACGGGTGTCGGGGTGCATACAAAGCATGAGTTTTCACCACTAGAACCATTTCTTCGTTTTTCGCAATGAACATTCCCAATCCACTACTTTAGGTCCAAAACTCATGTTTGGGGTGGTTTTGCGCAATTTCGTTGTCGCACGTCAGCCAATCGAAAAACGAGTGTCGGGTGCATACAAAGCACGAGTTTTTCCCACCGGAACCATTTCTTCGTTTTTCGCAACGAACATGCCCAATCCACTACTTTAGGTCCAAAACTCAAGTGTTGGGTGGTTTCGCGCAATTTCGTGGCCGCACGTCACCCATTCAGAAAACGGGTGTCGGGGTGCATACAAAACACGAGTTTTCGCCACCGGAACTGTTTCTTCATTTTTCGCAATGAACATGCCCAATCCACTAGTTTAGGTCCAAAACTCATGTTTGGGGTGGTTTCGCGCAATTTCGTTGCCGCACGTCACCCATTCCGAAAACGGGTGTCGAGGTGCATACAAAGCACGAGTTTTTGCCACCGGAACCATTTCTTCGTTTTTCGCACTGAACATGCCCTATCCACTACTTTAGGTCCAAAACTAATGTTTAGAGTGGTTTCGCGCAATTTCGTTGCCGCACGTCACCCATTCCGAAATGGGTGTCGGGGTGCATACAAAGCATGAGTTTTTGCCACCGAAACCATTTCTTCGTTTTTCGCCACGCACATGCCCAATCCACTACTTTAGGTCCAAAACTCATGTTTGGGGTGGTTTCGCAATTTCGTTGTCGCGCGTCACCCATTCCAAAAACGGGTGTCGGGTGCATACAAAGCACGAGTTTTTGCCACCGGAACCATTTCTTCGTTTTTCGCAAGGAACAAGCCCAATCCACTACTTTAGGTCCAAAACTCATGTGTTGGGTGGTTTCGCGCAATTTCGTTGCAGCACGTCACCCATTCCGAAAACGGGTGTCGGGGTGCATACAAAGCAAGAGTTTTTGCCACCGGAACCATTTCTTCAATTTTCGCAACGAACATGCCCAATCCACTACTTTAGGTCCAAAACTCGTGCGTTGGGTGGTTTCGCACAATTTCGTTGCCGCACGTCACCCATTCCGAAAATGGGTGTCGGGGTGCATACAAAGCATGAGTTTTCGCCACTGGAACCATTTCTTCGTATTTTGGAACGAACATGCCCAATCCACTACTTTAGGTCCAAAACTCATGTTTGGGGTGGTTTCGCGCAATTTCGTTGCCGCACGTCACCTATTCCAAAAACGGGTGTCGGGTGCATATAAAGCACGAGTTTTTGCCACCAGAACCATTTCTTTGTTTTTCGCAACGAACATGCCCAATCCACTACTTTAGGTCCAAAACTCATGTTTGGGGTGGTTTCGCGCAATTTCGTTGCCACAAGTCACCCATTCAGAAAACGGGTGTCAGGGTGCATACAAAGCATGAGTTTTCGCCACTAGAACCATTTCTTCGTTTTTCGCAATGAACATGCCCAATCCACTACTTTAGGTCCAAAACTCATGTTTGGGGTGGTTTTGCGCAATTTCGTTGTCGCACGTCACCCAACCCAAAAACGGGTGTCGGGTGCATACAAAGCACGAGTTTTTCCCACCGGAACCATTTCTTCGTTTTTCGCAACGAACATGCCCAATCCACTACTTTAGGTCCAAAACTCATGTGTTGGGTGGTTTCGCGCAATTTCGTGGCCGCACGTCACCCATTTAGAAAACGGGTGTCGGGGTGCATACAAAGCACGAGTTTTCGCCACCGGAACAGTTTCTTCGTTTTTTCGCAATGAACATGCCCAATCCACTAGTTTAGGTCCAAAACTCATGTTTGGGGTGGTTTCACGCAATTTCGTTGCCGCACGTCACCCTTTCCGAAAACGGGTGTCGAGGTGCATACAAAGCACGAGTTTTTGCCACCGGAACCATTTCTTCGTTTTTCGCAATAAACATGCCCAATCCACTACGTTAAGTCCAAAACTAATGTTTGGGGTGGTTTCGCGCAATTTCGTTGCCGCACGTCACCCATTCCGAAACGGGTGTCGGGGTGCATACAAAACACGAGTTTTTGCCACCGAAACCATTTCTTCGTTTTTCGCCACGCACATGCCCAATCCACTACTTTAGGTCCAAAACTCATGTTTGGGGTGGTTTCGCAATTTCGTTGCCGTGCGCCACCCATTCCGAAAACGGGTGTCGGGTGCATACAAAGCACGAGTTTTTGCCACCGGAACCATTTCTTCGTTTTTCGCAAGGAACAAGCCCAATCCACTACTTTAGGTCCAAAACTCATGTGTTGGGTGGTTTCGCGCAATTTCGTTGCAGCACGTCACCCATTCCGAAAACGGGTGTCGGGGTGCATACAAAGCACGAGTTTTTGCCACCGGAACCATTTCTTCAATTTTCGCAACGAACATGCCCAATCCACTACTTTAGGTCCAAAACTCGTGCGTTGGGTGGTTTCGCGCAATTTCGTTGCCGCACGTCACCCATTCCGAAAACGGGTGTCGGGGTGCATACAAAGCATGAGTTTTCGCCACTGGAACCATTTCTTTGTATTTTGCAACGAACATGCCCAATCCACTACTTTAGGTCCAAAACTCATGTTTGGGGTGGTTTCGCGCAATTTCGTTGCCGCACGTCACCTATTCCAAAAACGGGTGTCGGGTGCATATAAAGCACGAGTTTTTGCCAACATAACCATTTCTTTGTTTTTCGCAACGAACAAGCCCAATCCACTACTTTAGGTCCAAAACTCATGTTTGGGGTGGTTTCGTGCAATTTTGTTGCCACAAGTCACCCATTCAGAAAATGGGTGTCGGGGTGCATACAAAGCATGAGTTTTTGCCACTAGAACCATTTCTTCGTTTTTCGCAATGAACATGCCCAATCCACTACTTTAGGTCCAAAACTCATGTTTGGGGTGGTTTTGCGCAATTTCGTTGCCGCACGTCACCCAATCCAAAAACGGGTGTCGGGTGCATACAAAGCACGAGTTTTTCCCACCGGAACCATTTCTTCGTTTTTCGCAACGAACATGCCCAATCCACTACTTTAGGTCCAAAACTCATGTGTTGGGTGGTTTCGCTCAATTTCGTGGCCGCACGTCACCCATTTAGAAAACGGGTGTCGGGGTGCATACAAAGCACGAGTTTTCGCCACCGGAACAGTTTCTTCGTTTTTTCGCAATGAACATGCCCAATCCACTAATTTAGGTCCAAAACTCATGTTTGGGGAGGTTTCGCGCAATTTCGTAGCCGCACGTCACCCTTTCCGAAAACGGGTGTCGAGGTGCATACAAAGCACGAGTTTTTGCCACTGGAACCATTTCTTAGTTTTTCGCAATGAACATGCCCAATCCACTACTTTAAGTCCAAAACTAATGTTTGGGGTGGTTTCGCGCAATTTCGTTGCCGCATGTCACCCATTCCGAAACGGGTGTCGGGGTGCATACAAAACACGAGTTTTTGCCACCGAAACCATTTCTTCGTTTTTCGCCACGCACATGCCCAATCCACTACTTTAGGTCCAAAACTCATGTTTGGGGTGGTTTCGCAATTTTGTTGCCGCGTGTCACCCATTCCGAAAACGGGTGTCGGGTGCATACAAAGCACGAGTTTTTGCCACCGGAACCATCTCTTCGTTTTTCGCAAGGAACAAGCCCAATCCACTACTTTAGGTCCAAAACTCATGTGTTGGGTGGTTTCGCGCAATTTCGTTGCAGCACGTCACCCATTCCGAAAACGGGTGTCGGGGTGCATACAAAGCACGAGTTTTTGCCACCGGAACCATTTCTTCAATTTTCTCAACGAACATGCCCAATCCACTACTTTAGGTCCAAAACTCGTGCGTTGGGTGGTTTCGCGCAATTTCGTTGCCGCACGTCACCCATTCCGAAAACGGGTGTCGGGGTGCATACAAAGCATGAGTTTTTGCCACTGCAACCATTTCTTCGTATTTTGCAACGAACATGCCCAATCCACTACTTTAGGTCCAAAACTCATGTTTGGGGTGGTTTCACGCAATTTCGTTGCCGCACGTCACCTATTCCAAAAACGGGTGTCGGGTGCATATAAAGCACGAGTTTTTGCCACCGGAACCATTTCTTTATTTTTCGCAACGAACATGCCCAATCCACTACTTTAGGTCCAAAACTCATGTTTGGGGTGGTTTCGCGCAATTTCGATGCCACATGTCACCCATTCAGAAAACGGGTGTCGGGGTGCATACAAAGCATGAGTTTTCTCCACTAGAACCATTTCTTTGTTTTTCGCAATGAACATGCCCAATCAACTACTTTAGGTCCAAAACTCATGTTTGGGGTGGTTTTGCGCAATTTCGTTGCCGCACGTCACCCAATCCAAAAACGGGTGTCGGGTGCATACAAAGCACGAGTTTTTCCCACCGGAACCATTTCTTCGTTTTTCGCAACGAACATGCCCAATCTACTACTTTAGGTCCAAAACTCATGTGTTGGGTGGTTTCACGCAATTTCGTGGCCGCACGTCACCCATTCCGAAAACGGGGTGTGCATAGAAAGCACGAGTTTTCGCCACAAGAACAGTTTCTTCGTTTTTCGCAATGAACATGCCCAATCCACTAGTTTAGGTCCAAAACTCATGTTTGGGGTGGTTTCGCGCAATTTCGTTGCCGCACGTCACCCATTCCGAAAACGGGTGTCGAGGTGCATACAAAGCACGAGTTTTTGCCACCGGAACCATTTCTTCGTTTTTTCGCAATGAACATGCCCAATCCACTACTTTAGGTCCAAAACTAATGTTTGGGGTGGTTTCGCGCAATTTCGTTGCCGCACGTCACCCATTCCGAAACGGGTGTCGGGGTGCATAAAAAGCATGAGTTTTTGCCACTGAAACCATTTCTTCGTTTTTTGCCACGCACATGCCCAATCCACTACTTTAGGTCCAAAACTCATGTTTGGGGTGGTTTCGCAATTTCGTTGCCGCGCGTCACCCATTCCGAAAACGGGTGTCGGGTGCATACAAAGCACGAGTTTTTGCCACCGGAACCATTTCTTCGTTTTTCGCAAGGAACAAGCCCAATCCACTACTTTAGGTCCAAAACTCATGTGTTGGGTGGTTTCGCGCAATTTTGTTGCAGCACGTCACCCATTCCGAAAATGGGTGTCGGGGTGCATACAAAGCACGAGTTTTTGCCACCGGAACCATTTCTTCAATTTTCGCAGCGAACATGCCCAATCCACTACTTTAGGTCCAAAACTCGTGCGTTGGGTGGTTTCGCGCAATTTCGTTGCCGCACGTCACCCATTCCGAAAACGGGTGTCGGGGTGGATATAAAGCACGAGTTTTTGCCACCGGAACCATTTCTTTGTTTTTCGCAACGAACATGCCCAATCCACTACTTTAGGTCCAAAACTCATGTTTGGGGTGGTTTCGTGCAATTTCGATGCCACATGTCAACCATTCAGAAAACGGGTGTCGGGGTGCATACAAAGCATGAGTTTTCGCCACTAGAACCATTTCTTCGTTTTTCGCAATGAACATGCCCAATCCACTACTTTAGGTCCAAAACTCATGTTTGGGGTGGTTTTGCGCAATTTCGTTGCCGCACGTCACCCAATCCAAAAACGGGTGTCGGGAGCATACAAAGCACGAGTTTTTCCCACCGGAACCATTTCTTCGTTTTTCGCAACGAACATGCCCAATCCACTACTTTAGGACCAAAACTCATGTGTTGGGTGGTTTCGCGCAATTTCGTGGCCGCACGTCACCCATTCCGAAAGTGGGTGTCGGGGTGCATACAAAGCACGAGTTTTCGCCACCGGAACAGTTTCTTCGTTTTTCGCAATGAACATGCCCAATCCACTACTTTAGGTCCAAAACTAATGTTTGGGGTGGTTTCGCACAATTTCGTTGCCGCACGTCACCCATTCCGAAACAGGTGTCGGGGTGCACACAAAACACGAGTTTTTGCCACCGAAACCATTTCTTCGTTTTTCGCCACGCACATGCCCAATCCACTACTTTAGGTCCAAAACTCATGTTTGGGGTGGTTTCGCAATTTCGTTGTCGCGCGTCACTCATTTCGAAAATGGGTGTCGGTTGCATACAAAGCACGAGTTTTTGCCACCGGAACCATTTCTTCGTTTTTCGCAAGGAATAAGCCCAATCCACTAGTTTAGGTCCAAAACTCATGTGTTGGGTGGTTTTGCGCAATTTCGTTGCAGCACATCTCCCATTCCGAAAACGGGTGTCAGGGTGCATACAAAGCACGAGTTTTTGCCACCGGAACCATTTCTTCAATTTTCGCAACGAACATGCCCAATCCACTACTTTAGGTCCAAAACTCGTGCGTTGGGTGGTTTCACGCAATTTCGTTGCCGCACGTCACCCATTCCGAAAACGGGTGTCGGGGTGCATACAAAGCATGAGTTTTCGCCACTGGAACCATTTCTTCGTATTTTGCAACGAACATGCCCAATCCACTACTTTAGGTCCAAAACTCATGTTTGGGGTGGTTTCGCGCAATTTCGTTGCCGCACGTCACCTATTCCAAAAACGGGTGTCGGGTGCAAATAAAGCACGAGCTTTTGCCACCGGAACCATTTCTTTATTTTTCGCAACGAACATGCCCAATCCACTACTTTAGGTCCAAAACTCACGTTTGGGGTGGTTTCGCGCAATTTCGTTGCCACATGTCACCCCCATTCAGAAAACGGGTGTCAGGGTGCATACAAAGCATGAGTTTTCGCCACTAGAACCATTTCTTCGTTTTTCGCAATGAACATGCCCAATCCACTACTTTAGGTCCAAAACTCATGTTTGGGGTGGTTTTGCGCAATTTCGTTGCCGCACGTCACCCATTCCAAAAACGGGTGTCGGGTGCATACAAAGCACAAGTTTTTTCCACTGGAACCATTTCTTCGTTTTTCGCAACGAACATGCCCAATCCACTACTTTAGGTCCAAAACTCATGTGTTGGGTGGTTTCGCGTAATTTCGTGGCCGCACGTCACCCATTCCGAAAATGGGTGTCGGGGTGCATACAAAGCACGAGTTTTCGCCACTGAAACAGTTTCTTCGTTTTTCGCAATGAACATGCCCAATCCACTACTTTAGGTCCAAAACAAATGTTTGGGGTGGTTTCGCGCAATTTCGTTGCCGCACATCACCCATTCCGAAACGGGTGTCGGGGTGCATACAAAGCACGAGTTTTTGCCACCGAAACCATTTCTTCGTTTTTCGCCACGCACATGCCCAATCCACTACTTTAGGTCCAAAACTCATGTTTGGGGTGGATTCGCAATTTTGTTGCCACGCGTCACTCATTCCGAAAACGGGTGTCGGGTGCATACAAAGCACGAGTTTTTGCCACCGGAACCATTTCTTCGTTTTTCGCAAGGAACAAGCCCAATCCACTACTTTAGGTCCAAAACTCATGTGTTGGGTGGTTTCGCGCAATTTCGTTGCAGCACGTCACCGATTCCGAAAACGGGTGTCGAGGTGCATACAAAGCACGAGTTTTTGCCACCGGACCATTTCTTCAATTTTTGCAACGAACATGCCCAATCCACTACTTTAGGTCCAAAACTCGTGCTTTGGGTGGTTTCACGCAATTTCGTTGCCGCACGTCACCCATTCCGAAAACGGATGTCGGGGTGCATACAAAGCATGAGTTTTCGCCACTGGAACCATTTCTTCGTATTTTGCAACGAACATGCCCAATCCACTACTTTAGGTCCAAAACTCATGTTTGGGGTTGTTTCGCGCAATTTCGTTGCCGCACGTCACCTATTCCAAAAACGGGTGTCGGGTGCAAATAAAGCACGAGTTTTTGCCACCGGAACCATTTCTTTGTTTTTCGCAACGAACATGCCCAATCCACTACTTTAGGTCCAAAACTCATGTTTGGGTGGTTTCACGCAATTTCGTTGCCACATGTCACCCCCATTCAGAAAACGGGTGTCGGGGTGCATACAAAGCATGAGTTTTCGTCACTAGAACCATTTCTTCGTTTTTCGCAATGAACATGCCCAATCCACTACTTTAGGTCCAAAACTCTTGTTTGGGGTGGTTTCGCGCAATTTCGTTGCCGCGCGTCACCCATTCCAAAAACGTGTCGGTTGCATACAAAGCTCGAGTTTTTCCCACCGGAACCATTTCTTCGTTTTTCACAACGAACATGCCCAATCCACTACTTTAGGTCCAAAACTCATGTGTTGGGTGGTTTCGCGCAATTTTGTTGCCGCACATCACCCATTCCGAAAACGCGTGTCGGGGTGCATACAAAGCACGAGTTTTTGCCACCGGAACCATTTCTTCGTTTTTCGCAACGAACATGCCCAATACACTACTTGAGGTCCAAAACTCATGTGTTGGGTGGTTTCGTGCAATTTTGTTGCCGCACGTCACCCATTCCGAAAACGAGTGTCGTGGTGCATACAAAGCACGAGTTTTTGCCACCGGAACCATTTCTTCGTTTTTCGCAACGAACATGCCCAATCCACTACTTTAGGTCCAAAACTAATGTTTGGGGTGGTTTCGCGCAATTTCATTGCCGCACGTCACCCATTCCGAAAACGGGTGTCGGGGTGGATACAAAGCACGAGGTTTTGCCACCGGAACCATTTCTTCATTTTTCGCAACGAACATGCCCAATCCACTACTTGAGGTCCAAAACTCATGTTTGGGGTGGTTTCGCGCAATTTCGTTGCCGCACGTCACCCATTCCGAAAACGGGTGTCGGGGTGCCTACAAAGCAAGAGTTTTCGCCACTGGAACCATTTCTTTGTATTTCGCAACGAACATGCCCAATCCACTACTTTAGGTCCAAAACTCATGTTTGGGTGGTTTCGCGCAATTTCGTTGCCGCACGTCACCTATTCCAAAAACTGGTGTCGGGTGCATATAAAGCACGAGTTTTTGCCACCGGAACCATTTCTTTGTTTTTCGCAACGAACATGCCCAATCCACTACTTTAGGTCCAAAACTCATGTTTGGTGTGGTTTCGCGCAAATTCGTTGCCGCATGTCACCCATTCCGAAAACGGGTGTCGGGGTGCATACAAAGCATGAGTTTTCGCCACTGGAACCATTTCTTCATTTTTCGCAACGAACATGCCCAATCCACTACTTTAGGTCCAAAACTCATGTTTGGGGTGGTTTCGCGCAATTTCGTTGCTGCATGTCACCCATTCCAAAAACGGGTGTCGGGTGCATACAAAGCACGAGTTTTTCCCACCGGGAACCATTTCTTCGTTTTTCGCAACGAACATGCCCAATCCACTACTTTAGGTCCAAAACTCATGTTTTGGGTGGTTTCGTGCAATTTCATTGCAGCATGTCACCCATTCCGAAAACGGGTGTCGGGGTGCATACAAAGCATGAGTTTTCGCCACTGGAACCATTTCTTCGTTTTTCGCAACGAACATGCCCAATCCACTACTTTAGGTCCAAAACACATGTGTTGGGTGGTTTCACGCAATTTTGTTGCCGCACGTCACCCATTCCGAAATTGGGTGTCGGGGTGCATACAAAGCACGAGTTTTTGCCACCGGAACCATTTCTTCGTTTTTTGCAACGAACATGCCCAATCCACTACTTTAGGTCCAAAACTCATGTGTTGGGTGGTTTCGCGTAATTTTGTTGCCGCACGTCACCCATTCCGAAAACGGGTGTCGGGGTGCATACAGAGTACGAGTTTTTGCCACCACAACCATTTCTTCGTTTTTCGCAACGAACATGCCCAATCCACTACTTTAGGTCCAAAACTCATGTGTTGGGTGGTTTCGCGCAATTTCGTTGCCGCACATCACCCATTCCGAAAACGGGTGTCGGGGTGCATACAAAGCACGAGTTTTTGCCACCGGAACCATTTCTTCGTTTTTGAAAACGAACATGCCCAATACACTACTTCAGGTCCAAAACTCATGTGTTGGGTGGTTTCGTGCAATTTTGTTGCCGCACGTCACCCATTCCGAAAACGAGTGTCGTGGTGCATACAAAGCACGAGTTTTTGCCACCGGAACCATTTCTTCGTTTTTTGCAACGAACATGCCCAATCCACTACTTTAGGTCCAAAACTCATGTTTGGGGTGGTTTCACGTAATTTCGTTGCCGCACGTCACCCATTCCGAAAACGGGTGTCGGGGCGGATACAAAGCACGAGGTTTTGCCACCGGAACCATTTCTTCATTTTTTGCAACGAACATGCCCAATCCACTACTTGAGGTACAAAACTCATGTTTGGGGTGGTTTCGCGCAATTTCATTGCCGCACGTCACCCATTCCGAAAACGGGTGTCGGGGTGCCTACAAAGCATGAGTTTTCGCCACTGGAACCATTTCTTCGTATTTCACAACGAACGTGCCCAATCCACTACTTTAGGTCCAAAACTCATGTTTGGGGTGGTTTCGCGCAATTTCGTTGCCGCACGTCACCTATTCCAAAAACTGGTGTCGGGTGCATATAAAGCACGAGTTTTTGCCACCGGAACCATTTCTTTTTTCGCAACGAACATGCCCAATCCACTACTTTAGGTCCAAAACTCATGTTTGGGGTGGTTTCGCGCAATTTCGTTGCCGCATGTCACCCATTCCGAAAACGGGTGTCGGGGTGCATACAAAGCATGAGTTTTCGCCACTGGAACCATTTCTTCGTTTTTCGCAACGAACATGCCCAATCCACTACTTTAGGTCCAAAACTCATGATTGGGGTGGTTTCACGCAATTTCGTTGCTGCACGTCACCCATTCCAAAAACAGGTGTCGGGTGCATACAAAGCACGAGTTTTTCCCACCGGAACCATTTCTTCGTTTTTCGCAACGAACATGCCCAATCCACTACTTTAGGTCCAAAACTCATGTTTTGGGTGGTTTCGCGGAATTTCGTTGCAGCATGTCACCCATTCCGAAAACGGGTGTCGGGGTGCATACAAAGCATGAGTTTTCGCCACTGGAACCATTTCTTCGTTTTTCGCAACGAACATGCCCAATCCACTACTTTAGATCCAAAACACATGTATAATTTTGTTGTCGCACGTCACCCATTCCGACATCGGGTGTCGGGGTCCATACAAAGTACGAGTTTTTGCCACAGGAACCATTTCTTCGTTTTTTGCAACGAACATGCCCAATCCACTACTTTAGGTCCAAAACTCATGTGTTGGGCGGTTTCGCGTAATTTTGTTGCCGCATGTCACCCATTCCGAAAACGGGTGTCGGGGTGCATACAGAGCACGAGTTTTTGCCACCACAACCATTTCTTCGTTTTTCGCAACGAACATGCCCAATCCACTACTTTAGGTCCAAAACTCATGTGTTGGGTGGTTTCGCGCAATTTCGTTGCCGCACATCACCCATTCCGAAAACGGGTGTCGGGGTGCATACAAAGCATGAGTTTTCGCCACTGGAACCATTTCTTCGTATTTGGCAACGAACATGCCAAATCCACTACTTTATGTCCAAAACTCATGTTTGGGGTGGTTTCGCGCAATTTCGTTGCCGCACTTCACCTATTCCAAAAACGGGTGTCGCGTGCTTATAAAGCACGAGTTTTTGCCACCGGAACCATTTCTTTGTTTTTCGCAACGAACATGCCCAATCAGTACTTTAGGTCCAAAACTCATGTTTGGGGTGGTTTCACGCAATTTCGTTGCCGCATGTCTCCCATTCCGAAAACGGGTGTCGGGGTGCATACAAAGCATGAGTTTTTGCCACTGGAACTATTTCTTCGTTATTCGCAACGAACATGCCCAATCCACTACTTTAGGTCCAAAACTCATGTTTGGGGTGGTTTCGCGCAATTTCGTTGCCGCACGTCACCCATTCCAAAAACGGGTGTCGGGTGCATACAAAGCACGAGTTTTTCCCACCGGAACCATTTCTTCGTTTTTCGCAACGAACATGCCCAATCCACTACTTTAGGTCCAAAACTCATGTGTTGGGTGGTTTCGCGCAATTTTGTTGCTGCACGTCACCTATTCCGAAAACGGGTGTCGGGGTGCATACGAAGCACGAGTTTTTGCCACCGGAACCATTTCTTCGTTTTTCGCAACGAACATGCCCAATCCACTACTTAGGTCCAAAACTCATTTGTTGGGTGGTTTCACGCAATTTTGTTGCCGCACGTCACCCATTCCGAAAACGGGTGTCGGGGTGCATACAAAGCACGAGTTTTTGCCACCGGAACCATTTCTTCGTTTTTCGCAACGAACATGCCCAATCCACTACTTTAGGTCCAAAACTCATGTTTGGGGTGGTTTCGCGCAATTTCGTTGCCGCACGTCACCCATTCCGAAAATGGGTGTCGGGATGGATACAAAGCACGAGTTTTTGCCACCGGAACCATTTCTTCGTTTTTCGCAACGAACATGCCCAATCCACTACTATAGGTCCAAAACTCATGTGTTGGGTGGTTTCGCGCAATTTCGTTGCCGCACGTCATGATAGAGCTGGAGTGCCCGATCTTTTGGTGAGTGGAGATAATTCCGATTTGGTGGAAGTAGACCCTCACGATCCAACTACGACGAGCGAACCCGAAGCGCCAATGCAATCGCTGAACCAACTCCCAATGGTTACCGACCTTGCTGATGCGAGATCTGCCTGATCACGAAGATCGTTTCCTGTGCGCAATCGAAGAACGGACAAGAAAAAGATGCGAGCAATCTTAATATCACTCGAGGTGGAGTTCTGAATCATAGAGGACAGCACGTATTTGTGCGTGTTATGGGGTAGCTAAAGCTAGATGTAAAACAAAACTCGAAGAACAAAGGAGGCGCAGCTCCTGGATAAATATCGAGAGGGGGCGCAGCCCCTAGGGGCGGCCAATCCTAGGTCGTCCACTATGGGCCGCAGTTGGGCTGGTCGTCTATTCTTCTGGGCCCTCATTCTTCAGTAGCATGACGAAGTTAAATCTCTGGCACGGGCCCGAGTGATTGGCCCAGCTAATGAAGGAAGTGGCGCTTGATGTGGAGGTGCTGCTGGTGTAGTCGTACTCATAGTGATGTCCTCATCATCCTCCCCTTCTTGAAGTGAAGTCGTCCTCGACGGCAACTCCTCATCCTCGGCCATATATGGTTTCAAATCTGCAACATTAAAACTAGTGGAAACCCCAAATTCCGCAGGCAGGTCAAGAATATAAGCATCATCATTAATCTTTGTTAGCACCTTAAAAGGGCCAGCAGCACGAGGCATTAATTTAGAACGACGCAAAGTAGGAAACCGATCCTTTCTCAAGTGCAACCAAACCATATCACCTGGCTCCAAAGTAACAAGTTTTCTTCCTTTACTACCAGCAATCTGATTTTTTGCATTAGTAGCAGCAATGTTTTGTTGAGTTTGTTCATGGAGGTTAATCATTTGTTCAACATGTGCAACAACATCTATGTGTGGGGCGTCCGCAGCATCAAGCGAAAACAAAGCAATAGGCGTCCTAGGAATGTAACCATAAACAATTTGAAAAGGGCACATCTTTGTAGAAGAATGTGTTGCATGATTATAAGCAAACTCAACATGAGGCAAGCAATCCTCCCAACGTTTCAAATTTTTGTCTAAAACAGCCCTAAGCATGGTAGACAAAGTTCGATTAACTACCTCAGTTTGACCATCAGTCTGAGGGTGACAAGTGGTGCTAAACAGCAATTTAGTTCCCAATTTATTCCACATAGATCTCCAAAAATGACTCAGAAACTTAGCATCACGATCCGAGACTATTGTATTGGGAATACCGTGCAAACGAATAATCTCTCTAAAAAACAATTCAGCAACATTGCTAGCATCATCAGTCTTATGACAAGGTATGAAATGAGCCATTTTGGTGAATCGATCAACAACCACAAAAATGCTATCCCTCCCCTTCTTAGTTCTAGGCAATCCCAAAACAAAATCTATCGAAATATCAATCCAAGGGGAAGTAGGAACAGGCAAAGGCATATACAAACCATGGTTATTCACCCGTGACTTAGCTTTCTGACAAGTAGTGCAGCGTGCAACAAGGCGCTCAACATCAGCGCTCATCCGAGGCCAAAAGAAGTGGGCAGCCAACACCTCATGTGTCTTGTAGACACCAAAGTGCCCCATGAGACCACCTCCATGCGCTTCCTGTAACAACAAAAGACGAACCGAGCTAGCTGGAACACACAGCTTGTTAGCGCGAAACAGGAACCCATCCTGTATGTGAAATTTGCCCCATGGTTTCCCATTAATACAATGGCCGAAAGCATCTTTAAAATCAGCATCGTCAACATATTGATCTTTCATAGTGTGCAAACCAAAGATTTTAAAATCTAACTGTGACAGCATGGTATAGCGACGAGACAAAGCATCAGCAATAACATTGTCCTTCCCGTTCTTGTGTTTAATAATGTAAGGAAAAGACTCAATGAATTCGACCCATTTAGCATGACGACGGTTCAGATTTGTTTGGGTACGAATATGTTTTAAAGCCTCATGATCAGAATGAATTATGAACTCACGATGCCAAAGATAGTGCTGCCATGTATGCAAAGTGCGCACTAAAGCGTAAAGCTCCTTATCATAAGTAGAATATTTAAGACTAGCACCGCTTAATTTTTCACTAAAATAAGCAACTGGTTTTCCTTCTTGTAACAAAACAGCACCTAGCCCAATACCGCTAGCATCGCATTCATGCTCAAAAACTTTATTAAAATCAGGCAATTGCTAGAGGGGAGCTTGGGTTAACTTATCTTTCAAAGTGCTGAACGCTACCTCCTGCGAATCACGCCAAGCAAATGGCACATCTTTCTTTGTAAGCTCATGTAGAGGCGCTGCAATGGAGCTAAAATCACGAACAAATCTGCGGTAGAAACCGGCAAGTCCAAGAAAGCTCCGAATTTGTGTGACCGTCGTCGGTGTAGGCCACTCCCGAATGGCAGCAATCTTGCTGCTATCCACCTCAATGCCCTGTGGAGTAACAACATAACCAAGAAACAAGACACGTCGTGTGCAAAAGATGCATTTTTCCATGTTAGCAAATAACTGGGCAGCACGCAATGCATCAAAAACAGCACTTAAATGTTCCAAATGCTCTTTCTTAGATTTGCTGTAAATAAGGATATCATCAAAATAAACAACCACAAACAATCCTATGAAGGGCCTCAGAACTTCATTCATCACTCGCATAAAAGTGCTGGGAGCATTAGTCAATCCAAACGGCATAACCAACCATTCATATAAACCAAATTTCGTTTTAAAAGCCGTTTTCCATTCATCACCCAGTTTCATTCTAATCTGGTGGTAACCACTACGCAAATCAATCTTAGTGAAAATAATGGCACCACTAAGCTCATCTAGCATATCATCAAGGCGTGGTATAGGATATCGATAACGAATAGTGATGTTATTAATAGCATGACAGTCTACACACATACGCCATGACCCATCTTTCTTGGGAACAAGTAACACAGGAACAGAGCAAGGGCTAAGAGACTCACGAATGTATCCCTTGTCAAGCAACGCCTGTACCTGGCGCTGAATCTCCTTCATCTCATCCGGATTTGTACGGTACGGTGCGCTGTTCGGAAGCTGTGCGCCGGGGATGAGGTCGATCTGGTGCTCAATGCCACGAAGCGGTGGGAGACCCGGTGGTAAGTCTTTGGGAAAGACATCAGCGTACTCCTGCAAAAAGTTAGCAACCATAGGGGGAATAGCCAAAGATGGTGCATCATCAAGTGAAATGAGGACACTAGAGCATACAAGTGCATAGCATGGCAAATGAGTACCGTGTAAATCATCAAAATCAACACGTGTAGCAAGTAAAACAGGAGCCTTCAACTTGATTTCAGAAGGAACAGAGGGCGATGGATCAAGTTGTTTAGCAGTTATAGCAGCTCGGGCAAGATCATCTTTAACAATTTGTTCAGGTGTCATTGGATGTATAATTATTTTCTGACCCTTAAAAATGAAAGAATAATGATTCAAACGACCATGATGCAAGCTATCAGTATCGTATTGCCAAGGTCGACCAAGTAACAAAGAGCATGCTTCCATGGGAATAACATCACAATCAACAAAATCAGAATAAGCACCCATGGAGAAAGGAACACGCACGGAACGTGTGATTTTTATTTTACCACCATCATTAAGCCATTGAATGTGATATGGGTTTGGATGCTTACGAGTGGGTAACGTTAACTTTTCAACCAGCATGATACTCGCCAAATTGTTGCAACTGCCGCTGTCGATAATGATGCGAATTGACCACTCCTGCACAACACCCTTTGTATGGAACAGAGTGTGTCGCTGATTCTTCTCGGGCAAAGCGACCTGTGTACTAAGAACACGCTGCACAACAAGACTTTTATATCTATCAGCATCGCCCGGGTTGACATGTACCTCCGCCTGAGCTGCATGGTCAGTGGCAAGTAGTACATGTTCAATTTCTTTAGAATCACTAGCGGAAGAGTACTCACCATCGTCATGAATGAGCAAAGTGCGCTTGTTTGGGCAGTCCCGAATCACATGGCCAAATCCTCTACAGCGATGACACTGAATATCCCATGTACGACCTGTGGGTGGGGCAGTGCTGGCTGGTTTGGTCGTCTTCTCGCGTGGAGTAGTGGTGGACGTGGATGGCGTAGGGGGAACTGGTGCTGAGGTGGATGTCGAGCTTCGTTCTACAAAAGGGTTAGAATATGTCTTCGAGCGGTGTCCCTGCACTTCACGTTCAGCTTTGCAAGCATATTCAAATAAAGTAGTCATATCATAATATTCCTTATAATCAAGTATATCCTGGATTTCGCGGTTTAAACCACCACGAAAACGTGCCATAGCAGCGTCCTCCAATTTCCCACAACGAATCATACCTTTTTGTAACTCCTGGAAATAGTCCTCAACAGATTGAGAACCTTGCTGAAAACGCTGCATTTTATTAAGCAAATCACGAGCATAATACGAAGGCACAAATCGATGTCGCATCACAGCTTTCAACTGATCCCAAGTGGTTGGAATGGCAGTGGGATGCTTTATTTTATACTCATGCCACCAAATTAAAGCAAAATCAGTAAATTCACTAATAGCAGCTTTAACTTGAGAATGTGCAGCAATATCATGGCATGAAAATTTTTGTTCAACCTCTAACTCCCAATCAAGATATGCAGCAGGATCATATTTGCCATTAAAAGGTGGAATTTTAAATTTAATCTTAGAAAATAAGTCATTAGGGGGATGACGAACCACACGGCGTGCACGACCACGGCGATCTCCATCGTCCTACTCAGTGTCACCGCCGTAGTCCTGCTCCATCTTTGTGGTCAACGCATCAAGGCGTCCCAGGATGGTGTTGAGTGTGGTGCGAGTCGCCGTTTGAGCAAGGTCAAGCTGGTTGAAACGCTCGGTCGTCGAAGTGACCGTTGAATCAAGTCGTTCATGCATCATCCTAATATCAGCAACAAGTCCATCAACTTGTCCCCTTACTTCCAGCAACTGGGCATCCACCGTGTCGTGAGCTCCTGCCATAGTTAGCGCAAACACCAAAACACCAAAAGGAGAAAAACCGACGACAACAGGGAAATGGTGGTGACAACTCGCTCAATGGAATGCTGTTATCAAGTTCTTATCCATTCTTACCAAGCCACAGTGGTGAACTGCAACCAACAGGTGGAACCGGTGAAAGATTGGATGAGCGATTGCCTGGAGAAACAGAAAGCTTCTCGTCGTAGAAATATGTGGAGTTTTGGGTAGGATGCATTCAAGTCAAGGATTAGCACAATCAAACAATAATGAAAAGTTGAATTATAGTGCAAAACACGAAACTATATTGCTGGCCACAAGTGCAAAGGACGGATGGAACTAGCAGAATGGCAGTACCGTAAATATTGTACGAGTGAGGCCAAAAAGGCACTAGTAGGAATCACAGGTGATTTTGTTTTTCTTTTTTGTATGATTTTTTGATATTTTTCTCAGCACAAAGAGCAACAAAATAGGAGCTACACGAAGTTTCACCTAAAACAGAGTTCAGATGTGGTCTACAAAAAATCTGGAAGTTCTCTGAAAAGCGTGCGAGAACTTTGACGAATTTTTTCTTTATTTTCCTGAAGTTTTTTGACAATTTTGTCGAAACCAAACAGACCGTAGGTGAGTTTGGCCGGCCTCACAATGGTGTCAACAAGCTCCTGTAAAAATTTCAGATTTTTTGAACAACCGAGCGAAAAGTTATGCCCGGTTTAAGGAAGGTATGTTAAAAACGACCGAGATGAGACAACGACTTTGTATCCTTTCTTCTTCGTTTTCTTTTTTTTTGTTTCTGTTTTTTTACGTAACCGAAGGAGAAAAACAAGGAAGCGGCGTTGACTCGGTTTGTTTTTTTTCTATTTTTTTTACGTAACCGAAGGAGAAAAATAAGGAAGCGGTGTTGACTCGGTTTGTGGCGTGATTAAACGGAATATGGTGGCGGCGCGCTAGGGTTTGAATGGTGGAATAACACAATGCAACCAGCAACAAATGACGTGAAAGCACACAAATTCAACAATGCAGATTATTGAAAGAAAGTGCGAGGCTCAAAAGGGTGCTGGGATAAGGTCTAACCTAAATTTTTATGTGGTTTTGTGGACTATAGGAGAAAAAACACTCGATAAACTCACCGATCAACCTGGAAATCTGATACCACTTGATAGAGCTGGAGTACCCGATCTTGCGGTGAGTGGAGATATTCCGATTTGGTGGAAGTAGACCCTCACGATCCGACTACGACGAGCGAACCCGAAGTGCCAATGCAATCGCGGAACCAACTCCCAATGGTTAACGACCTTGCTGATGGGAGATCGGCCTGATCACGAAGATCGTTTCCTGTGCGCAGTCGAAGAACAAATAAGAAAAAGATGCAAGCAATCTTAATATCACTCGATGTGGAGTTCTGAATCACAGAGGACAGCACGTATTTGTGCGTGTTCTGGGGTAGCTAAAACTAGATTTAAAACAAAACTCGAAGAACAAAGGAGGCGCAGCTCCTGGATAAATAGAGAGAGGGGGCGCAGCCCCTTGGGGCGGCCAACCCTAGGTCGTCCACTATGGGCCGCAGTTGGGCTGGTCGTCTATTCTTCTGGGCCCTCATTCTTCAGTAGCATGACGAAGTTAAGATCTCTGGCACGGGCCCGAGTGATTGGCCCAGCTAATGAAGGAAGTGGTGCTTGATGTGGAGGTGCTGCTGGTGTAGTCGTACTCATAGTGATGTCCTCATCACGTCACCCATTCCGAAAACAGGTGACGGGGTGCATACAAAGCATGAGTTTTCGCCACTAGAACCATTTCTTCGTGTTTCGCAACGAACATGCCCAATCCACTACTTTAGGTCCAAAACTCATGTTTGGGGTGGTTTCGCACAATTTAGTTTCCGCACGTCACCTATTCCAAAAACGGGTGTCGGGTGCATATAAAGCACGAGTTTTTGCCACCGAAACCATTTCTTTGTTTTTCGCAACGAACATGCCAAATCCAGTAATTTAGGTCCAAAACTCATGTTTGGGGTGGTTTCGCGCAATTTCGTTGCCGCATGTCACCCAATCCGAAAACGGGTGTAGGAGTGCATACAAAGCATGAGTTTTCGCCACTGGAACCATTTCTTCGTTTTTCGCAACGAACATGGCCAATCTACTACTTTAGGTCCAAAACTCATGTTTGGGGTGGTTTCGCGCAATTTCATTGCCGCACGTCACCCATTCCAAAAACGGGTCTCGGGTGCATAAAAAGCACGAGTTTTTCCCACCGGAACCATTTCTTCGTTTTTCACAACGAACATGCCCAATCCACTACTTTGGGTCCAAAACTCATGTGTTGGGTGGTTTCGCACAATTTTGTTGCCGCACGTCACCCATTCCGAAAACGGGTGTCGGGGTGCATACAAAGCACGAGTTTTTGCCACCGGAACCATTACTTCGTTTTTCGCAACGAACATGCTTAATCCACTACTTTAGGTCCAAAACTCATGTGTTGGATGGTTTCGCGTAATTTTGTTGCCGCACGTCACCCATTCCGAAAACGGGTGTTGTGGTGCATACAAAGCACGAGTTTTTTCCACCGGAACCATATCTTAGTATTTCGCAACGAAGAAGCCCAATCCACTACTTTAGGTCCAAAACTCATGTGTTGGGTGGTTTCGCGCAATTTCGTTGCCGCACGTCACCCATTCCAAAAACGGGTGTCGGGGTGCATACAAAGCACGAGTTTTTGCCACCGGAACCATTTCTTTGTTTTTCGCAACGAACATGCCCAATCCACTACTTGAGGTCCAAAACTCATGTTTGGGGTGGTTTCGCGCAATTTCGTTGCCGCACGTCAACCATTCCGAAAACGGGTGTCGGGGTGCATACAAAGCACGAGTTTTTGTCACCGGAACCATTTCTTCCTTTTTCGCAACGAACATGCCCAATCCCCTACTTTAGGTCCAAAACTCATGTGTTGGGTGGTTTCGCGCAATTTCGTTGACGCACGTCACCCATTCCAAAAACGGGTGTCGGGGGTGCATACAAAGCATGAGTTTTCACCAATGGAACCATTTCTTCGTATTTCGCAACGAACATGCCCAATCCACTACTTTAGGTCCAAAACTCATGTTTGGGGTGGTTTCGCGCAATTTCGTTGCCGCACGTCATCTATTCCAAAAACGGGTGTCGGCCGCATATAAAGCATGAGTTTTCGCCACTGGAACCATTTCTTCGTTTTTCGCAACGAACATGCCCAATCCACTACTTTAGGTCCAAAACTCATGTGTTGGGTGGTTTCGCGCAATTTTGTTGCCGCACGTCACCCATTCCGAAAACGGGTGTCGGGGTGCATACAAAGCATGGGTTTTCTCCACTGGAACCATTTCTTCGTATTTCGCAACGAACATGCCCAATCCACTACTTGTGGTCCAAAACTCATGTTTGGGGCGGTTTCGCGCAATTTCGTTTCCGCACGTCACCTATTCCAAAAACGGGTGTCGAGGGCATATAAAGCACGAGTTTTTGCCACCGAAACCATTTCTTTGTTTTTCGCAACGAACATGCCCAATCCACTACTTTAGGTCCAAAACTCATGTTTGGGGTGGTTTCGCGCAATTTCGTTGCCGCGTGTCACCCAATACAAAAACGGGTGTCGGGGTGCATACAAAGCATGAGTTTTCGCCACTGGAACCATTTTCTTCGTTTTTCGCCACGAACATGGCCAATCCCCTACTTTAGGTCCAAAACTCATGTTTGTGGTGGTTTCGCGCAATTTCGTTGCCGCACGTCACCCATTCCAAAAACACGTGTCGGGTGCATACAAAGCAGGAGTTTTTCCCACCGGAACCATTTCTTCGTTTTTCGCAACGAACATGCCCAATCCACTACTTTAGGTCTGAAACTCATGTGTTGGGTTGTTTCGCGCAATTTTGTTGCCGCACATCACCCATTCCGAAAACGGGTGTCGGGGTGCATACAAAGCACGAGTTTTTGCCACCGGAACCATTACTTCGTTTTTCGCTACGAACATGCTCAATCCACTACTTTAGGTCCAAAACTCATGTGTTGGGTGGTTTCGCGTAATTTTGTTGCCGCACGTCACCCATTCCGAAAACGGGTGTTGGGGTGCATACAAAGCATGAGTTTTTGCCACCGGAACCATTTCTTAATTTTTCGCAACGAACAAGCCCAATCCACTAATTTAGGTCCAAAACTCATGTGTTGGGTGGTTTCGCGCAATTTCGTTGACGCACGTCACCCATTCCGAAAACGGGTGTCGGGGTGCATACAAAGCACGTGTTTTTGCCACCGGAACCATTTCTTCGTTTTTTCGCAACGAACATGCCCAATCCACTACTTTAGGTCCAAAACTCATGTTTGGGGTGGTTTCGCGCAATTTCGTTGCCGCACGTCACCAATTCCGAAAACGGGTGTCGGGGTGCATACAAAGGACGAGTTTTTGCCACCGGAACCATTTCTTCCTTTTTCGCAACGAACATGCCCAATCCACTACTTTAGGTCCAAAACTCATGTGTTGGGTGGTTTCGCGCAATTTCGTTGAAGCACGTCACCCATTCCGAAAACGGGGGTCGGGGTGCATACAAAGCATGAGTTTTCGCCACTGGAACCATTTCTTCGTATTTCGCAACGAACATGCCCAATCCACTACTTTAAGTCCAAAACTCATGTTTGGGGTGGTTTCGCGCAATTTCGTTGCCGCACGTCATCTATTCCAAAAACGGGTGTCGGGTGCATATAAAGCATGAGTTTTCGCCACTGGAACCATTTCTTCGTTTTTCGCAACGAACATGCCCAATCCACTACTTTAGGTCCAAAACTCATGTGTTGGGTGGTTTCGTGCAATTTTGTTGCCGCAAGTCACCCATTCCGAAAACGGGTGTCGGGGTGCATACAAAGCACGAGTTTTTGCCACCGGAACCATTTCTTCGTTTTTTGCAACGAACAAGCCCAACCAACTACTTTAGGTCCAAAACTCATGTGTTGGTGGTTTCGCGCAATTTCGTTGCAGCACGTCATCCATTCAGAAAACGGGTGTCGGGGTGCAAACAAAGCATGAGTTTTTGCCACCGGAACCATTTCTTCGTTTTTCGCACCGAACATGCCCAATCCACTACTTTAGGTCCAAAACTCATGTTTAGGGTGGTTTCGCGCTATTTCGTTGCCGCACGGCACCCATTCTGAAAACGGGTGTCGGGGTGCATACAAAGCACTAGTTTTTGCCACCAGGACCATTTCTTCATTTTTCGCAACGACCATGCCCAATCCACTACTTTAGGTCCAAAACTCATGTGTTGGGTGGTTTCGCGCAATTTCGTTGACGCACGTCACCCATTCCGAAAACGGGTGTCGGGGTGCATATAAAGCATGAGTTTTCGCCACTAGAACCATTTCTTCGTATTTCGCAACGAACATGCCCAATCCACTACTTTAGGTCCAAAATTCATGTTTGGGGTGGTTTCGCGCAATTTCGTTGCCGCACGTCATCTATTCCAAAAACGGGTGTCGGCCGCATATAAAGCATGAGTTTTCGCCACTGGAACCATTTCTTCGTTTTTCGCAACGAACATGCCCAATCCACTACTTTAGGTCCAAAACTCATGTGTTGGGTGGTTTCGCGCATTTTTGTTCCGCACGTCACCCATTCCGAAAACGGGTGTCGGGGTGCATACAAAGCATGAGTTTTCGCCACTGGAACCATTTCTTCGTATTTCGCAACGAACATGCCCAATCCACTACTTTAGGTCCAAAACTCATGTTTGGGGCGGTTTCGCGCAATTTCGTTTCCGCACGTCACCTATTCCAAAAATGGGTGTCGAGGGCATATAAAGCACGAGTTTTTGCCACCTTAACCATTTCTTTGTTTTTCGCAACGAACATGCCCAATCCACTACTTTAGGTCCAAAACTCATGTTTGGGGTGGTTTCGCGCAATTTCGTTGTCGCGTGTCACCCAATACAAAAACGGGTGTCGGGGTGCATACAAAGCATGAGTTTTCGCCACTGGAACCATTTTCTTCGTTTTTCGCAACGAACATGGCCAATCCCCTACTTTAGGTCCAAAACTCATGTTTGTGGTGGTTTCGAGCAATTTCGTTGCCGCAAGTCACCCATTCCAAAAACACGTGTCGGGTGCATACAAAGCAGGAGTTTTTCCCACCGGAACCATTTCTTCGTTTTTCGCAACGAACATGCCCAATCCACTACTTTAGGTCCGAAACTCATGTGTTGGGTTGTTTCGCGCAATTTTGTTGCCGCACATCACCCATTCCGAAAACGGGTGTCGGGGTGCATACAAAGCACGAGTTTTTGCCACCGGAACCATTACTTCGTTTTTCGCAACGAACATGCTCAATCCACTACTTTAGGTCCAAAACTCATGTGTTGGGTGGTTTCGCGTAATTTTGTTGCCGCACGTCACCCATTCCGAAAACGGGTGTTGGGGTGCATACAAAGCACGAGTTTTTGCCACCGGAACCATTTCTTAATTTTTCGCAACGAACAAGCCCAATCCACTACTTTAGGTCCAAAACTCATGTGTTGGGTGGTTTCGCGCAATTTCGTTGACGCACGTCACCCATTCCGAAAACGGGTGTCGAGGTGCATACAAAGCACGTGTTTTTGCCACCGGAACCATTTCTTCGTTTTTTTCGCAACGAACATGCCCAATCCACTACTTTAGGTCCAAAACTCATGTTTGGGGTGGTTTCGCGCAATTTCGTTGCCGCACGTCACCCATTCCGAAAACGGGTGTCGGGGTGCATACAAAGGACGAGTTTTTGCCACCAGAACCATTTCTTCCTTTTTCGCAACGAACATGCCCAATCCACTACTTTAGGTCCAAAACTCATGTGTTGGGTGGTTTCGCGCAATTTCGTTGACGCACGTCACCCATTCCGAAAACGGGTGTCGGTGTGCATACAAAGCATGAGTTTTCGCCACTGGAACCATTTCTTCGTATTTCGCAACGAACATGCCCAATCCACTACTTTAAGTCCAAAACTCATGTTTGGGGTGGTTTCGCGCAATTTCGTTGCCGCACGTCATCTATTCCAAAAATGGGTGTCGGGTGCATATAAAGCATGAGTTTTCGCCACTGGAACCATTTCTTCGTTTTTCGCAACGAACATGCCCAATCCACTACTTTAGGTCCAAAACTCATGTGTTCGGTGGTTTCGTGCAATTTTGTTACCGCACGTCACCCATTCCGAAAACGGGTGTCGGGGTGCATACAAAGCACGAGTTTTTGCCACCGGAACCATTTCTTCGTTTTTTGCAACGAACAAGCCCAATCCACTACTTTAGGTCCAAAACTCATGTGTTGGTGGTTTCGCGCAATTTCGTTGCAGCATGTCACCCATTCCGAAAACGGGTGTCGGGGTGCAAACAAAGCATGAGTTTTTGCCACCGGAACCATTTCTTCGTTTTTCGCAACGAACATGCCCAATCCACTACTTTAGGTCCAAAACTCATGTTTGGGGTGGTTTCGCGCAATTTCGTTGCCGCACGGCACCCATTCCGAAAACGGGTGTCGATGTGCATACAAAGCACGAGTTTTTGCCACCAGGACCATTTCTTCATTTTTCGCAACGAACATGCCCAATCCACTACTTTAGGTCCAAAACCCATGTGTTGGGTGGTTTCGCGCAATTTCGTTGCCGCACGTCACCCATTCCGAAAACGGGTGTCGGGGTGCATACAAAGCATGAGTTTTCGCCACTGGAACCATTTCTTCGTATTTCGCAACGAACATGCCCAATCCACTACTTTAGGTCCAAAACACATGTTTGGCATGGTTTCGCGCAATTTCGTTGCCGCACGTCACCTGTTCCAAAAACGGGTGTCGGGTGCATATAAAGCATGAGTTTTTGCCACCGGAACCATTTCTTTGTTTTTCGCAACGAACATGCCCAATCCACTACTTTAGGTCCAAAACTCATGTTTGGGGTGGTTTCGCGCAATTTCGTTGCCGCATGTCACCCATTCCGAAAACGGGTGTCGGGGTGCATACAAAGCATGAGTTTTCGCCACTGGAACCATTTCTTCGTTTTTCGCAACGAACATGCCCAATCCACTACTTTAGGTCCAAACTCATGTTTGGGGTGGTTTTGCGCAATTTCGTTGCTGCACGTCACCCATTCCAAAAACGGGTGTCAGGTGCATACAAAGCACGAGTTTTTCCCACTGGAACCTTTTCTTCGTTTTTGCAACGAACATGCCCAATCCACTACTTTAGGTTCAAAACACATGTGTTGGGTGGTTTCGCGCAATTTTCTTCCCGCACGTCACCCATTCTGAAAACGGGTGTCGGGGTGCATACAAAGCACGAGTTTTTGCCACCGGAACCATTAGTTTGTTTTTCGCAACGAACATGCCCAATCCAATACTTTAGGTCCAAAACTCATGTGTTGGGTGGTTTCGCTTAATTTTGTTGCCGCACGTCACCCATTCCGAAAACGGAAGTCCGGGTGCATACAAAGCACGAGTTTTTGCCACCGGAACCATTTCTTCGTTTTTTCGCAACGAACATGCCCAATCCACTACTTTAGGTCCAAAACTCATGTGTTGGGTGGTTTCGCGCAATTTCGTTGCCGCACGTCACCCATTCCGAAAACGGGTGTCGGGGTGCATACAAAGCACGAGTTTTTGCCACCGGAACCATTTCTTCATTTTTCACAACGAACATGCTCAATCCACTACTTTAGGTCCAAAACTCATGTGTTAGGTGGTTTCGCGCAATTTCGTTGCCGCACGTCACCCATTCCGAAAACGGGTGTCGGGGTGCAAACAAAGCATGAGTTTTCGCCACTGGAACCATTTCTTCGTATTTCGCAACGAACATGCCCAATCCACTACTTTAGGTCCAAAACTCATGTTTGGGGTGGTTTCGCGCAATTTCGTTGCCGCACGTCACCTATTCCAAAAACGGGTGTCGGGTGCATATAAACCACGAGTTTTTGCCACCGGAACCATTTCTTTATTTTTCGCAACGAACATGCCCAATCCACCACTTTAGGTCCAAAACTCATGTTTGGGGTGGTTTTGCGCAATTTCGTTGCCGCATGTCACCCATTCCGAAAACGGGTGTTGGGGTGCATACAAAGCATGAGTTTTCGCCACTGGAACCATTTCTTCATTTTTCGCAACGAACATGCCTAATCCACTACTTTAGGTCCAAAACTCATGTTTGGGGTGGTTTCGCACAATTTCGTTGCCGCACGTCACCCATTCCGAAAACGGATGTCGGGGCGCAAACAAAGCATGAGTTTTCGCCACTGGAACCATTTCTTCGTATTTCGCAACGAACATGCCCAATCCACTACTTTAGGTCCAAAACTCATGTTTGGGGTGGTTTCTCGCAATTTCGTTGCCGCACGTCACCTATTCCAAAAACGGGTGTCGGGTGCATATGAAGCACGAGTTTTTGCCACCGGAACCATTTCTTTGTTTTTCGCAACGAACATGCCCAATCCACTACTTTAGGTCCAAAACTCATGTTTGGGGTGGTTTTGCGCAATTTCATTGCCGCATGTCACCCATTCCGAAAACGGGTGTCGGGGTGCATACAAAGCATGAGTTTTCGCCACTGGAACCATTTCTTCGTTTTTCGCAACGAACATGCCTAATCCACTACTTTAGGTCCAAAACTCATATTTGGGGTGGTTTCGCACAATTTCGTTGCTGCACGTCACCCATTCCAAAAAGGGATGTCGGGTGCATATAAAGCACGAGTTTTTGCCACCGGAACCATTTCTTCGTTTTTCGCAACGAACATGCCCAATCCAGTACTTTAGGTCCAAAACTCATGTGTTGGGTGGTTTCGCGCAATTTGGTTGCCGCACGTCACCCATTCCGAAAACGGGTGTCGGGGTGCATACAAAGCACGAGTTTTTGCCACCGGAACCATTTCTTCGTTTTTTCGCAACGAACATGCCAAATCCACTACTTTAGGTCCAAAACTCATGTGTTGGGTGGTTTCGCGCAATTTCGTTGCCGCACGTCACCCATTCCGAAAACGGGTGTCAGGTGCATATAAAGCATGAGTTTTCGCCACTAGAACCATTTCTTTGTATTTCACAACGAACATGCCCAATCCACTACGTTAGGTCCAAAACTCATGTTTGGGGTGGTTTCGCGCAATTTCGTTGCCGCATGTCACCCATTCCGAAAACGAGCGTCGGGGTGCATACAAAGCATGAGTTTTCGCCACTGGAACAAAATCTTCGTTTTTCGCAACGAACATGTCCAATCCACTACTTTAGGTCCAAAACTCATGTTTGGGGTGGTTTCGCGCAATTTTGTTGCCGCATGTCACCCATTCCAAAAACGGGTGTCGATGCATACAAAGCACGAGTTTTTCCCACCGGAACCATTTCTTCTTTTTTCGCAACGAACATGCCCAATCCACTACTTTACGTCGAAAACTCATGTTTGGGGTGGTTTCGCGCAATTTTGTTGCCGCACGTCACCTATTCCAAAAACGGGTGTCGGGTGCATATAAAGCACGAGTTTTCGCCACTGGAACCATTTCTTTGTTTTTCGCAACGAACATGCCCAATCCACTACTTTAGGTCCAAAACTCATGTTTGGGGTGGTTTCGCGCAATTTCGTTGCTGCGTGTCACCCATTCCGAAAACGGGTGTCGGGGTGCATACAAAGCATGAGTTTTCGCCACTCGAACCATTTTTTGTCTTTCGCAACGAACATGCCCAATCCACTACTTTAGGTCCAAAACTCATGTTTGGGGTGGTTTCGCGCAATTTCGTTGCCGCACGTCACCCATTCCAAAAACGGGTGTCGGGTGCATATAAAGCACGAGTTTTTCCCACTGGAACCATTTCTTTGTTTTTCGCAATGAACATGCCCAGTCCACTAGTTTAGGTCAAAAACTCATGTGTTGGGTGGTTTCGCGCAATTTTGTTGTCGCACGTCATCCATTCCGAAAACGGGTGTCGGGTGCCTATAAAGCACGAGTTTTTGCCACAGGAACCATTTCTTCGTTTTTCGCAACGAACATGCCCAATCCACTACTTTAGGTCCAAAACTCATGTGTTGGGTGGTTTCGCGCAATTTTGTTGCCGCACGTCACCCATTCCGAAAACGGGTGTCGGGGGTGCACACAAAGCACGAGTTTTTGCCACTAGAACCATTTCTTTGTTTTTTGCAACGAACATGCCCAATCCACTACTTTAGATTCAAAACTCATGTGTTGGGTGGTTTCGCGCAATTTCTTTGCCGCACGTCACCCATTCCGAAAACGGGTGTCGGGGTGCATACAAAGCATGAGTTTTCGCCACTATAACCATTTCTTCGTATTTTGCAACGAACATGCCCAATCCACTACTTTAGGTCCAAAACTCATGTTTGGGGTGGTTTCGTGCAATTTCATTGCCACACGTCACCTATTCCAAAAACGGGTGTCGGGTGCATATAAAGCACGAGTTTTTGCCACCGGAACCATTGCTTCGTTTTTCGCAACGAACATGCCCAATCCAGTACTTTAGGTCCAAAACTCATGTGTTGGGTGGTTTGCGCAATTTTGTTGCCGCACGTCACCCATTCTGAAAACGGGTGTCGGGGTGCATACAAAGCACGAGTTTTTGCCACCGGAACCATTTCTTCGTTTTTCGCAACGAACATGCCCAATCCACTACAAAACTCATGTGTTGGGTGGTTTCGCGCAATTTCGTTGCCGCACGTCACCCATTCCGAAAACGGGTGTCGGGGTGCATACAAAGCATGAATGTTCGCCACTGGAACCATTTCTTTGTATTTCACAACGAACATGCCCAATCCACTACTTTAGGTCCAAAACTCATGTTTGGGGTAGTTTCGCGCAATTTTGTTACCGCATGTCACCCATTCCGAAAACAGGTGTCGCGGTGCATACAAAGCATGAGTTTTCCCCACTAGAACCATTTCTTTGTTTTTCGCAACGAACATGCCCAATCCACTACTTTAGGTCCAAAACTCATGTTTGGGGTGGTTTCGCGCAATTTTGTTGCAGCACGTCACCCATTCCAAAAATGGGTGTCGGGTGCATACAAAGCACGAGTTTTTCCCACCGGAACCATTTCTTCGTTTTTCGCAACGAACATGCCAAATCCACTACTTTAGGTCCAAAACTCATGTGTTGAGTGGTTTCGCACAATTTCGTTGTCGCACGTCACCCATTCCGAAAACGGGTGTCGGGGTGCATATAAAGCATGAGTTTTCGCCACTGGAACCATTTCTTTGTATTTCACAACGAACATGCCCAATCCACTACGTTAGGTTCAAAACTCATGTTTGGGGTGGTTTCACGCAATTTCGTTGCCGCATGTCACCCATTCCGAAAACGAGCGTCGGGGTGCATACAAAGCATGAGTTTCCGCCACTAGAACAAAACCTTGGTTTTTCGCAACGAACATGCCCAATCCACTACTTTAGGTCCAAAACTCATGTTTGGGGTGGTTTCGCGCAATTTTGTTGCCGCATGTCACCCATTCCAAAACTGGGTGTCGGTGCATACAAAGCACGAGTTTTTCCCACCGGAACCATTTCTTCTTTTTTCGCAACGAACATGCCCAATCCACTACTTTAGGTCGAAAACTCATGTTTGGGGTGGTTTCACACAATTTTGTTGCCGCACGTCACCTATTCCAAAAACGGGTGTCGGGTGCATATAAAGCCCGAGTTTTCGCCACTGGAGCCATTTCTTTGTTTTTCGCAACGAACATGCCCAATCCACTACTTTAGGTCCAAAACTCATGTTTGGGGTGGTTTCGCGCAATTTCGTTGCTGCGTGTCACCCATTCCGAAAATGGGTGTCGGGGTGCATACAAAGCATGAGTTTTCGCCAATCGAACCATTTTTTCGTCTTTCGCAACGAACATGCCCAATCCACTACTTTAGGTCCAAAACTCATGTTTGGGGTGGTTTCGCGCAATTTTGTTGCCGCACGTCACCCATTCCAAAAACGGGTGTCGGGTGCATATAAAGCACGAGTTTTTCCCACCGGAACCATTTCTTCGTTTTTCGCAACGAACATGCCTAGTCCACTAGTTTAGGTCCAAAACTCATGTGTTGGGTGGTTTCGCGCAATTTTGTTGTCGCACGTCACCCATTCCGAAAACGGGTGTCGGGTGCCTATAAAGCACGAGTTTTTGCCACAGGAACCATTTCTTCGTTTTTCGCAACGAACATGCCCAATCCACTACTTTAGGTCCAAAACTCATGTGTTGGGTGGTTTCGCGCAATTTTGTTGCCGCACGTCACCCATTCCGAAAACGGGTGTCGGGGGTGCACACAAAGCACGAGTTTTTGCCACCGGAACCATTTCTTTGTTTTTTGCAACGAACATGCCCAATCCACTACTTTAGATTCAAAACTCATGTGTTGGGTGGTTTCGCGCAATTTCTTTGCCGCACGTCACCCATTCCGAAAACGGGTGTCGGGGTGCATACAAAGCATGAGTTTTCGCCACTATAACCATTTCTTCGTATTTTGCAACGAACATGGCCAATCCACTACTTTAGGTCCAAAACTCCTGTTTGGGGTGGTTTCGTGCAATTTCATTGCCACACGTCACCTATTCCAAAAACGGGTGTCGGGTGCATATAAAGCACGAGTTTTTGCCACCGAAACCATTGCTTCGTTTTTCGCAACGAACATGCCCAATCTAGTACTTTAGGTCCAAAACTCATGTGTTGGGTGGTTTCGCGCAATTTTGTTGCCGCACGTCACCCATTCTGAAAACGGGTGTCGGGGTGCATACAAAGCACGAGTTTTGCCACCGGAACCATTTCTTTGTTTTTCGCACCGAACATGCCCAATCCACTACAAAACTCATGTGTTGGGTGGTTTCGCGCAATTTCGTTGCCGCACGTCACCCATTCCGAAAACGGGTGTCGGGGTGCATACAAAGCATGAGTTTTCGCCACTATAACCATTTCTTCGTATTTTGCAACGAACATGCCCAATCCACTACTTTAGGTCCAAAACTCATGTTTGGGGTGGTTTCGTGCAATTTCATTGGCACACGTCACCTATTCCAAAAACGGGTGTCGGGTGCATATAAAGCACGAGTTTTTGCCACCGGAACCATTGCTTCGTTTTTCGCAACGAACATGCCCAATCCAGTACTTTAGGTCCAAAACTCATGTGTTGGGTGGTTTCGCGCAATTTTGTTGCCGCACGTCACCCATTCTGAAAACGGGTGTCGGGGTGCATACAAAGCACGAGTTTTGCCACCGGAACCATTTCTTCGTTTTTCGCAACGAACATGCCCAATCCACTACAAAACTCATGTGTTGGGTGGTTTCGCGCAATTTCGTTGCCGCACGTCACCCATTCCGAAAACGGGTGTCGGGGTGCATACAAAGCATGAGTGTTCGCCACTGGAACCATTTCTTTGTATTTCACAACGAACATGCCCAATCCACTACTTTAGGTCCAAAACTCATGTTTGGGGTGGTTTCGCGCAATTTCGTTACCGCATGTCACCCATTCCGAAAACAGGTGTCGCGGTGCATACAAAGCACGAGTTTTTGCCACCGGAACCATTTCTTCGTTTTTCGCAACGAACAAGCCCAATCCACTACTTTAGGTCCAAAACTCATGTGTTGGGTGGTTTCACGCAATTTCATTGCCACATGTCACCCATTCCGAAAACGGGTGTCGGGGTGCATACAAAGCACGAGTTTTTGCCACCGGAACCATTTCTTCATTTTTCGCAACGAACATGCCCAATCCACAAGTTTAGGTCCAAAACTCATGTGTTGGGTAGTTTCACGCAATTTCGTTGCCGCACGTCACCCATTCCAAAAACGGGTGTCGGGGTGCATACAAAGCATGAGTTTTTGCCACTGGAACCATTTCTTCGTATTTCGCAACGAGCATGCCCAATCCACTACTTTAGGTCCAAAACTCATGTTTGGGGTGGTTTCGCGCAATTTCGTTGCCGCACGTCACCTATTCCAAAAATAGGTGTCGGGTGCATATAAAGCACGAGTTTTTGCCACCGGAACCATTTCTTTGTTTTTCGCAACGAACATGCCCAATCCACTACTTTAGGTCCAAAACTCATGTTTGGGGTGGTTTCGCGCAATTTCGTTGCCGCACGTCACCCATTCCAAAAATGGGTGTCGGGTGCATACAAAGCACGAGTTTTTCCCACCGGAACCATTTCTTTGTTTTTTGCAACGAACATGCCCAATCCACTACTTTAGGTCCAAAACTCATGTGTTGGGTGGTTTCCCACAATTTTGTTGCCGCACGTCACCCATTCTGAAAACGGGTGTCGGGGTGCATACAAAGCACGAGTTTTTGCCACCGGAACTGATATAGCTGAGGTGCCCGATCTTTCGGCGAGTAGAGATAATTCTGATTTGGCGGAAGATGACCCTTGCGATCCGACTACGACGAGCAAGCCCGAGGCGCCAATGCAATCGCTGAACCAACTCCCTGTGGTTACCGACCTTGCTGATGCGAGATCGACCTGATCACGAAGATCGTTTCCTGTGCGCAATCGAAGAACGAACAAGAAAAAGATGCGAGCAATCTAATCTATTACTCGAGGGTGGAGTTATGAATACACGAAGACAGCGCAGATTTGCGCATGTTCGAGAGTAGCTAAAGCTAACGTAAAAGAAAACTCGAAGAACAAAGGAGGCGCAGCTCCTGGATAAATAGAGAGGGGGCGCAGCCCCTAGGGGCGGCCAACCCTAGGTCGTCCACTATGGGCCGCAGTTGGGCTGGTCGTCTATTCTTCTGGGCCCTCATTCTTCAGTAGCATGACGAAGTTAAGATCTCTGGCACGGGCCCGAGTGATTGGCCCAGCTAATGAAGGAAGTGGCGCTTGATGTGGAGGTGCTGCTGGTGTAGTCGTACACATAGTGGTGTCCTCATCATCTGGCCCTTCTTGAAGTGAAGTCGTCCTCGACGACAACTCCTCATCCTCGGCCATATATGGTTTCAAATCTGCAACATTAAAACTTGTGGAAACACCAAATTCCGCAGGCAGGTCAAGGAAATAAGCATTATCATTAATCTTTGTTAGCACCTTAAAAGGACCAGCAGCACGAGGCATTAATTTAGAACGACGCAAAGTAGGAAACCAATCCTTTCTCAAGTGCAACCAAACCATATCGCCTAGCTCAAAAGTAACATATTTTCTTCCTTTACTACCAGCAACCTTATTTTTTGCATTAGTAGCAGCAATGTTCTGTTTCGTTTGTTCATGTATGGTAATCATTTGTTCAACATGTGTAGCAGCATCTACATGTGGGGCGTTCGCAGCATTAAGTGAAATCAAATCAATCTTCATGTGTAGAAGAATGTGTGGCATGATTGTAAGCAAATTCAACATGAGGCAAGCAATCCTCCCAACGTCTCAAATTCTTGTCTAAAACAACCCTAAGCATGGTAGATAAAGTTCTATTTACTACCTCAGTTTGTCCATCAGTCTGAGGGTGACAAGTAGTGCTAAACAACAATTTAGTTCCCAATTTATTCTAAAGAGATCTCCAGAAATGGCTTAGAAACTTAGCATCGCGATCAGAGACTATTGTTTTTGGAATACCATGTAAACGAATAATTTCTCTAAAGAACAATTCAGCAACAATGCTAGCATCATCAGTTTTATGACAAGGTATAAAGTGAGCCATTTTAGAGAATCTATCAACAACCACAAAAATACTATCCCTCCCCTTCTTAGTTCTAGGCAAGCCCAAAACAAAGTCCATAGAATTATCAAGCCAAGGAGAAGAAGGGACAGGCAAAGGCATATACAAACCATGGTTGTTCAACCGTGACTTAGCTTTCTGACAAGTAGTGCAGCGTGCAACAAGGCGCTCAACATCAGCGCGCATCCGAGGCCAAAAGAAGTGGGCAGCCAACACCTCATGCGTTTTGTAGACGCCAAAATGCCCCATGAGACCGCCTCCATGCGCTTCTTGTAACAACAAAAGATGAACCGAGCTAGCTAGAACACATAGCTTGTTAGCGCGAAACAGGAACCCATCCTGTATGTGAAATTTGCCCCATGGTATCCCATTAATACAATGGCCGAAAGCATCTTTAAAATCAGCATCTTCAACATATTGATCCTTCACAGTGTCCAAACCAAAGATTTTAAAATCTAATTGTGACAGCATGGTATAGTGACGAGACAAAGCATCAGCAATAACATTGTCCTTCCCGTTCTTGTGTTTAATAATGTAAGGAAAGGACTCAATAAATTCGACCCATTTAGCATGACGACAGTTCAGATTTGTTTGGGTACGAATATGTTTTAAAGTCTCATGATCAGAATGAATTATGAACTCACGATGCCAAAGATAGTGCTGCCATGTATGCAAAGTGCGCACTAAAGCGTAAAGCTCCTTATCATAAGTAGAATATTTCAGACTAGCACTGCTTAATTTTTCACTAAAATAAGCAACTGGTTTTCCTTCTTGTAACAAAACAGCACCTAGCCCAATACCGCTAGCATCGCATTCAAGCTCAAAAACTTTATTAAAATCAGGCAATTGCAAGAGGGGAGCTTGGGTTAACTTATCTTTCAAAGTGCTGAACGCTACCTCCTGCGAATCACTTCAAGCAAACGGCACATCTTTCTTTGTAAGCTCATGTAGAGGCGCTGCAATGGAGCTAAAATCACGAACAAATCTGCGGTAGAAACCGGCAAGTCCAAGAAAGCTCCGAATTTGTGTGACCGTCGTCGGTGTAGGCCACTCCCGAATGGCAGCAATCTTGCTGCTATCCACCTCAATGCCCTGCGGAGTAACCACATAACCAAGAAACGAGACACGTTGCGTGCAAAATGTGCACTTTTCCATGTTACCAAACAAGCGAGCAGCACGCAAAGCATCAAAAACAGCACGCAAATGTTCTAAATGCTCCTCTATAGACTTGCTGTAAATAAGGATATCATCAAAATAAACAACAACAAACAAGCCTATGAAGGCCCGTAGAACTTCGTTCATTAAACGCATAAAGGTGCTAGGAGTATTAGACAATCCAAATGGCATAACCAACCATTCATATAAACCAAATTTCGTTTTAAAAGCCGTTTTCCATTCATCACCGAGTTTCATTCTAATCTGATGGTAATCGCTACGCAAATCAACCTTAGAGAAAATAACGGCACCACTAAGCTCATCTAACATATCATCAAGGCGTGGAATAGCATATCGATAACGAACTATGATGTTATTAATAGCACGACAATCTACGCACATACGCCATGACCCATCATTCTTTGGAACGAGTAAAACAGGAACCGAGCAAGGGCTAAGTGTGGCGGAACTGCCCGAATTATTCCAACTTAAGTGCCCAGGCCCTGCCTTAGAGGCTAGACCACACTTAAATGGGAATAACCCGTCAATCCCTCGGATCTAGTCCGACACGGCCACTGACAGGATCAAGTACCACAATCTCACTCGATGGTGAGTCACAGAGCAAATACAATAAAGCATAAAACCATGCATGGAAGAGTGTTAAATTATTACATCATCATTGTCGGAGTTTTTGCAAAAGTAACCATCATTGTTCGAAGTGCAGCGGAATAAAACTAACGGTAAATAAACAGAGAGATGGGGAAGCCTGTCCCATCACTCCTCATGCTCCTCCTCAGCCGAGGCAGGGTCCCACTCGACAGTCCAACCCGGTGGCAGGGTGGATGGCCAAGTCGCTCCAGCAGCCATTTCCTCTAGAGAACCTGTAAAAATTGTGCCCCAAGCAAGGCTGAGTATACTAATACTCAGCTAGACTTACCCGGTGTGAGGAGTCTATACTCCTCTACCTCTAGACATGCAGCTGTTTGGCTGTGGGGTTTGGTTGCCAAAAACACTAGCTGAGTTTCTAAATCAAGATTTTAACTTTGTCAAAATTAAGTGTGACTCTCTTAAGGCTAAAAGTGTACTATCTACTCATACATAGTAGCAAGCATTTTTAGCAAACAACATCTTGTATCATCTCATCACAGTTCCACTTGTTACTCAATGCAGTCTCATTAGCTGCGAGAAGCAGACGATTCGAATCGAGTTTTTATCCTTGCAAGGTAAACCTAAACACACGACATGCAGGGGCACTCCGTCCCCACACACATCAACCGTCCCCATTGATTCCCTGGCAACAGATCAGGGCTCACCGCCTTGGCGTACAATGCCCCACTGACCCCGACTGGCCGTCGTGCAGTGACCGCACTTGTACCCACCATAACCGGAATGGGAGACTACGTCTCAGGTCGCGTGAGGGGATATGTCTGCGGGCAGGTTCACTCAGGTACTAGGCTTACCGATTTACCATATTTCTCGGCATGTGCTTAGTACGTTCAAACGCTTGACACAGGTATCCGCACGTTAATCCTTATTCCATTTTTCCATCTCGTGGGCAACCAATCCCCATGGATTGTTGTCCACCAACTAGTATCATGACAGTGAGAAAGTGGGTACAATCAATTTCCTGATCTCGCGCGAGTGCTAGAAAAATCACTCGTCTTCTACCGAGATCCTAATTAAATAAAGCAACTACTCGACCTATCATACTAGTATTCATCTCAAAAGGAATCCTGAGGTAATGCAACTAGGGTTTCAACCAATTCCTACACCTAAGTGCACAATCAATCCTACAATCAATAAGTGAAGTAAAATAGCATAAATAACAGGTTATGCATAAACCGGGGCTTGCCTTCCAAAGCAGTGGCAGGCAGGTCCTCTGGTGCAGGCTCGGGTGCTGGGTCTGGGGCAACCTCCTGGGCAGCTCCTTGCTCCGGCACGAGGATGTACTCTCCGTCAGCAAGATTACAGTCTATCGAAATGCAATGAACATGTATGTCATGATTATGCAAGATTTATGAACATTAAACTACAGAAATTAAGTCAAGAATTAACTTAGGGTTCCCTGGCTATGTGGGTCTTCTAGTGGCATATATACATAGACTTATTCCCTTTTTGGTTTAGGTTTCTTTTAGGATAACATAGGGGATTTGCATTATTTTTGTAGATTTCAGTGGACAATTTACAAAGGTCTTAGGAGGACATTAATTTCCATTATCTATTTTCCTTTCTTTAATTTCCATTTAGGGTTTCTAGGGTAGGTTTGAACTACAACAGTATTTTAAAAATTTTCAAAAATTCAATAAAAATTACAGTGGGTTGGCACTTGCTATTCTAGCTGGTTTTAAGAAGTTGAGGCTCAAAGTACAAAAGCTAGGCTTAAAACAAAAATAACAATAGTTAGGCAAAATGGGCCACTTTACACTACACCTCTTAGTTAGGGGTAGGTTCTGTCTTAAAGGTTATTTTTGTTGGCCTCTATTGGTGATACTAAGCTCTTGAACCAAAAATGGCAGAGAGCAACATGATGGTTAATTAATGATGGATTTCTAAAGTTTGGTGCAAAAAGGGTGCTTAGAACTAACTTGTCATTTGAAAAATATCAAACAACAGATTTCAGATTTTTCTTAAGTTCTTATTATCAAAGCATTAGTTATCCTAAGGTTTGGGGAGGTTTCACCTTAGGGTTATTTTTGTAGGGTTTTTCTAAGTTATCCTTATTTTATTCATTTAAAAGGTATCTTTCTTATCTTACACTACAACAGGGTATGATATATTTTTCCAGTGAACTACATTGACTAAGTATTTCAATAAAAATAGGGATGCCCTCTGGTTCACTATTTAAACCTCATTTTCTATTTTTCTTAACTTTAAGCATAATGCAAAAGAAGGAGTAAAAACTAACTCAATGTAGTGGACAGAGGGGTTTAACATTTTTAAATAGGTCAGTAAGTAGGTATAAACTTCTCCAAATTTTTCCAACCCTAGTTAAATAGTACAACCATTTTTCTTGCTATTATTGAGCTTTTGGTCACAACTTTAATTAAATCAGAGCCTCATAGTTTTCTATAGTACCTATGGGGTTTTATATTTTTCTTGGATAGGTTACATTATTTAGAGTCTGGCAAAATTGGTTTGACCAAATTTGGATAAACCAAACAGAAGTTATGGGTTTTTAAAGTTTCTGTTTGAATTTAAAATAGATTTTTAAATGAGTTTCCTGGAAAAACGGTTTACACCGGGGTCCCTGGGTTTAAAACAAATCAAACCTCGCAGTTCTACCCTTGCGCCACTATTCCCCTGAGTCTCTGACATTTCACTTAACCCCCTGACTTTCTCTCCCTCTCACCCGCGGTCCTTCCCCCAACTGAAACAGTAGCCGCAGAAAAGAAAAGGGTGGCGCGGCTTACCGGCGGCGAGGGAGGTCCGGCGAAGGGTAGGGTTTGCTCGGGGAGGTTCTGGCGATCACGTCGAGGTACGGCTCGTCGTCGGGGATGGCCGGAATCGCCCGGTCCACGCGCGCAGGCGGGAGAGCTCGTCGGCGGCGTGTGCTCCGGCCTATCCACGGCGGTATGGTTCAATCCAAGGGCATAGGGAGCTTCATGGAGGTCTAAGGAGTCTAACCGTGCAAGGAATCAAAGAGAGACTCACCGTGTACCTCGGTCCACGGTTGCCGGCGGTCGGGTGAAGTCCGGTGACTTTGTTCCGGCGTCTCCGGTGAAGCAGAGCCCGATTCTTTGCTCGAGGAGCTTCACTGGTGGATGCACACTCGTGTCCGAGGGTTGGATGGGACTGTGGAAGGCTGGGCTGGCCAGTCTACGGCGGCAGTGGCTCGGGTGGCCGCGGGCACTTCGCGCACGGGCAAACGGCGGTGAACTGAGCTCCGGTGAGGCTTGAGCGCGTGCGGAGGGGTACGGCCAAGGCTCCTGGGCGTTTTATAGGCGCGGACGCGGACCAGGGCGCTGGCTTGGCTCGGGCGCGGCGCGGGACTCGCGGGGGCGCGCGCGGGCGTGCTCTGGCGCGGCAGAACGCGTCGAACACGTGGCGGTTTGTTTCTTCCATTGTTCAAACGTCGGCAGAGGTCGCAAACGTGCGAATCTTTGCAAAGGTTCGGCGCAGACCTCTTCCTGGCACCTAGGGATGTCACTCAACTGTGAGACGTCGGGGCAGATATGGCCTAGGGAGGGAGATCTTTGGATGCCAAATCAGGTGTGTCACACTGGGCACTTCGCGACAAAAGCCATGCCATGGCATGTCAAACGTCCGAGTCTCGGGCTCAACTTTTTCCAGTGGGTGCCCTAGGTGGTATGCCACGTTTTTGGTATAGAACACAAGTGGATTTGATGCCATCTTCAAGGTGAACACGGTTGATCCTTAAACTAGGGTTAAAAATGGACTTAGAGAGAAATAGAGAGCTCTAGCTCTCTCTCCACTTGGAGATTTGATTTGGGGTTTCTCCAGGGGCCTTTTTGCCATATTTTCTTCCTCTAATTGCTGGTTACAAGGTTGCTTAGGGTTGGGTTAAATATCACTCATGTTTTGCACATTTGCTTATTTTCTTCTCCCTCTCATCCATGGCTTTGGAAAGGAGGGTTCAAGAGGGGTCTAGGTTTCCCCCCTCTCTTGTCCAAGGTAGCAAATGCACAAAAGCTTACATGGTGCTCTCAGGTCCTTAGAATTCTTGGTTAACACATAATCTCCAAGGTTCTTTGTTCCCCTCAAGTTATTTCCACAAGTGATCACAATCCTTAGCATTCAGGGTATGTTCTAGTCATGGTAACACCTGAGGTGTTACAGCCCTCCCCCCTTAAAGGGATCTCGTCCCGAGATTTTAGGTAGAGTCCCTTGGAGGGTGCTTGAAGGTGTGTTAGTGCTACTCTCCCTTTATGCTCAAGTTTCACTTTTTAACTGTTCTTCGAATGTCATCCTCTTTGCAACTTCAGAAGGAAGCCCTTCTTAAGTGAAATCCACAACTTAGACTATTCTTGTTATCTAAGTTTTTCTTATAATTGACTTCAGAGGGCAGGTGGGGGTGGGGTTTTGGGGTTACATACCGACTCCTTTGGGTAGAAAGTCGGGGAAGCGAGAGCGTAGAAAATCCTCCGTTTCCCATGTAGCTTCTTCCGCTGAATGATGACTCCACTGAATATTATACATTTTGATTGCTCTTGCCCGAGTTGATCTTTCCTTCTGATCCAATACCTTGACGGGGTACTCTTGGTAGGACAAGTCTGGTTCTATCTCAATGTCTGGTTCCGGTAGCACTTCGGTGGGTAGACGAACACATTTCCGCAGCTGAGATACATGGAACACATTGTGAACTGCTGACATGCAGGGTGGCAATTCCAATTGGTAAGCTACGGGTCCACAACTTGCCTTGATCTTATATGGTCCAATGTAACGAGGGGCTAATTTGCCCTTGATCCCGAATCTCTGGACACCCTTGGTTGGTGATATCTTAAGATAGACATGGTCTCCCACCTCAAACTGTAGAGGCTTCCGCCTCTTGTCATGATAACTCTTTTGCCTGGCCTGAGCAGCTTCTAGGTTCTTCTTGATAATCCTAACCTTTGCCTCTGCTTCAAGCACCAAATCTGGCCCAAAAATTTCCCTTTCTCCTGCTTGAGACCAATTTAGCGGGGTCCTACACCTTCTCCCATATAATGCCTCAAAAGGTGCCATCTTTAGACTGGACTGATAGCTGTTATTGTAAGAAAACTCTGCCAAAGACAAACACTTGTCCCAATCCCTTCCATAATGTAGTGCGCATGCTCGCAACATGTCTTCCAAAATCTGATTTACCCTTTCTGTCTGGCCATCTGTTTGCGGGTGATATGCTGAACTCCGTATGACCTGGGTTCCAAATGATTCTTGCAGTTTCTCCCAAAAGCGTGCCACAAACAGTGCTCCTCTGTCAGATATAATGGTCTTTGGTATACCATGCAATCTTACTATCTGATCAACATAAATTTCTGCGTACTTCTCTGTCTTGTGGGTGGTGTGTACTGGCAAGAAATGAGCAGTCTTGGTCAATCTGTCCACAATGACCCAAATAGAATCATGGTGCCTGGAGGTATTGGGTAATCCTACTATGAAATCCATGCAAATGTCCTCCCATTTCCAAGATGGTATGGGAAGGGGTTGCAAAGGGCCTGCTGCCTTCAAGTGACTAGCTTTGATTCTCTGGCAAGTGTCACACTCTGATACGTACTTGGCAATTTCCCTCTTCATCCTGGTCCACCAATACAAAGATCTGAGATCATGGTACATCTTGTTGCTACCAGGGTGCATGGAGAACTTGGAGAGGTGAGCTTCATCCAATATCTTCTTTCTGAGCTCTGGGTCCTTGGGAACAACCAATCGATCTCCAAACCATAAAATTCCCTTGCTGTCCTGACGGAAACACTTGTACTTTTCTGCCTTTTGCTAGATCATTCCTTTGATAACCTGGACTCCCTTGTCCTCAACCTGAGCCCTGACTATTTGCTCTTGCAGTGTGGGCTCCACTGAGATATAACTCAATCCACCGAAAGGAACCACTTCTAGGTTCAGTTTGCACAACTCGTCACACAAGGTGGTAACTCTCACATCCAGGTTCAAACAGTTGCACTGGGCCTTTCTGCTCAAGGCATCTGCCACAACATTGGCCTTCCCTGGGTGGTAATGCACCTCCAAATCATAGTCCTTGATCAACTCTAACCATCTCCTTTGCCTCATGTTCAGATCAGCCTGAGTAAAAATGTATTTCAAACTCTTGTGATCAGTGTAGATGTTGCAGTGGGCTCCCATCAAATAGTGTCTCCATATCTTGAGAGCATGAACCACTGCTGCCAATTCTAGATCATGTGTTGGGTAGTTCTGCTCATGGGGTCTAAGGGCTCTGGAAGCATAAGCAATGACCCAGTTATCTTGCATCAAGACACAACCCAATCCGGTACCAGAAGCATCACAATAAACTTCAAATGGCTTGGTATTATCTGGCTGAGCTAGCACTGGAGCTGTTGTCAAATGTTGCCTCAAGGTATGAAAAGCATCTTCACACTTCTGGCTCCACTCAAATCTGACTCCCTTCTTCAATAATTCAGTCATTGGTTTGGCAATTCTGGAGAAATCCGGAATAAATCGTCGATAATACCCTGCCAATCCCAGAAAACTCCGAATCTGCCTCACTGAAGTCGGGGGTTTCCAATTCATCACCTCCTGTACCTTCTCAGGATCAACTGATATCCCATCCTGGGAAATTGTGTGACCCAAGAATTTAATCTCCTTCAGCCAAAATTCACACTTAGACAACTTAGCATACAACTGATGGTCACGGAGTCTCTGAAGTACAGTATGCAGATGTTTAGTGTGCTCAGCTTCATTCTTGGAATAAACCAGAATGTCATCGATGAAAACGACCACGAACCTATCCAACTCTGGCATAAACACTGAGTTCATTAGGTACATAAAATAGGCCGGGGCATTGGTCAGCCCAAAAGACATCACTAGAAACTCATACAGTCCTTATCTGGTAGAGAAAGCCGTCTTGGGAATATCGCTGGCACGGATCTTGATCTGATGGTATCCTGAGCGAAGGTCTATCTTGGAGAATACCTTGGCTCCTGCCAACTGATCGAACAGAACATCAATGCGGGGTAACGGGTATTTGTTCTTGATAGTCACCGCATTGAGAGGGCGGTAGTCAACACACATCCTCAAGCTTTCATCCTTTTTCTTCACGAATAAGGCGGGACATCCCCATGGGGAAGTACTTGGACGAATAAACCCCTTGTCCAACAATTCTTGCAATTGCTTTTTCAGCTCCACCAATTCCGTGGGAGGCATCCTATAGGGTCTCTTAGAGATAGGAGCAGTCCCGGGTTGCAATTCAATTGCAAACTCAAGGTCTCTGTCAGGTGGCATCCCTGGCAATTCATCCGGAAACACATCCGGGTAGTCACAGACCACTGGGATCTGTGCTACTGGGGATTCTATCATAACAAAGGCACAAGAGCGGGTGCATCCCTGGTCAGGCAGATATAGTGTGGCTGCACCACAGGTTGGTGAGTGCACTTCGATGGCCCTAGCTGCAATGTCTATCACTGCCTGATGTTTGGTCAACCAATCAGTTCCCAATATAATATCCACACTATCTAGTCCCAAGATAAGAAGGTTGGTTTTAATTATCAAACTACCAAACTTTAGAGGCACATTCTTGTTGATTTGATAAGTGGCATCTCTGCCTCCGGGTGTTGAAATTGTAATACCCCCATCGGTATGGTGAAAGGGCAACTGGCATTTGGCACTAAACTTGGCACTGATAAAACTATGTGAAGCACCGGAATCAAAAAGAACAATAGCAGGATAATTTAAAACTGTAAAGATACCAGTCATGACGGGTGCTCCCTCTGGAATGTCTGCCATGGTAGCGAAGTTCAGCTTGCCCTGCCTCACTTACACCTTCTGTCTCTTGCCTTGGTTCTGATTGACATTCTGCCCCTGCCTCTGCTGGTTTCTGGGGCAATTCTTGGCATAATGCCCAGTGTTACCACAGGTGAAACACCTGTTATCATTGGCCTGGCGGTACTGCTGCTGCTGATTGTTCCTCTGAGCTGGAAACTAGGTGCGGTTGGGTGCCTGCTGCTGCTGCTGCGGTGGTCTGATCACCCATCTCCCCTGCTGCTACTGAGGTCCCTTGTTCTGCGTGTCAGACACAATCCTGAAGCGCTGTGGCTGAGCTGAGGGTCCTGCCACAGGGGTCTTCCTCTTCTTCTCTGCCTGTCGAGCTAAAATGCAGTCCTCCTGGGAGATAGCCATGTTGACCAACTCATTGTAACTGTTGGCCCTGACGGTGTTGAGACGATCACGGAGCTTGGTGCTGAGCCCCCGTCTGAACGTGTCTCGCTTCTTCTCATCCGTGTCTGCATGGTATCTAGCATACTGACACAAATCATTAAAGGCCTGGGCATACTGCAACACTGTCCTGTTGCCCTGAGTGAGTGCCAGAAACTCATTGAGCTTCCGGTCCATGATGCCGGCTGGAATATGGTGCCCTCTAAAAGCTGCATTGAACTCCCTCCATTCCACTTCTCTACCTTCTGGCTGCATGGCAAGAAAATGGTCCCACCAAGTCCTCGCGGGTCCGCGAAGCTGCTGGGTGGCGAACCTGACTTTGGTGACCTCTGAGCAAACTCCATGGAGTAGTGGGAATTTGGATTCCACCACCCGCAACCAGACATCTGCATCAAGTGGGTCCTTGGCCCTTGTGAACAGTGGAGGCTGGGTGCTGAGGAACTCCTGATAGGTAGCCGCCGTGGGGTGACGCTGATGGTCCCCACCACCATAGTGCTGTGGTGGTGGCTGACGCTGAGCCAGCTACCTCAAGATCTCATTCTGCTGAGCCATGAGCTCCTGCAGAGTGGGAGGCGGTGGCGGTGGAGGAACGTGCTCATTCTGACCACGGCGCGCTCTCCCAGCCATCTGAAAAATCACATGGTTGCTTAATAACACATCTTCCAAGTTTAAGGTTTAAACACGGTAGGGGAGTTAAAGCAATTTGATAGATCCCGACAAAAACCAAAAGCATAAACTTTCCGTTCAAATTTAAACTGCCATTAATCATCCCTAAACCTCCAAAAGAGTTTAACACGGTTACATCAATGATCCAAAAGACTCAACTCTACCCAGCCTAGTACCCTAAGGGTGCAAAAGCTAAGCTAGTGGCGAGGAGTCCAACTATCATCAACCTCTAGGATTAGCCTGGCATCTAATGAGCGAACGAGGCAACGCTGGACTCGGGGGAAGGGGGTCTCTCTGAGCCAGCGGTGTCTACACTGGAAGCAGGCTCCTCCCCTCCCTCGATGTCAACGTCCTCGTCAGCCTCCTCACCATGGATCTCTTGGTGATGCATGTCTAGGTGCTCATTTGCCTCTGCTAGCTGCTGCTGAGTGTTGAGGAGCTGGTCTTCGAGAACCTCGATGGTGTTCTCCCGGGTGCCCACTAGCTCTTCCAACTCATGAATCTCACCAGACAGCTGCTCCACTTGCAAATCTTTTTCCACGAGCTCCTGGGACAAGTCCACCACGAGCTCCTCCCTGTTGTCCAGGGTGATCTTGGTTGCCTCCAGTAGTGCCATCAAATGAGACATGGCCTCCCCACGCATCACTTGCAGACGATACAGAGCGTTCATGCATCGTACCGACAAGTGCGCGGTGTGGCCTGGGTAGAGAGCCCAGATGTCCTTGGCATGCTCCACCCGATCCTTCCACATCGGGTCGTCCTCCTTCTCCGCAGGGAACAACCCAATGGGGTGGGTAGCCAGCTCCAAGGGATGGAATCCGCAGAAGGTAGTCAGTCCATGCAGAGCGATTGCCTCGATTGTGTCCTCCGCTCGGTATCCGAAAGACTCAGAGTCCAAGGAGCGCCAGCCTGGCTGCAGGGGATGAGGCTCCAAGGTCATCCTCACCCTACAGCGAGGCACCCGGTGCTTCTCGAACTGCTGCACCGCGTACTGAGGGGGTGTCAAGTATCCTGCCCCCTGAAGCACCTCCCACAAGATGCGGGGAAAACCCTCTCGTGCAAGTCCGTCAGTGTGGGTCAGTGCATTTCCGTCATCGGAGGATCCGTGGGAAGTCATCTGTGTACGGTTAAGCGTAAGTAAAAGAAAAAGAATTACAAAAAGAACAAGGAAAATAAAACTCAGCCTGTCTCTAGTTAAAAGAAAAAAAAAGCATTGGGGACCTAGTTGGCTGTTATCTTGTTTTTAAGTCCTTTTACTTAGTTATCCATTTGCTTAATTAAGAATGCATGCATGCGCGTCCTGAACGACCTCTCCAGAAGATAAAAAGGAATAGGGAAGAACTCCCATCCTTTAAAAAGTGGCCTGTAGGGCCTAGTCACTTAGCCACCTAGCTACCCTTCTATTATCCTAAGGCTTCACGTCCTAGGGCTATCCTGCTCGTCCTACGATCTATCCAACATTGTTTCTATCAAATTTTACTTTAGAAAAGGGATGGCATTTATGGTTTATCGATTCCTCTGTGGTGGTACAAGCTCCGATACCAGCTGTGGCGGAACTGCCCGAATTATTCCAACTTAAGTGCCCAGGCCCTGCCTTAGAGGCTAGACCACACTTAAATGGGAATAACCCGTCAATCCCTCGGATCTAGTCCGACACGGCCACTGACAGGATCAAGTACCACAATCTCACTCGATGGTGAGTCACAGAGCAAATACAATAAAGCATAAAACCATGCATGGAAGAGTGTTAAATTATTACATCATCATTGTCGGAGTTTTTGCAAAAGTAACCATCATTGTTCGAAGTGCAGCGGAATAAAACTAACGGTAAATAAACAGAGAGATGGGGAAGCCTGTCCCATCACTCCTCATGCTCCTCCTCAGCCGAGGCAGGGTCCCACTCGACAGTCCAACCCGGTGGCAGGGTGGATGGCCAAGTCACTCCAGCAGCCATTTCCTCCAGAGAACCTGTAAAAATTGTGCCACAAGCAAGGCTGCGTATACTAATACTCAGCTAGACTTACCCGGTGTGAGGAGTCTATACTCCTCTACCTCTAGACATGCAGCTGTTTGGCTGTGGGGTTTGGTTGCCAAAAACACTAGCTGAGTTTCTAAATCAAGATTTTAACTTTGTCAAAATTAAGTGTGACTCTCTTAAGGCTAAAAGTGTACTATCTACTCATACATAGTAGCAAGCATTTTTAGCAAACAACATCTTGTATCATCTCATCACAGTTCCACTTGTTACTCAATGCAGTACAATGGATCAAGCAGTCTCATTAGCTGCGAGAAGCAGACGATTCGAATCGAGTTTTTATCCTTGCAAGGTAAACCTAAACACACGACATGCAGGGGCACTCCGTCCCCACACACATCAACCGTCCCCATTGATTCCCTGGCAACAGATCAGGGCTCACCGCCTTGGCGTACAATGCCCCACTGACCCCGACTGGCCGTCGTGCAGTGACCGCACTTGTACCCACCATAACCGGAATGGGAGACTACGTCTCAGGTCGCGTGAGGGGATATGTCTGCGGGCAGGTTCACTCAGGTACTAGGCTTACCGATTTACCATATTTCTCGGCATGTGCTTAGTACGTTCAAACGCTTGACACAGGTATCCGCACGTTAATCCTTATTCCATTTTTCCATCTCGTGGGCAACCAATCCCCATGGATTGTTGTCCACCAACTAGTATCATGACAGTGAGAAAGTGGGTACAATCAATTTCCTGATCTCGCGCGAGTGCTAGAAAAATCACTCGTCTTCTACCGAGATCCTAATTAAATAAAGCAACTACTCGACCTGTCATACTAGTATTCATCTCAAAAGGAATCCTGAGGTAATGCAACTAGGGTTTCAACCAATTCCTACACCTAAGTGCACAATCAATCCTACAATCAATAAGTGAAGTAAAATAGCATAAATAACAGGTTATGCATAAACCGGGGCTTGCCTTCCAAAGCAGTGGCAGGCAGGTCCTCTGGTGCAGGCTCGGGTGCTGGGTCTGGGGCAACCTCCTGGGCAGCTCCTTGCTCCGGCACGAGGATGTACTCTCCGTCAGCAAGATTACAGTCTATCGAAATGCAATGAACATGTATGTCATGATTATGCAAGATTTATGAACATTAAACTACAGAAATTAAGTCAAGAATTAACTTAGGGTTCCCTGGCTATGTGGGTCTTCTAGTGGCATATATACATAGACTTATTCCCTTTTTGGTTTAGGTTTCTTTTAGGATAACATAGGGGATTTGCATTGTTTTTGTAGATTTCAGTGGACAATTTACAAAGGTCTTAGGAGGACATTAATTTCCATTATCTATTTTCCTTTCTTTAATTTCCATTTAGGGTTTCTAGGGTAGGTTTGAACTACAACAGTATTTTAAAAATTTTCAAAAATTCAATAAAAGTTACAGTGGGTTGGCACTTGCTATTCTAGCTGGTTTTAAGAAGTTGAGGCTCAAAGTACAAAAGCTAGGCTTAAAACAAAAATAACAATAGTTAGGCAAAATGGGCCACTTTACACTACACCTCTTAGTTAGGTGTAGGTTCTGTCTTAAAGGTTATTTTTGTTGGCCTCTATTGGTGATACTAAGCTCTTGTACCAAAAATGGCAGAGAGCAACATGATGGTTAATTAATGATGGATTTCTAAAGTTTGGTGCAAAAAGGGTGCTTAGAACTAACTTGTCATTTGAAAAATATCAAACAACAGATTTCAGATTTTTCTTAAGTTCTTATTATCAAAGCATTAGTTATCCTAAGGTTTGGGGAGGTTTCACCTTAGGGTTATTTTTGTAGGGTTTTTCTAAGTTATCCTTATTTTATTCATTTAAAAGGTATCTTTCTTATCTTACACTACAACAGGGTATGATATATTTTTCCAGTGAACTACATTGACTAAGTATTTCAATAAAAATAGGGGTGCCCTCTGGTTCACTATTTAAACCTCATTTTCTATTTTTCTTAACTTTAAGCATAATGCAAAAGAAGGAGTAAAAACTAACTCAATGTAGTGGACAGAGGGGTTTAACATTTTTAAATAGGTCAGTAAGTAGGTATAAACTTCTCCAAATTTTTCCAACCCTAGTTAAATAGTACAACCATTTTTTTTGCTATTATTGAGCTTTTGGTCACAACTTTAATTAAATCAGAGCCTCATAGTTTTCGATAGTACCTATGGGGTTTTATATTTTTCTTGGATAGGTTACATTATTTAGAGTCTGGCAAAATTGGTTTGACCAAATTTGGATAAACCAAACAGAAGTTATGAGTTTTTAAAGTTTCTGTTTGAATTTAAAATAGATTTTTAAATGAGTTTCCTGGAAAAACGGTTTACACCGGGGTCCCTGGGTTTAAAACAAATCAAACCTCGCAGTTCTACCCTTGCGCCACTATTCCCCTGAGTCTCTGACATTTCACTTAACCCCCTGACTTTCTCTCCCTCTCACCCGCGGTCCTTCCCCCAACTAAAACAGTAGCCGCGGAAAAGAAAAGGGTGGCGCGGCTTATCGGCGGCGAGGGAGGTCCGGCGAAGGGCAGGGTTTGCTCGGGGAGGTTCTGGCGATCACGTCGAGGTACGACTCGTCGTCGGGGATGGCCGGAATCGCCCGGTCCACGCGCGCAGGCGGGAGAGCTCGTCGGCGGCGTGTGCTCCGGCCTATCCACGGCGGTATGGTTCAATCCAAGGGCATAGGGAGCTTCATGGAGGTCTAAGGAGTCTAACCGTGCAAGGAATCGAAGAGAGACTCACCGTGTACCTCGGTCCACGGTTGCTGGCGGTCGGGTGAAGTCCGGTGACTTTGTTCCGGCGTCTCCGGTGAAGCAGAGCCTGATTCTTTGCTCAGGGAGCTTCACTGGTGGATGCACACTCGTGTCCGAGGGTTGGATGGGACTGTGGAAGGCTGGGCTGGCCGGTCTACGGCGGCAGTGGCTCGGGTGGCCGCGGGCACGTCGCGCACGGGCAAACGGCGGTGAACTGAGCTCCGGTGAGGCTTGAGCGCGTGCGGAGGGGTACGGCCAAGGCTCCTGGGCGTTTTATAGGCGCGGACGCGGACCAGGGCGCTGGCTTGGCTCGGGCGCGGCGCGGGACTCGCGGGGGCGCGCGCGGGCGTGCTCTGGCGCGGCAGAACGCGTCGAACACGTGGCGGTTTGTTTCTTCCATTGTTCAAACGTCAGCAGAGGTCGCAAACGTGCGAATCTTTGCAAAGGTTCGGCGCAGACCTCTTCCTGGCACCTAGGGCTGTCACTCAACTGTGAGACGTCGGGGCAGATATGGCCTAGGGAGGGAGATCTTTGGATGCCAAATCAGGTGTGTCACACTGGGCACTTCGCGACAAAAGCCATGCCATGGCATGTCAAACTTCCGAGTCTCGGGCTCAACCTTTTCCAGTGGGTGCCCTAGGTGGTATGCCACGTTTTTGGTATAGAACACAAGTGGATTTGATGCCATCTTCAAGGTGAAAACGGTTGATCCTTAAACTATGGTTAAAAATGGACTTAGAGAGAAATAGAGAGCTCTAGCTCTCTCTCCACTTAGAGATTTGATTTGGGGTTTCTCCAGGGGCCTTTTTGCCATATTTTCTTCCTCTAATTGCTGGTTACAAGGTTGCTTAGGGTTGGGTTAAAGATCACTCATGTTTTGCACATTTGCTTATTTTCTTCTCCCTCTCATCCATGGCTTTGGAAAGGAGGGTTCAAGAGGGGTCTAGGTTTCCCCCCTCTCTTGTCCAAGGTAGCAAATGCACAAAAGCTTACATGGTGCTCTCAGGTCCTTAGAATTCTTGGTTAACACATAATCTCCAAGGTTCTTTGTTCCCCTCAAGTTATTTCCACAAGTGATCACAATCCTTAGCATTCAGGGTATGTTCTAGTCATGGTAACACCTGAGGTGTTACACTAAGAGACTCACGAATGTAACCTTTATCAAGCAGCGTCTGCACCTGGCGCTGGATCTCCTTCGTCTCATCTGGATTTGTACGGTACGGGGCGCGGTTCGGAAGAGAAGCACCGAGGATGAGATCGATCTGATGCTCAATGCCACGGAGGGGAGGAAGACCCGGTGGTAAGTCCGTAGGATAAACATCAGCATACTCCTACAAAAGGTTAACAACAGCAGGGGGTATATCCAAAGACGGTGCATCATCAAGCGGAACAAGCATGCACGATCATACAAGTGCATAACAGGGCATATGAGCTTCATGGAGATCATCAAAATCAGCACGTGTAGCAAGTAAAACAGGAGAGTGCAACTTGATTTCAGATTTAATAGGTGCGGCTGATGTCGATTTGACTTGTTGTGCAGTTTTAGCAGCCCTAGTAAGATCATCATTCAAAATTTGGTCAGGGGTCATTGGATGTATAATTATTTTCTGACCTTTAAACATGAAAGAATAATGATTTGAACGACCATGATGTAAACTATCAGTATCATATTGCCAAGGTTGACCCAATAACAAAGAGCGTGCTTCCATAGGAATAACATCGCAATCAGCATAATCAGAATAAGAACCCAGCGAGAAGGGGACACGTACCGAACGTGTTACCTTTATTTTACCACCATCATTAAGCCATTGAATGTGATACGGATGTGGGTGTGTGCGAGTGGGCAAGGATAATTTCTCTACCAACGTTGTACTTGCCAAATTTTTGCAGCTGCCACTATCGATGATGATGCGAATCGACCGTTCGTGCACAACGCCCTTGGTATGGAATAGAGTGTGTCGCTGATTTTTTCGGCCTGGGCAATCTGTGTGCTGAGAACATGCTGCACAACAAGACTCTCATACCTATCGGCGTCGATGGGATCAACGTGGACTTCCTCATTTTCTGCATGGTTAGTGGCAATCATAGCATGACTAGTTTCCTCAGAATCACTGGCTGAAGAGTACTCACCATTGTCACGTATAAGCAAGGTACGCTTGTTTGCGTAGTCCCGAATCATGTGCCCAAACCCTCTGCAACGATGGCACTGAATATCCCGTGTACGTCCTGTGGAAGAAGCGGCGCCTTAGGCAGGGGGCGCCGCTGGCTTGGTCGTCCCTGTGCGCGGTGTAGTGCTAGGCGTAGAAGGTGCAGGGCTGGAAGGAGTTGAGCTGTGTGTCGGACCCCGGCCTACAAAAGAGTTAGTATATGTCTTTGATCGTCGTCCCTGCACTTCACGTTCAACTTTGCAAGCATATTCAAACAATGTGGTTATATCAAAATAATCCTTATAATCAAGTATATCCTGAATTTCCCTGTTCAAACCACCACGAAAACGCGTCATAGCAGCATCATCCGACTCAACCAAACCACAACGAAGCATACCCTTTTGTAACTCTTGGTAATATTCCTCAACAGATTGTGAACCTTGTTGAAAATGCTGCATTTTGTTAAGCAAATCATGAGCATAATAGGAAGGAACAAATCTGTGGCGCATGGCAGTTTTTAATTGGGTCCAAGTAGTGACACTGTTAATGGGAAGTTTTTGTTTATACTCACGCCACCAAATTAAAGCAAAATCAGTAAATTCACTAATGGCAGCCTTCACTTGGCTATTGGCAGGAATATCATGGCATTAAAATTTCTGTTCTACCTCCAATTCCCAATCAAGATATGCAGCAGGATCATATTTACCATTAAAAGATGGAATTTTAAATTTAATCTTAGAAAATAAGTCATTAGGGGGATGATGAACCACACGACGTTCACGACCACGGCGATCTCCATCGTCCTGCTCAGTGTCATCGCCATATTCCTGCTCCATCTTTGTGGTCAACGCATCAAAGCATGCCAGGATGGTGTCGAGTGTGGTGCGAGTCACCGTTTGAGCAAGGTCAAGTTGGTTGAAACGCTCGGTCGTCAAAGTGACCGTTGAATCAAGCCATTGATGCATCGTCCTAATGTCAGCAGCAAGTCCATCAACTTGTCCCCTTACTTCCTACAATTGGGCATCCACCATGTCGTGTGCTCCTGCCATAGTTAGCGCAAACACCAAAACACCAAAAGGAGAAAAAACCGACGACAACAGGGGAATGGTGGTGACAACTTGCTCGCTCAATGGAATGTTGTTATCAAGTTCTTATACGTTCTTACCAAGCCACAGTGGTGAACTGCAATCAACAGGTGGAACCGGTGAAAGATTGGATGAGCGATTGCATGGAGAAACAGAAACCTGCTCGTCGTAGAAATATGTGGAGTTCTGGGTAGGCTGCACTCAAGTCAAGGATTAGCACGATCAAACAATAATGCAAAGTTGAATTATAGTGCAAAACACGAAACTATATTGCTGGCCATAGGTGCAAAGGACGGATGGAACTAGCAGAATGGCAGTACAGTAAATATTGTACTAGCGATACCAAAAAGGCACTAGTAGGAATCACAGGTGATTTTGTTTTTCTTTTTTTGTATGATTTTTTGATATTTTCTCAGCACAAGAAGCAACAAAATAGGAGCTACACGAAGTTTCACCTAAAACATAGTTCAAATGTGGTCTACAGAAAATCAGGAAGTTCTCTGAAAAGCGTGCGAGAACTTTGACGAAATTTTTTCTTTATTTTCCTGAATTTTTTTGACAATTTTATCGAAACAGACCGTAGGTGAGTTTGTCCGGCCTCAGAATGGTGTCAACAAGCTCCTGTAAAAATTTCAGATTTTTTGGACAACCGAGCGAAAAGTTATGCCTGGTTTAAGGAAGGTACCTCAAGTGATGTTTAAAACGACCCAGATGAGTCAACAAGTTCCTTACTTTTTTTGTTTGTTCTCTGGTTCTATCCTTTCTCTTTCATTTTCTCTTTTTTTTGTTTCTGTTTTTTTTTACGTAACCGAAGGAGAAAAACAAGGAAGCGGCGTTGACTCGGTTTGTGGCGTTGACTCGGTTTGATGTAACCGAAGGAGAGAAATAAGGAAGATGGTTGCGGCGCGCTAGGGGTTGATGTAACTGAAGGAGATAAACAAGGAAGATGGTTGCGGCGTGCTAGGGTTTGATGTAACCGAAGGAGAAAAACAAGGAAGAAAGAAGGATGGTGAGAAAAAAAACACAATGCGACCAGCAACAAATGACACGAAAGCACACAAATTCAACAATGCAGATTATTGAAAGAAGGTGCGAGGCTCAAAAGGGTGCTGGTATAAGGTCTAACCTGAATTTTTATGTGGTTTTGTGGACTGTAGGAGAAAAAAAGCACTCGATAAACTCACCGATCAACCTGGAAATCTGATACCAATTGATATAGCTGAGGTGCCCGATCTTTCGGCGAGTAGAGATAATTCCGATTTGGCAGAAGATGACCCTTGCGATTCGACTACGACGAGCAAGCCCGAGGCGCCAATGCAATCGCTGAACCAACTCCCTGTGGTTACCGACCTTGCTGATGCGAGATCGGCCTGATCACGAAGATCGTTTCCTGTGCGCAATCGAAGAACGAACAAGAAAAAGATGCGAGCAATCTAATCTATTACTCAAGGGTGGAGTTCTGAATACACGACGACAGCGCAGATTTGCACGTGTTCGAGAGTAGCTAAAGCTAACGTAAAACAAAACTCGAAGAACAAAGGAGGCGCAGCTCTTGGATAAATAGAGAGGGGACGCAGCCCCTAGGGGCGGCCAACCCTAGGTCGTCCACTATGGGCCGCAGTTGTGCTGGTCGTCTATTCTTTTGGGCCCTCATTCTTCAGTAGCATGACGAAGTTAAGATCTCTGGCACGGGCCCGAGTGATTGGCCCAGCTAATGAAGGAAGTGGCGCTTGATGTGGAGGTGCTGCTGGTGTAGTCGTACACATAGTGGTGTCCTCATCAGGAACCATTTCTTCGTTTTTCGCAACGAACATGCCCAATCCACTACTTTAGGTCCAAAACTCATGTGTTGGATGGTTTCGCTCAATTTTGTTGCCGCACGTCACCCATTCCGAAAACCGGTGTCGGGGTGCATCGAAAGCACGAGTTTTGCCACCGGAACCATTTCTTCGTTTTTCGTAACGAACATGCCCAATCCACTACTTTAGGTCCAAAACTCATGTGTTGGGTGGTTTCACGCAATTTCGTTGCCGCACGTCACCCATTCCGAAAACGGGTGTCGGGGTGCATACGAAGCACGCGTTTTTGCCACCGGAACCATTTCTTCGTTTTTCGCAACGAACAAGCCCAATCCACTACTTTAGGTCCAAAACTCATGTGTTGGGTGGTTTCGCGTAATTTCGTTGCCGCACGTCACCCATTCCGAAAACGGGTGTCGGGGTGCATACAAAGCACGAGTTTTTGCCATCGAAACCATTTCTTTATTTTTCGCAACAAACATGCCCAATCCACTACTTTAGGTCCAAAACTCATGTTTGGGGTGGTTTCGCACAATTTCGTTGCCACACGTCACCCATTCCGAAAACGGGTGTCGGGGTGGATACAAAGCACGAGTTTTTTCCACCGGAACCATTTCTTCATTTTTCGCAACGAACATGCCCAATCCACTACTTTAGGTCCAAAACTCATGTGTTGGGTGGTTCGCGCAATTTTGTTGCCGCACGTCACCCCGAAAACGGGTGTCGGGGTGCAAACAAAGCATGAGTTTTCGCCACTGGAACCATTTCTTCGTATTTCGCAACGAACATGCCCAATCCACTACTTTAGGTCCAAAACTCATGTTTGGTGTGGTTTCGCGCAATTTCGTTGTCGCACGCCACCTATTCCAAAAACGGGTGTCGGGTGCATATAAAGCACGAGTTTTTGCCACCGAAACCATTTCTTTGTTTTTCGCAACGAACAAGCCCAATCCACTACTTTAGGTCCAAAACTCACGTTTGGGGTGGTTTCACGCAATTTCGTTGCTGCATGTCACCCGTTCCGAAAACAGGTGTCGGGGTGCATACAAAGCATGAGTTTTCGCCACTAGAACCATTTCTTCGTTTTTCGCAACGAACATGCCCAATCCACTACTTTAGGTCCAAAACTCATGTTTGGGGTGGTTTCGCGCAATTTCGTTGCCGCACGTCACCCATTCCAAAAACGGGTGTCGGGTGCATACAAAGCACGAGTTTTTCCCACGGAACCATTTCTTTGTTTTTCGCAACGAACATGACCAATCCACTACTTTAGGTCCAAAACTCATGTGTTGTGTGTTTTCGCGCAATTTTGTTGCCGCATGTCACCCATTCCGAAAACGGGTGTCGGGGTGCATACAAAGCACGGGTTTTTGCCACCGGAACCATTACTTCATTTTTCGCAACGAACATGCCCAATCCACTACTTTAGGTCCAAAACTCATGTGTCGGGTGGTTTCGCGCAATTTCGTTGCTGCACGTCACCCATTCCGAAAACGGGTGTCGGGGTGCATACAAAGCACGAGTTTTTGCCACCGGAACCATTTCATCGTTTTTCGCAACGAACATGCCCAATCCTCTATTTGAGGTCCAAAACTCATGTTTGGGGTGGTTTCGCGCAATTTCGTTGCCGCACGTCACCCATTCCGAAAACGGGTGTCGGGGTGCATACAAAGCACGAGTTTTTGCCACCGGAACCATTTCTTCATTTTTCGCAACGAACATGCCCAATCCACTACTTTAGGTCCAAAACTCATGTGTTGGGTGGTTTTGCGCAATTTCGTTGACACACGTCACCCATTCCGAAAACGGGTGTCGGGTGCATACAAAGCATGAGTTTTCGCCACTGGAACCATTTCTTCGTATTTCGCAACGAACATGCCCAATCCACTACTTTAGGTCCAAAACTCATATTTGGGGTGGTTTCGCGCAATTTCGTTGCCACACGTCACCCATTCCAAAAACGGGTGTCGGGGTGGATACAAAGCACGAGTTTTTGCCACCGGAACCATTTCTTCATTTTTCGCAACGAACATGCCCAATCCACTACTTTAGGTCCAAAACTCATGTGTTGAGTGGTTTCGCGCAATTTTGTTGCTGCACGTCACCCCGAAAACGGGTGTCGGGGTGCAAACAAAGCATGAGTTTTCGCCACTGGAACCATTTCTTCGTATTTCGCAACGAACATGCCCAATCCACTACTTTAGGCCAAAACTCATGTTCGGTGTGGTTTCGCGCAATTTCGTTGTCGCACGTCACCTATTCCAAAAACGGGTGTCGGGTGCATATAAAGCACGAGTTTTTGCCACCCGAACCATTTCTTTGTTTTTCGCAACGAACATGCCCAATCCACTACTTTAGGTCCAAAACTCATGTTTGGGGTGGTTTCGCGCAATTTCGTTGCCGCATGTCACCCATTCCGAAAACAGGTGTCGGGGTGCATACAAAGCATGAGTTTTCGCCACTAGAACCATTTCTTCTTTTTTCGCAACGAACATGCCCAATCCACTACTTTAGGTCCAAAACTCATGTGTTGGGTGGTTTCGCACAATTTTGTTGCCGCACGTCACCCATTCCGAAAATGGGTGTCGGGGTGCATACAAAGCACGAGTTTTTGCCACCGGAACCATTACTTCATTTTTCGCAACGAACATGCCCAATCCACTACTTTAGGTCCAAAACTCATGTGTCGGGTGGTTTCACGCAATTTCGTTGCTGCACGTCACCCATTCCGAAAACGGGTGTCGGGGTGCATACAAAGCACGAGTTTTTGCCACCGGAACCATTTCTTCGTTTTTCGCAACGAACATGCCCAATCCACTATTTGAGGTCCAAAACTCATGTTTGGGGTGGTTTCGCGCAATTTTGTTGCCGCACGTCACCCATTCCGAAAACGGGTGTCAGGGTGCATACAAAGCACGAGTTTTTGCCACCGGAACCATTTCTTCATTTTTCGCAACGAACATGCCCAATCCACTACTTTAGGTCCAAAACTCATGTGTTGGGTGGTTTTGCGCAATTTCGTTGACACACGTCACCCATTCCGAAAACGGGTGTTGGGTGCATACAAAGCATGAGTTTTTGCCACTGGAACCATTTCTTCATATTTCGCAACGAACATGCCCAATCCACTACTTTAGGTCCAAAACTCATGTTTGGGGTGGTTTCGCTCAATTTCGTTGCCGCATGTCACCCATTCTGAAAACGGGTGTCGGGGTGCATACAAAGCATGAGTTTTCGCCACTAGAACCATTTCTTCGTTTTTCGCAACGAACATGCCCAATCCACTACTTTAGGTCCTAAACTCATGTTTGGGGTGGTTTCACGCAATTTTGTTGCCGCACGTCACCCATTCCAAAAATGGGTGTCGGGAGCATACAAAGCACGAGTTTTTCCCACCGGAACCATTTCTTCGTTTTTCGCAATGAACATGCCCAATCCACTAATTTAGGTCCAAAACTCATGTGTTGGGTGGTTTCGCGCAATTTTGTTGCCGCACGTCACCCATACCGAAAACGAGTGTTGGGGTGCATACAAAGCACGAGTTTTTGCCACCGGAACCATTTCGTCGTTTTTCGCAACGAACATTCCCAATCCACTACTTTAGGTCCAAAACTCATGTGTTGGGTGGTTTCGCGTAATTTCGTTGCCGCACGTCACAAATTCCGAAAATGGGTGTTGGGGTGCATACAAAGCACGAGTTTTTGCCACCGGAACAATTTCTTCGTTTTTCGCAACGAACAAGCCAATCCACTACTTTAGGTCCAAAACTCATGTGTTGGGTGGTTTCGCGTAATTTCGTTGCCGCACGTCACCCATTCCAAAAACGGGTGTCGGGGTGCATACAAAGCACGAGTTTTTGCCCCTGAAACCATTTCTTCGTTTTTCGCAACAAACATGCCCAATCCACTACTTTAGGTCCAAAACTCATGTTTGGGGTGGTTTCGCGCAATTTCGTTGCCGCACGACACCCATTCCAAAAAACGGGTGTCGGGTGCATACAAAGCACGAGTTTTTCCAACCGGAACCATTTCTTTGTTTTTCGCAACGAACATGCCCAATCCACTACTTTAGGTCCAAAACTCATGTGTTGGGTGGTTTCCCGCAATTTTGTTGCCGCACGTCACCCATTCCGAAAACGGGTGTCGGGGTGCATACAAAGCACGAGTTTTTGCCACAGGAACCATTACTTCGTTTTTCGGAACGAACATGCCCAATCCACTACTTTAGGTCCAAAACTCATGTGTCGGGTGGTTTCGCGCAATTTCGTTGCTGCACGTCACCCATTTCGAAAACGGGTGTCGGGATGCATACAAAGCACGAGTTTTTGCCACCGGAACCAATTCTTCGTTCTTCGCAACGAACATGCCCAATCCACTATTTGAGGTCCAAAACTCATGTTTGGGGTGGTTTCGCGCAATTTCGTTGCCGCACGTCACCCATTCCGAAAACGGGTGTCGGGGTGCATACAAAGCACGAGTTTTGCCACCGGAACCATTTCTTCATTTTTCGCAACGAACATGCCCAATCCACTACTTTAGGTCCAAAACTCATGTGTTGGGTGGTTTTGCGCAATTTCGTTGACACAGGTCACCTATTCCGAAAACGGGTGTCGGGTGCATACAAAGCATGAGTTTTCGCCACTGGAACCATTTCTTCGTATTTCGCAACGAACATGCCCAATCCACTACTTTAGGTCCAAAACTCATGTTTGGGGTGGTTTCGCGCAATTTCGTTGCCGCATGTCACCCATTCTGAAAACGGGTGTCGGGGTGCATACAAAGCATGAGTTTTCGCCACTAGAACCATTTCTTCGTTTTTCGCAACGAACATGCCCAATCCACTACTTTAGGTCCTAAACTCATGTTTGGGGTGGTTTCGCGCAATTTCGTTGCCGCACGTCACCCATTCCAAAAACGGGTGTCGGGTGCATACAAAGCACGAGTTTTTCCCACCGGAACCATTTCTTCGTTTTTCGCAATGAACATGCCCAATCCACTAATTTAGGTCCAAAGCTCATGTGTTGGGTGGTTTCGCGCAATTTTGTTGCCGCACGTCACCCATTCCGAAAACGAGTGTTGGGGTGCATACAAAGCACGAGTTTTTGCCACCGAAACCATTTCATCGTTTTTCGCAACGAACATGCCCAATCCACTACTATAGGTCCAAAACTCATGTGTTGGGTGGTTTCGCGTAATTTCGTTGCCGCACGCCACCCATTCCGAAAATGGGTGTTGGGGTGCATACAAAGCACGAGTTTTTGCCACCGGAACAATTTCTTCGTTTTTCGCAACGAACAAGCCAATCCACTACTTTAGGTCCAAAACTCATGTGTTGGGTGGTTTCGCGCAATTTCATTGCCGCACGTCACCCATTCTGAAAACGGGTGTCGGGGTGCATACAAAGCACGAGTTTTTGCCCCCGAAACCATTTCTTCGTTTTTCGCAACAAACATGCCCAATCCACTACTTTAGGTCCAAAACTCATGTTTGGGGTGGTTTCGCGCAATTTCGTTGCCGCACGTCACCCATTCCAAAAATGGGTGTCGGGTGCATACAAAGCACGAGTTTTTCCAACCGGAACCATTTCTTTGTTTTTCGCAACGAACATGCCCAATCCACTACTTTAGGTCCAAAACTCATGTGTTGGGTGGTTTCCCGCAATTTTGTTGCCGCACGTCACCCATTGCGAAAACGGGTGTTGGGGTGCATACAAAGCACGAGTTTTTGCCACCGGAACCATTACTTCATTTTTCGCAACGAACATGCCCAATCCACTACTTTAGGTCCAAAACTCATGTATTGGGTGGTTTCGCGTAATTTTATTGCCGCACTTCACCCATTCCGAAAACGGGTGTCGGGGTGCACACAAAGCACGAGTTTTTGCCATCGGAACCATTTCTTCGTTTTTCACAATGAACAAGCCCAATCCACTACTTTAGGTCCAAAACTCATGTGTTGGGTGGTTTCGCGCAATTTCGTTGCCGCACGTCACACATTCCGAAAACGGGTGTCGGGGTGCATACAAAGCACGAGTTTTTGCCACCGGAACCATTTCTTCATTTTTCGCAATGAACATGCCCAATCCACTACTTTAGGTCCAAAACTCATGTGTTGGGTGGTTTTGCGCAATTTCGTTGACACACGTGACCCATTCCGAAAACGGGTGTCGGGTGCATACAAAGCATGAGTTTTCGCCACTGGAACCATTTCTTCGTATTTCGCAACGAACATGCCCAATCCACTACTTTAGGTCCAAAACTCATGTTTGGGGTGGTTTCGCGCAATTTCGTTGCCGCATGTCACCCATTCTGAAAACGGGTGTCGGGGTGCATACAAAGCATGAGTTTTCGCCACTAGAACCATTTCTTCGTTTTTCGCAACGAACATGCCCAATCCACTACTTTAGGTCCTAAACTCATGTTTGGGGTGGTTTCGCGCAATTTCGTTGCCGCACGTCACCCTTTCCAAAAACGGGTGTCGGGTGCATACAAAGCACGAGTTTTGTCCCACCGGAACCATTTCTTCGTTTTTCGCAATGAACATGCCCAATCCACTAATTTAGGTCCAAAACTCATGTGTTGGGTGGTTTCGCGCAATTTTGTTGCCGCACGTCACCCATTCCGAAAACGAGTGTTGGGGTGCATATAAAGCACGAGTTTTTGCCACCGGAACCATTTCGTCGTTTTTCCCAACGAACATGCTCAATCCACTACTTTAGGTCCAAAACTCATGTGTTGGGTGGTTTTGCGTAATTTCTTTGCCGCACGTCACCCCTTCCGAAAATGGGTGTTGGGGTGCATACAAAGCACGAGTTTTTGTCACTGGAACAATTTCTTCGTTTTTCGCAACGAACAAGCCAATCCACTACTTTAGGTCCAAAACTCATGTGTTGGGTGGTTTCGCGCAATTTCGTTGCCCCACGTCACCCATTCCGAAAACGGGTGTCGGGGTGCATACAAAGCACGAGTTTTTGCCCCCGAAACCATTTCTTCGTTTTTCGCAACAAACATGCCCATTCCACTACTTTAGGTCCAAAACTCATGTTTGGGGTGGTTTCGCGCAATTTCGTTGCCGCACGTCACCCATTCCAAAAACGGGTGTCGGGTGCATACAAAGCACGAGTTTTTCCAACCGGAACAATTTCTTTGTTTTTCGCAACGAACATGCCCAATCCACTACTTTAGTTCCAAAACTCATGTGTTGGGTGGTTTCCCGCAATTTTGTTGCCACACATCACCCATTCCGAAAACGGGTGTCGGGGTGCATGCAAAGCACGAGTTTTTGCCACCGGAACCATTACTTCGTTTTTCGCAACGAACATGCCCAATCCACTACTTTAGGTCCAAAACTCATGTATTGGGTGGTTTCGCGTAATTTTATTGCCGCACTTCACCCATTCCGAAAACGGGTGTCGGGGTGCACACAAAGCACGAGTTTTTGCCACCGGAACCATTTCTTCGTTTTCGCAACGAACAAGCCCAATCCACTACTTTAGGTCCAAAACTCATGTGTTGGGTGGTTTCGCGCAATTTCGTTGCCGCACGTCACACATTCCGAAAACGGGTGTCGGGGTGCATACAAAGCACGAGTTTTTGCCACCGGAACCATTTCTTCATTTTTCGCAACGAACATGCCCAATCCACTACTTTAGGTCCAAAACTCATGTGTTGGGTGGTTTTGCGCAATTTCGTTGACACACGTGACCCATTCCAAAAACGGGTGTCGGGTGCATACAAAGCATGAGTTTTCGCCACTGGAACCATTTCTTCGTATTTCGCAACGAACATGCCCAATCCACAACATTAGGTCCAAAACTCATGTTTGGGGTGGTTTCGCACAATTTCGTTGCCGCATGTCACCCATTCTGAAAACGGGTGTCGGGGTGCATACAAAGCATGAGTTTTCGCCACTAGAACCATTTCTTCGTTTTTCGCAACGAACATGCCCAATCCACTACTTTAGGTCCTAAACTCATGTTTGGGGTGGTTTCGCGCAATTTCGTTGCCGCACGTCACCCATTCCAAAAACGGGTGTCGGGTGCATACAAAGCACGAGTTTTTCCCACCGGAACCATTTCTTCGTTTTTCGCAATGAACATGCCCAATGCACTAATTTAAGTCCAAAACTCATGTGTTGGGTGGTTTCGCGCAATTTTGTTGCCGGACGTCACCCATTCCGAAAACGAGTGTTGGGGTGCATACAAAGCACGAGTTTTTGCCACCGGAACCATTTCGTCGTTTTTCGCAACGAACATGCCCAATCCACTACTTTAGGTCCAAAACTCATGTGTTGGGTGGTTTCACGTAATTTCGTTGCCGCACGTCACCCATCTGAAAATGGGTGTTGGGGTGCATACAAAGCACGAGTTTTTGCCACCGGAACCATTTCTTCGTTTTTCGCAACGAACAAGCCAATCCACTACTTTAGGTCCAAAACTCATGTGTTGGGTGGTTTCGCGCAATTTCGTTGCCACACGTCACCCATTCCGAAAACGGGTGTCGGGGTGCATACAAAGCACGAGTTTTTGCCCCCAAAACCATTTCTTCGTTTTTCGCAACAAACATGCCCAATCCACTACTTTAGTGATGTAGCTGAGGTGCCCGATCTTTCGGCGAGAGGAGATAATTCCGATTTGGTGGAAGATGACCCTTGCGATCCGACTACGACGAGCAAGCCCGAGGTGCCAATGCAATCGCTGAACCAACTCCCTGTGGTTACCGACCTTGCTGATGCGAGATCGGCCTGATCACGAAGATCGTTTCCTGTGCGCAATCGAAGAACGAACAAGAAAAGATGCGAGCAATCTAATCTATTACTCGAGGGTGGAGTTCTGAATACACGAAGACAACGCAGATTTGCGCGTGTTCGAGAGTAGCTAAGGCTATCGTAAAACAAAACTCGAAAATAAAGGAGGCGCAGCTCCTGGATAAATAGAGAGGGGGCGCAACCCCAAGGGGCGGCCAACCCTAGGTCGTCCATTATGGGCCGCAGTTGGGCTGGTCGTCTATTCTTCCGGGCCTCCGTTCTTTAACAGCATGATGTAGTTCAATTCTCTTGCACGGGCCCGAGTCACTGGCCCAGGTGGAAGGGGTGGCGCCTGGACTGGGGAAGATGGTGCCTGGGCTGGAGAAGGTGCTGCTGGTGTAGATGTGCTCGTGTTGGTGTTGATGTCCTCATCATCCTCCCCTTCTTGAACTGAAGTCGTCCTCGATGGCAACTCCTCATCTTCCCCCGCATACGGTTTCAAATCTTCAACATTAAAACTAGTGGAAACACCAAACTCCGCAGGCAGGTCAAGGATATAAGCATTATCATTAATCTTGGTTAGTATCTTAAAAGGACCAGCAGCACGAGGCATCAATTTAGAACGGCGCAAAGTAGGAAAACGATCCATTCTCAAATGCAACCAAACCATATCACCAGGTTCAAAAGTAACTAGTTTCCGGCCTTTACTACCAGTAATCTGATATTTAGCATTAGCAGCAGCAATGTTTTGTTGAGTTTGTTCATGGAGATTACATTTGTTCAACATGTGCAACAACATCTATGTGTGGGCCGTCCGCAGCATCAAGCGAAAACAAAGCAATAGGCGCCCTAGGAATGTAACCATAAACAATTTGAAAAGGGCACATCTTTGTAGAAGAATGTGTTTCATGGTTATAAGCAAACTCATGAGGCAAGCAATCCTCCCATCGTTTCAAATTTTTGTCTAAAACAGCCCTAAGCATGGTAGACAAAGTTCGATTAACTACCTCAGTTTGACCATCAGTCTGAGGGTGACAAGTGGTGCTAAACAGCAATTTAGTTCCCAATTTATTCCACAGAGATCTCCAAAAATGACTCAGAAACTTAGCATCACGATCCGAGACTATTGTATTGGGAATACCGTGCAAACGAATAATCTCTCTAAAAAACAATTCAGCAACATTGCTAGCATCATCAGTCTTATGACAAGGTATGAAATGAGCCATTTTGGAGAATCGATCAACAACCACAAAAATGCTATCCCTCCCCTTCTTAGTTCTAGGCAATCCCAAAACAAAATCCATCGAAATATCAATCCAAGGGGAAGTAGGAACAGGCAAAGGCATATACAAACCATGGTTGTTCAATCGTGACTTAGCTTTCTGACAAGTAGTGCAGCGTGCAACAAGGCGCTCAACATCAGCGCGCATCCGAGGCCAAAAGAAGTGGGCAGCCAACACCTCATGTGTCTTGTAGACGCCAAAGTGCCCCATGAGACCACCTCCATGTGCTTCCTGTAACAACATAAGACGAACCGAGCTAGCTGGAACACACAGCTTGTTAGCGGGAAACAGGAACCCATCCTGTATGTGAAATTTGCCCCATGGTTTCCCATTAATACAATGGCCGAAAGCATCTTTAAAATCAGCATCATCAACATATTGATCTTTCACAGTGTGCTAACCAAAGATTTTAAAATCTAACTGTGACAGCATGGTATAGCGACGAGACAAAGCATCAGCAATAACATTGTCCTTCCCGTTCTTGTGTTTAATAATGTAAGGAAAGGACTCAATGAATTCTACCCATTTAGCATGACGACGGTTCAGATTTGTTTGGGTACGAATATGTTTTAAAGCCTCATGATCAGAATGGATTATGAACTCACGATGCCAAAGATAGTGCTGCCATGTATGCAAAGTGCGCACTAAAGCGTAAAGCTCCTTATCATAAGTAGAATATTTCAGACTAGCACCGCTTAATTTTTCACTAAAATAAGCAACTGGTTTTCCTTCTTGTAACAAAACAGCACCTAGCCCAATACCGCTAGCATCGCATTCAAGCTCAAACACTTTATTAAAATCAGGCAATTGCAATAGGGGAGCTTGGGTTAACTTATCTTTCAAAGTGTTGAACGCTTCCTCCTGTGAATCACTCCAAGCAAATGGCACATCTTTCTTTGTAAGCTCATGTAGAGGCGCTGCAATGGAGCTAAAATCACGAACAAATCTGCGGTAGAAACCGGCAAGTCCAAGAAAGCTCCAAATTTGTGTGACCGTCGTCGGTGTAGGCCACTCCCGAATGGCAGCAATCTTGCTGCTATCCACCTCAATGCCCTGTGGAGTAACAACATAACCAAGAAACGAGACACGTCGTGTAAAAAAGATGCATTTTTCCATGTTAGCAAATAACTGGGTAGCACACAATGCATCAAAAACAGCACTTAAATGTTCCAAATGCTCTTTCTTAGATTTGCTGTAAATAAGGATATCATCAAAATAAACAACCACAAACAATCCTATGAAGGGCCTTAGAACTTCATTCATCACTCGCATAAAAGTGCTGGGAGCATTAGTCAATCCAAACGGCATAACCAACCATTCATATAAACCAAATTTCGTTTTAAAAGCCGTTTTCCATTCATCACCCAGTGTCATTCTAATCTGATGGTAACCACTACGCAAATCAATCTTAGTGAAAATAATGGCACCACTAAGCTCATCTAGCATATCATCAAGGCGTGGTATAGGATATCGATAACGAATAGTGATGTTATTAATAGCACGACAGTCTACACACATACGCCATGACCCATCTTTCTTGGGAACAAGTAACACAGGAACAGAGCAAGGGCTAAGAGACTCATGAATGTATCCCTTGTCAAGCAACGCCTGTACCTGGCGCTGAATCTCCTTCGTCTCATCCGGATTTGTACGGTACGGTGCGCGGTTCGGAAGCTGTGCACCAGGAATGAGGTCGATCTGGTGCTCAATGCCACGAAGTGGTGGGAGACCCGGTGGTAAGTCTTTGGGAAAGACATCAGCATACTCCTGCAAAAGGTTAGCAACCATAGGGGGAATAGCCAAAGATGGTGCATCATCAAGTGAAATGAGGACACTAGAGCATATAAGTGCATAGCGTGGCAAATGAGCACCGTGTAGATCATCAAAATCAGCACGTGTAGCAAGTAAAACAGGAGCCTTCAACTTGATTTCAGAAGGAACAGAGGGCGATGGATCAAGTTGTTTAGCAGTTATAGCAGCTCGGGCAAGATCATCTTTAACAATTTGTTCAGGTGTCATTGGATGTATAATTATTTTCTGACCCTTAAAAATGAAAGAATAATGATTCGAACGACCATGATGCAATCTATCAGTATCATATTGCCAAGGTCGACCAAGTAACAAAGAGCATGCTTCCATGGGAATAACATCACAATCAACAAAATCAGAATAAGCACCCATGGAGAAAGGAACGCGCACGGAACGTGTGATTTTTATTTTACCACCATCATTAAGCCATTCAATGTGATATGGGTTTGGATGCTTACGAGTGGGTAACGATAACTTTTCGACCAGCATGGTACTCGCCAAATTGTTGCAACTGCCGCTGTCGATAATGATGCGAATTGACCGCTCCTGCACAACACCCTTTGTATGGAACAGAGTGTGTCGCTGATTCTTCTCGGGCAAAGCGACCTGTGTACTGAGAACACGCTGCACAACAAGACTTTCATACCTATCAGTGTCGCCCAGGTTGACATGTACCTCCGCCTTAGCTGCATGGTCAGTGGCAAGTAGTGCATGTTCAATTTCTTCAGAATCACTAGCGGAAGAGTACTCACCATCGTCACGAATGAGCAAAGTGCGCTTGTTTGGGCAGTCCCGAATCACATGGCCAAATCCTCTACAGCGATGACACTGAATATCCCGTGTACGACCTGTGGGTGGGGCAGTGCTGGCTGGTTTGGTCATCTTCTCGCGTGGAGTAGTGGTGGACGTGGATGGCGCAGGGGGAACTGGTGCTGAGGTAGATGTCGAGCTTCGTCCTGCAAAAGGGTTAGAATATGGCTTCGAGCGGCGTCCCTGCACTTCACGTTCAGCTTTGCAAGCATATTCAAATAAAGTAGTCATATCATAATATTCCTTATAATCAAGTATATCTTGGATTTCGCGGTTTAAACCACCACGAAAACGTGCCATAGCAGCGTCGTTGTCCTCCAATATCCCACACAACGAATCATACCTTTTTGTAACTCCTGGAAATAGTCCTCAACAGATTGAGAACCTTGCTGAAAACGCTGCATTTTATTAAGCAAATCACGAGCATAATACGAAGGCACAAATCGATGTCGCATCGCAGCTTTCAACTGATCCCAAGTGGTTGGAATGGTAGTGGGATGTTTTATTTTAAACTCACGCCACCAAATTAAAGCAAAATCAGTAAATTCACTAATAGCAGCTTTAACCTGAGAATGTGCAGCAATATCATGGCATGAAAATTTTTGTTCAACCTCTAACTCCCAATCAAGATATACAGCAGGATCATATTTGCCATTAAAAGGTGGAATTTTAAATTTAATCTTAGAAAATAAGTCATTAGGAGGATGATGAACCACACGGCGTGCACGACCACGGCGATCTCCATCATCCCACTCAGTGTCACCGCCGTAGTCCTGCTCCATCTTTGTGGTCAACGCATCAAGGCGTGCCAGGATGGTGTCGAGTGTGGTGCGAGTCGCCGTTTGAGCAAGGTCAAGCTGGTTGAAATGCTCGGTCGTCGAAGTGACCGTTGAATCAAGCCGTTCATGCATCGTCCTAATGTCATCAGCAAGTCCATCAACTTGTCCCCTTACTTCCAGTAACTGGGCATCCACCGTGTCATGTGCTCCTACCATAGTTAGCGCAAACACCAAAACACCAAAAGAAGAAAAAAAACCAATGACAAAAATAGGGGTGTATTGCTCACAAGGCGCTCACACTAGTGTTGTTATCAAATTCTTATCCGTTCTTACCAAGCCACAGTGGTGAACTGCAACCAACAGGTGGAACCGGTGAAAGATTGGATGAGCGATTGCCTGGAGAAACAGAAACCTTCTCGTCGTAGAAATATATGGAGTTCTGGGTAGGCTGCACTCAAGTCAAGGATTAGCACGACCAAACAATAATGCAAAGTTGAATTATAGTGCAAAACACGAAACTATATTGCTGGCCACAAGTGCAAAGGACAGATGGAACTAGCAGAATGGCAGTACCATAAATATTGTACTAGCGAGGCCACTAGTAGGAATCACAAGTGATTTTGTTTTTCTTTTTTTGTATGATTTTTTTGATATTTTTCTCAGCACAAGAAGCAACAAAATAGGAGCTACACGAAGTTTCACCTAAAACAGAGTTCAGATGTGGTCTACAGAAAATCAGGAAGTTCTCTGAAAAGCGTGCGAGAACTTTGACGAATTTTTTTCTTTATTTTCCTGAATTTTTTTGACAATTTTGTTGAAGCCCAAATGTAACACCCGGTTTTAAGGAACAAAGCCGGGTGCATCACATACATGCGCCAAAGAAGACAACATATATAATAACAGAGTGTATAGAGATAAATGTCACAAAACATCAGAGTATTTATTACATAGCGGAAGACTTATTACAAAGTAAAAGAATAAATGTAACACGAACTAAGGATCGTTGGCGCCAATGTCGACTGGGAAACGCCACCTAGATCAAGTCGAAAGCCTCGGTGTTAGGCGGCTCCTCTTCGACCACCTGATCTTCTCCTGTGGGGGGGTGTGAGACAGCAAGAGTGAGCTCACATACGTTCATAGCTCAACAAGTCGTGGGGAATAATGTGGCATGAACTCACCAAAGGTGGGAGTTCATGAAGTGTAAGGCTAATCAATGAAATAAAGGCTGAAGCTGAGCATTGCTTTTATAAGTTGGTCAACATTTTATTAGCAATTACTAAGTGTAAGTAAATACCAAACCTTAATAATAATAAAGAAAAGTAATAGTAAAATAATCCCAAATGCGATGCAAATGTCAAATTGAATTTAAGTTCCATAATTAATCATGTGAGGGTCCGAGCCGCTCATGACCGTGAGCACGGCTAGTATACTAGTTTTACACTCTGCAGAGGTTGCGCATCTTTACCCACAAGTCATGTTACCCATCTGCCAAGAGACGGCCAATCCCATACACCTCTACCGAGGAGGCGAGGCAGGGTAACACTACGAGGCCTTTACAAAGTTCCACTAGCTTCAGAAATCCCGCTACAGTTTATAGGAAGCTCCAGTGCAGGGTTCTTGCCTGACCGCCATCGCAGCAAAATCAAACAAGGACCTCCCTACACTGACCACTCCCCTACTGCCCTTGCCCCTTTCGGGTAAGGAAGACCTCCACTAACTTTCCTAGTTAATCAGCCAAGGGCATCCCATTAAACCCTTGTGGTAGCACTGTTTTCCCGGGTGGTCGCTCCATGTTCCCATTAATTTAATGATCTTAACATGAACAGTAATAATAACAAAATAATAACAGAGTAATCATGAGTAGTGTATCTCCATACCCAATCCACATAAAGCAATAGCAAGTACTACCCAAAAATATTCCAGGGGTGAACAAGGTATAGAGGTAGTCAAAGCTGGGGTACATAAAGGATCCCATCAAAATTAACCTATGCAGATCATTAAAATTAATAAGAACATGGCTGGGAAAAGTAAGTGATCAAGGGCACAACTTGCCTGGCACTTGAGATTCCAGTTACCAGGATGATTCTTCAGATCCTCGAAACCTCGCACTAGTCGTAGCAATACAAACAAACATTGTATAGATAAAATCAACATTACATCAAACATGAGAACAAACTGAATAATAATAATCTACGCGTTGCTATAAGATCGTGGGAACGAAACCACTAAATTCGGAGTTAACACTAAGGAGTTATGATTTATAAAAGATCTATGGATTAAAATATTAAACTATATTATAAATTGGTTAGTATAGATCATATGAGAAATTATTCGATAAATAATTATCTTAACTTTAATCTAAGTCATAAATTGGTCATAGATCATCTTCTACTACATTAATAAGCAGATTAACAAAACTAAACAACATAAGTTAAATAAAGATCTAATTATAAAATAATGAGACAAGGTATAATAAATATGGTTACTGCGTAGTAAATATTTGTACGAGACTAACGCAACTTGAATGGATCAAATCGGAGTTATAGATTTTAAATTATGAATTTCTAAAGGTTTTATGTATTTGATACAAGATTAATTAGGAAATAAATTTTAAAGTGGCTTTCATGTCAAATAAGTGGCACTATTTGATAAATAATAATATTATAAAATTATAGGAACTGAAATGGTCAAAAGAGGATTTAATATGAATTTTCTAGGCATTAAACAAGTTCTTGCAATTAATTTGGTATTAAAAACCATTTTCTAAATTGATTTTCCTGTTTAATTAACTGCTTGGACTGCGCCTGCAATACCGAGAAGCTCGGGGGTTAAACTAAAAACGTTCCTAGACTCAGCCGAATCCCTATGCGGACGGCGGGTTAGTTTCTGCATTTCAAGGGGACTCTTTTGTTATTTTGCACCGGCCGAAGGGAACCAGTCACCCAGAACCGCCCGATCTAAAAGGAACGCCACAGATTAGATCAGCTCCCTTCGCGAACCGGTACGCATTATAGATCCTCGGATCTCGATCCGATGGCTAGGGTTTTAAATCGCGCGGATCGCACGACGTCCGCCCGATCACTGATCGACGGCCCGCGCGCGCCAGATCAAACCGGTAACTTCTAGGTTTAATCGCGATCGCCCCATGTGAATCCAACGGCCCAGACACCGTCCGATCTCCACCGTCTAATCCTCACCCAACGGACCGTCGGCCGTCTTCCTCCTCCCCGCGATGCACAGCCACAGCTGGTCGAACTCCGCGACGGCGGACCTGCCCCGCCGGAGTGATATCAAGGTGCCGAGGTTAGCACCTACCCTACGCAAGCACTACCGCCAGGAAGATAAGGGCGAGGGAGCACATGGGCGCAAGACTTACCGTGGCACTGCGCAGGCACGCTCCGCGGCCGCCCAGTTCGTCTTCTGCACGCGGCGAGGGATTGTGGCGCGCCCGCGGCCAATTCCGAGTAGTGCCGCCACAAGCGTACCTCCGCGCTTCTGCTGCGCTCACATGCCGCCACAATTGACTTGTCCAACAATCGAGGTAGGCGTGAAGAAGCTCGGATGCGGCGGCGGTCGTCCCGGTCCTGTTTCACGTGACCTCGCTCGAGCTCTCGGGTGGGCGGCGCCGTGAAGTTTGGGCGGTCCTGGTGAGATGAGCGCGAGTGAGGGCTTCCTCTCTATGTTTCCTCCCTGCGCGCGGCTTTATACCCAGGACTGGGCAGGCGTGATCCGGTTACGCCGCCGCGGACCCTGTAGATACGCGGATTCTGTTGCACGGCTTAGCGAGGGAGACGGAGCCGGCGCAAGGGACCACAAGGCAGTGAAACCCTACTGTCAATTACAGGGAAAATGGTAATGACACGCGGGCCCTGGGTGTCGGCGCACTCGATTAGTGACCGGCTAGTGCCCCGGCTGTCCAGTCAATGCGCAATGGAGGAGTAAGGGCTGCGCAGTGTAAAGCGAGATGGGCCAGAATGGAGGCGCGCGGCCCATTTAGGTTAGTTTTGCTTTATTCTTTTATTTTCCATTCCTTTTTCACCATTTTCTAATCCAATTTGAATTCAAGTTTAAGTTCAAACTTTGTGGCTCATCTTTTACACTATATTTGTGCAGTTAAAAGTAATAAGTTTAAGGATATTTATATTATCTATATTTTTTATATCCTTCCTCTTCTTCTTATTTTCAAAACCCTAATTCCCATTAAGGGTGTGATTTAACTTCCAGTGTTTATTATCTTATTATCCTTATTATTATTTTTATTATTATCATTTTATTTAATGCACAAACATATAAAACTCCAACATAATGCACCTTGTTTTATTTTAGTATCATTTGTTTCACTCTTAATTATATGCATGCTCTTTTCATGATGCAATTAAGGCACATAAAATGAGGATAACTCTCTATTATTCTTTGTATACAATTTTGAGTATTACAAATCCTACCCCCCTTAAAAATAATCTCGTCCTCGAGATTTAAGAAAGACTAGGGAAAAGATGAGGAAAAATCTATGCGAAGCTCTTCTTCTCTTTCCCATGTTGCTTCATCTTCTCCATGGTGGCTCCATTGCACTTTGCACATCTTTATAACCTTATTCCTCGTGACTCGAGTCAAAGTATCCAAAATCCTGATGGGGTACTCAGTATAAGTTAGATCCTCTCGAACACTAAGGTCTTCCAGTGGTAACTGTTCTTCAGGTACCCTGAGGCATTTCTTGAGCTGAGATACATGGAATACATCATGAACATCCGCGAGATGATCCGGTAACTCCAATTGATATGCAACCTCTCCCACTCGCTTTAAGATTAAAAAGGGTCCAATAAAGCGAGGGGACAACTTTCCTTTGACTTTGAACCTTCTCATACCCCGGAGTGGTGACACCTTCAAATAGACATAATCACCCTCCTTAAACTCAAGCAGTCTCCTTCGGGTGTCAGCATAGCTTTTCTGCCTGGATTGTGCAGTTCTCAAATTCTCCCTTATTTGCTGAACTTGTTCCTCTGCTTCTTGTATAATCTCAGGTCCAAACAACTGCCTTTCACCAGTTTGATCCCAATATAGTGGAGTCCTGCACTTTCTGCCATATAAAGCCTCAAACGGTGACATCTTCAAACTGGCCTGATAGCTATTATTATAAGAGAACTCCGCATATGGTAGACTCTTATCCCAACTACCACCATGCTTAAGGGCACATGCTCTTAGCATATCTTCTAACATTTGGTTAGTCCTCTCAGTCTGCCCATCAGTCTGGGGATGGTAAGCCGAACTAAAATTCAATCTCGTATCCAATGACTCGTGCAACTTCTTCCAATACCGAGAAGTAAACTGTGATCCCCGGTCCGACACGATTTTCTTTGGCACACCATGCAGGCAGACAATCCGTGCCATGTACAACTCTGCCAACTTGGCTCCTGAATACGTGGTCTTCACTGGAATAAAGTGGGCTACTTTAGTTAGCCTGTCCACAATCACCAATATAGAATCATATCCAGCAGACGTGCGGGGTAATCCAACAATGAAGTCCATGCCAATCTCTTCCCATTTCCACTCAGGTATCTTCAGTGGATGCAGTAGTCCGACTGGCCTCTGGTGTTCAGCCTTAACTCTTTGACACACATCGCACATAGCCACATGTGCAGCCACATCTCTCTTTAGTCCATACCACCAATACTTTTGCTTCAAATCCTGATACATCTTAGTACTTCCAGGATGAATAGAATAAATTGAGTCATGTGCTTTCTTCAATATGGTTTCCCGAAGACTATCAATATCGGGAACACAGATCCGATTCTTGAACCATATCGTGCCTTGTCCATCCCCGTGAACTCTGGGCCTCTACCCTCAGTTATCAGATCCTTGATCTCCTGGATTTTGGCATCACCAACCTGACCTTTACGAATTTCTTGCTCCAAGGTAGGTTCCAATTCAATAGTCACTCCTTCCGTATGTGTAACAATTCCCAGGTTGAGTCTCTCAAAGACTTTTGCTAATTCATCAGGTAGCTGGACAACGAAAGCGGAGTGAACATGCTCCTTCCGACTCAAGGCATCTGCAACCAAATTCGCCTTGCCTGGGTGATAGTGAATCTCCAAGTCATAATCCTTAATGAGCTCCAACCAACGGCGTTGCCTAAGATTGAGATCCTTCTGAGTGAATATATACTTCAAACTCTTATGATCCGTATATACTTGGCACTTAGTTCCCATAATATAGTGTCTCCAAATCTTAAGTGCATGCACAACGGCAGCCAGCTCTAAGTCATGGGTGGGGTAGTTCAATTCATGCTTCCTCAACTGACGAGATGCATAGGCAATCACATGACCATCTTGCATAAGCACACATCCAAGTCCTTGGCCACATGCATCACAGTAAATGTCAAATCCCTTCTGCAGATCTGGCATAACCAATACTGGTGGCGACATCAACCTCTTCTTCAATAGATCAAAGCTGTCTTGACACTTCTCGTCCCACTTAAATTCTTTTCCTTTCTCCAAAAGCGAAGTCATAGGTTTGGTAATCTTAGAAAATCCTTCAATAAATCTCCGATAGTAGCCTGCTAATCCCAAGAAACTCCGAATCTCAGTAACTGTAGTGGGCACTCTCCACTCCATAATCTCCTTCACCTTAGCAGGATCCACTGCTATTCCTCCATTAGAAATAATATGACCAAGGAATGGCACCTTGTCAATCCAAAACTCGCACTTGCTGAACTTAGCGTAGAGTTGATTATCTCGTAACTTCTGTAGCACCAACCTTAGATGTTGTTCATGATCACTTTCATTCTTAGAATAGATAAGAATATCGTCGATAAACACCACGACGAATCTGTCCAAATAATCCATAAACACTTTGTTCATCAAATTCATGAAATAAGCCGGTGCATTGGTTAATCCAAATGACATAACAGTAAACTCATATAATCCATATCGAGTCAAGAAAGCCGTCTTGGGAATATCCGATGGTCTAATCCTCATCTGATGGTAACCGGATCGGAGATCAATCTTCGAAAATACTCTAGCTCCTCTCATCTGGTCAAACAAATCCTCAATACGGGGTAATGGATACTTGTTCTTCACCGTGACATCATTAAGTGATCTATAGTCCACACACATTCTTTGTGATCCATCCTTCTTCTGCACAAATAACACTGGTGCTCCCCAAGGTGAGGAACTTGGACGAATGTAACCAGCCTCTTGTAACTCCGTCAACTGCTTCTTAAGTTCCTTCAACTCCTCTACGGACATTCTATAGGGCCGTTTAGAAATAGGGGCGGTTCCAGGTAAGAGATCAATAACAAACTCAACTTCTCTATCGGGTGGCATCCCTAGTAACTCCTCTGGAAAGACATCCGGAAAATCTCTAACCACACGGATGTTGACACCAACAAAGTTCCCATCTACTACGAATGTCGCTAGTCTGATGGGGGTAGTTACTGCAACTTCAACTTCAAATCTTTGTCCTTTGGAACTGGTGAGTGCTACGGTTCCCTTAGCACAGTGTATAAACTGCCTTTGTCTTTCTTAACCATGACATACCAAGGATCACGTCTATAGTGCTCTCTTCTAACACTATAGGGGTAGCCCATCTAGGTTAGAAATACAGGGTAAGAAAGGAAGAATAGTAGACAAGGCGAGTAATTACGAGAAATGTTACTGCGGGGGATTTATTAGCTAAGTAGATTAGTGTGTTATCCACTAAAGCTAATACATTACCTTATGGTGGTACATGCTAAGATGCCCAACTAAACTATTTCAATCAATCAAAGAAGCAAATCAGACATTTATCATCAGAACAATCAAACAACGTTTTTAAATATGGAAAATAGTTTTGATTTTGTCTTAGGCCTCCTATTTCTTAAAAATGTCATAGGGGTAGGGATTCCAAGGTGTGAAATTCATCTTGTCTAAGAGTAGAAAAGGTAAGAATGATCAGAGTAGAACAGTAGCAGGTGAGATAGGATCAAGATAAGTGTAGAAAGAATCAGAGTAAGGTAAGTATAGAATGAATCAAAATAAGATAAGTAGGTAAGGGTTTGTCCATTTCTATCTAGGTTTCGTCCTACAGTCAACATTTCCTCTGATACCACTTATGTAACACCCGGTTTTAAGGAACAAAGCCGGGTGCATCTCATACATGCGCCAAAGAAGACAACATATATAATAACAGAGTGTATAGAGATAAATGTCACAAAACATCAGAGTATTTATTACATAGCGGAAGACTTATTACAAAGTAAAAGAATAAATGTAACACGAACTAAGGATCGTTGGCGCCAATGTCGACTGGGAAACGCCACCTAGATCAAGTCGAAAGCCTCGGTGTTAGGCGGCTCCTCTTCGACCACCTGATCTTCTCCTGTGGGGGGGGGGTGTGAGACAGCAAGAGTGAGCTCACATACGTTCATAGCTCAACAAGTCGTGGGGAATAATGTGGCATGAACTCACCAAAGGTGGGAGTTCATGAAGTGTAAGGCTAATCAATGAAATAAAGGCTGAAGCTGAGCATTGCTTTTATAAGTTGGTCAACATTTTATTAGCAATTACTAAGTGTAAGTAAATACCAAACCTTAATAATAATAAAGAAAAGTAATAGTAAAATAATCCCAAATGCGATGCAAATGTCAAATTGAATTTAAGTTCCATAATTAATCATGTGAGGGTCCGAGCCGCTCATGACCGTGAGCACGGCTAGTATACTAGTTTTACACACTGCAGAGGTTGCGCATCTTTACCCACAAGTCATGTTACCCATCTGCCAAGAGACGGCCAATCCCATACACCTCTACCGAGGAGGCGAGGCAGGGTAACACTACGAGGCCTTTACAAAGTTCCACTAGCTTCAGAAATCCCGCTACAGTTTATAGGAAGCTCCAGTGCAGGGTTCTTGCCTGACCGCCATCGCAGCAAAATCAAACAAGGACCTCCCTACACTGACCACTCCCCTACTGCCCTTGCCCCTTTCGGGTAAGGAAGACCTCCACTAGCTTTCCTAGTTAATCAGCCAAGGGCGTCCCATTAAACCCTTGTGGTAGCACTGTTTTCCCGGGTGGTCGCTCCATGTTCCCATTAATTTAATGATCTTAACATGAACTGTAATAATAACAAAATAATAACAGAGTAATCATGAGTAGTGTATCTCCATACCCAATCCACATAAAGCAATAGCAAGTACTACCCAAAAATATTCCAGGGGTGAACAAGGTATAGAGGTAGTCAAAGCTGGGGTACATAAAGGATCCCATCAAAATTAACCTATGCAGATCATTAAAATTAATAAGAACATGGCTGGGAAAAGTAAGTGATCAAGGGCACAACTTGCCTGGCACTTGAGATTCCAGTTACCAGGATGATTCTTCAGATCCTCGAAACCTCGCACTAGTCGTAGCAATACAAACAAACATTGTATAGATAAAATCAACATTACATCAAACATGAGAACAAACTGAATAATAATAATCTACGCGTTGCTATGAGATCGTGGGAACGAAACCACTAAATTCGGAGTTAACACTAAGGAGTTATGATTTATAAAAGATCTATGGATTAAAATATTAAACTATATTATAAATTGGTTAGTATAGATCATATGAGAAATTATTCTATAAATAATTATCTTAACTTTAATCTAAGTCATAAATTGGTCATAGATCATCTTCTACTACATTAATAAGCAGATTAACAAAACTAAACAACATAAGTTAAATAAAGATCTAATTATAAAATAATGAGACAAGGTATAATAAATATGGTTACTGCGTAGTAAATATTTGTACGAGACTAACGCAACTTGAATGGATCAAATCGGAGTTATAGATTTTAAATTATGAATTTCTAAAGGTTTTATGTATTTGATACAAGATTAATTAGGAAATAAATTTTAAAGTGGCTTTCATGTCAAATAAGTGGCACTATTTGATAAATAATAATATTATAAAATTATAGGAACTGAAATGGTCAAAAGAGGATTTAATATGAATTTTCTAGGCATTAAACAAGTTCTTGCAATTAATTTGGTATTAAAAACCATTTTCTAAATTGATTTTCCTGTTTAATTAACTGCTTGGACTGCGCCTGCAATACCGAGAAGCTCGGGGGTTAAACTAAAAACGTTCCTAGACTCAGCCGAATCCCTATGCGGACGGCGGGTTAGTTTCTGCATTTCAAGGGGACTCTTTTGTTATTTTGCACCGGCCGAAGGGAACCAGTCACCCAGAACCGCCCGATCTAAAAGGAACGCCACAGATTAGATCAGCTCCCTTCGCGAACCGGTACGCATTATAGATCCTCGGATCTCGATCCGATGGCTAGGGTTTTAAATCGCGCGGATCGCACGACGTCCGCCCGATCACTGATCGACGGCCCGCGCGCGCCAGATCAAACCGGTAACTTCTAGGTTTAATCGCGATCGCCCCATGTGAATCCAACGGCCCAGACACCGTCCGATCTCCACCGTCTAATCCTCACCCAACGGACCGTCGGCCGTCTTCCTCCTCCCCGCGATGAACAGCCACAGCTGGTCGATCTCCGCGACGGCGGACCTGCCCCGCCGGAGTGATATCAAGGTGATGAGGTTAGCACCTACCCTACGCAAGCACTACCGCCAGGAAGATAAGGGCGAGGGAGCACATGGGCGCAAGACTTACCGTGGCACTGCGCAGGCACGCTCCGCGGCCGCCCAGTTCGTCTTCTGCACGCGGCGAGGGATTGTGGCGCGCCCGCGGCCAATTCCGAGTAGTGCCGCCACAAGCGTACCTCCGCGCTTCTGCTGCGCTCACATGCCGCCACAATTGACTTGTCCAACAATCGAGGTAGGCGTGAAGAAGCTCGGATGCGGCGGCGGTCGTCCTGGTCCTGTTTCACGTGACCTCGCTCGAGCTCTCGGGTGGGCGGCGCCGTGAAGTTTGGGCGGTCCTGGTGAGATGAGCGCGAGTGAGGGCTTCCTCTCTACGTTTCCTCCCTGCGCGCGGCTTTATACCCAGGACTGGGCAGGCGTGATCCGGTTACGCCGCCGCGGACCCTGTAGATACGCGGATTCTGTTGCACGGCTTAGCGAGGGAGACGGAGCCGGCGCAAGGGACCCACAAGGCAGTGAAACCCTACTGTCAATTACAGGGAAAATGGTAATGACACGCGGGCCCTGGGTGTCGGCGCACTCGATTAGTGACCGGCTAGTGGCCCCGGCTGTCCAGTCAATGCGCAATGGAGGAGTAAGGGCTGCGCAGTGTAAAGCGAGATGGGCCAGAATGGAGGCGCGCGGCCCATTTAGATTAGTTTTGCTTTATTCTTTTATTTTCCATTCCTTTTTCACCATTTTCTAATCCAATTTGAATTCAAGTTTAAGTTCAAACTTTGTGGCTCATCTTTTACACTATATTTGTGCAGTTAAAAGTAATAAGTTTAAGGATATTTATATTATCTATATTTTTTATATCCTTCCTCTTCTTCTTATTTTCAAAACCCTAATTCCCATTTAGGGTGTGATTTAACTTCCAGTGTTTATTATCTTATTATCCTTATTATTATTTTTATTATTATCATTTTATTTAATGCACAAACATATAAAACTCCAACATAATGCACCTTGTTTTATTTTAGTATCATTTGTTTCACTCTTAATTATATGCATGCTCTTTTCATGATGCAATTAAGGCACATAAAATGAGGATAACTCTCTATTATTCTTTGTATACAATTTTGAGTATTACACCAAACAGACCGTAGGTGAGTTTGGCCGGCCTCAGAATGGTGTCAACTAGCTACTGTAAAAATTTCAGGTTTTTTGGACACCCGAGCGAAAAGTTATGCCCGGTTTAAGGAAGGTACCTCAAGTTATGTTTTAAAACGACCGGGTTGAAACAACTGTATCCTTTCTCCTTCGTTGTTTTTGTTTCTGTTTTTTTACGTAACCGAAGGAGAAAAACAAGGAAGCGACCGTTGACTCGGTTTGTTTTTTTTTGTTTTTTTCGTAACCGAAGGAGAAAAACAAGGAAACGGCTGTTGACTCGGTTTGTTTTTTCTGTTTTTTTTACGTAACCGAAGGAGAAAAACAAGGAAACGATGTTGACTCGATTTGTGGCGTGATCAAACGGGAGATGGTGGCGGCGCTAGGGTTTGAATGGTGGAAGAACACAATGCAACCAGCAACAAATGACGTGAAAGCACACAAATTCAACAATGCAGATTATTGAAAGAAAGTGCGAGGCTCAACAGGGTGCTGGGATAAGGTCTAACCTGAATTTTTATGTGGTTTTGTGGACTGTAGGAAAAAAAACACTCGATAAACTCACCGATCAACCTGGAAATCTGATACCAATTGATGTAGCTAAGGTGCCCGATCTTTCGGCGAGAGGAGATAATTCCGATTTGGTGGAAGATGACCCTTGCGATCCGACTACGATGACCAAGCCCGAGGTGCCAATGCAATCGCTGAACCAACTCCCTGTGGTTACCGACCTTGCTGATGCGAGATTGTCCTGATCACGAAGATCGTTTCCTGTGCGCAATCGAAGAACGAACAAGAAAAAGATGCGAGCAATCTAATCTATTGCTCGAGGGTGGAGTTCTGAATACACGAAGACAGCGCAGATTTGCGCGTGTTCGAGAGTAGCTAAGGCTATCGTAAAACAAAACTCGAAAATAAAGGAGGCGTAGCTCCTGGATAAATAGAGAGGGGGCGCAGCCCCTAGGGGCGGCCAACCCTAGGTCGTCCATTATGGGCCGCAGTTGGGCTGGTCGTCTATTCTTCCGGGCCTTCGTTCTTTAACAGCATGATGTAGTTCAATTCTCTTGCACGGGCCCGAGTCACTGGCCCAGGTGGAAGGGGTGGCACCTGGACTGGGGAAGATGGTGCCTGGGCTGTAGAAGGTGCTGCTGGTGTAGACGTGCTCGTGTTAGTGTTGATGTCCTCATCATTTAGGTCCAAAACTCATGTTTGGGGTGGTTTCGCGCAATTTCGTTGCCGCACGTCACCCATTCCAAAAAGGGTGTCGGGTGCATACAAAGCACGAGTTTTTCCAACCGGAACCATTTCTTTGTTTTTCACAACGAACATGCCCAATCCACTACTTTAGGTCAGGTCCAAAACTCATGTGTTGGGTGGTTTCCCACAATTTTGTTGCCACACGTCACCCATTCCGAAAACGGGTGTCGGGGTGCATACAAAGCACGAGTTTTTGCCACCGGAACCATTACTTCGTTTTTCGCAACGAACATGCCCAATCCACTACTTTAGGTCTAAAACTCATGTATTGGGTGGTTTCGCGTAATTTTATTGCCGCACTTCACCCATTCCGAAAACGGGTGTCAGGATGCACACAAAGCACGAGTTTTCGCCACCGGAACCATTTCTTCGTTTTTCACAACGAACAAGCCCAATCCACTACTTTAGGTCCAAAACTCATGTGTTGGGTGGTTTCGCGCAATTTCGTTGCCGCACGTCACACATTCCGAAAACGGGTGTCGGGGTGCATACAAAGCACGAGTTTTTGCCACCGGAACCATTTCTTCGTTTTTCGCAACGAACATGCCCAATCCACTACTTGAGTTCCAAAACTCATGTTTGGGGTGGTTTCGCGCAATTTCGTTGCCGCACGTCACCAATTCCGAAAACGGGTGTCGGGGTGCATACAAAGCACGAGTTTTTGCCACCAGAACCATTTCTTCATTTTTCGCAATGAACATGCCCAATCCACTACTTTAGGTCCAAAACACATGTGTTGGGTGGTTTCGCGCAATTTCGTTGACACACGTCACCCATTCCGAAAACGGGTGTCGGGATGCATACAAAGCATGAGTTTTCGCCACCGGAACCATTTCTTCATTTTTCGCAACGAACATGCCCAATCCACTACTTTAGGTCCAAAACTCATGTTTGGGGTGGTTTCGCGCAATTTCGTTGCCGAACGTCACCTATTCCAAAATCGGGTGTCGGGTGCATATAAAGAACGAGTTTTTTGCCATCGTAACCATTTCTTTGTTTTTCGCAACGAACATGCCCAATCCACTACTTTAGGTCCAAAACTCATGTTTGGGGTGGTTTAGCGCAATTTCGTTGCCGCATGTCACCCATCCTGAAAACGGGTGTCAGGGTGCATATAAAGCATGAGTTTTCGCCACTGGAACCATTTCTTCGTTTTTCGCAACGAACATGCCCAATCCACTACTTTAGGTCCAAAACTCATGTTGGGGTGGTTTCGCGCAATTTCGTTGCCGCACGTCACCCATTCCAAAAACGGGTGTCGTGTGCATACAAAGCACGAGTTTTTCCCACCGGAACCATTCCTTCGTTTTTCGCAATGAACATGCCCAATCCACTAATTTAGGTCCAAAACTCATGTGTTGGGTGGTTTCGCTCAATTTTGTTGCCGCACGTCACCCATTCCGAAAACGAGTGTCGGGGTGCATACAAAGCACAAGTTTTTGCCACCGGAACCATTTCTTCGTTTTTCGCAACGAACATGCCCAATCCAAAACTCATGTTTGGGGTGGTTTAGCGCAATTTCGTTGCCGCATGTCACCCATCCTGAAAACGGGTGTCAGGGTGCATATAAAGCATGAGTTTTCGCCACTGGAACCATTTCTTCGTTTTTCGCAACGAACATGCCCAATCCACTACTTTAGGTCCAAAACTCATGTTGGGGTGGTTTCGCGCAATTTCGTTGCCGCACGTCACCCATTCCAAAAACGGGTGTCGTGTGCATACAAAGCACGAGTTTTTCCCACCGGAACCATTCCTTCGTTTTTCGCAATGAACATGCCCAATCCACTAATTTAGGTCCAAAACTCATGTGTTGGGTGGTTTCGCTCAATTTTGTTGCCGCACGTCACCCATTCCGAAAACGAGTGTCGGGGTGCATACAAAGCACAAGTTTTTGCCACCGGAACCATTTCTTCGTTTTTCGCAACGAACATGCCCAATCCACTACTTTAGGTCCAAAACTCATGTGTTGGGTGGTTTCGCGTAATTTCGTTGCCGCACGTCACCCATTCCGAAAATGGGTGTTGCGGTGCATACAAAGCACGAGTTTTTGCCACCGGAACCATTTCTTCGTTTTTCGCAACGAACAAGCCAATCCACTACTTTAGGTCCAAAACTCATGTGTTGGGTGGTTTCGCGGAATTTCGTTGCCGCACGTCACCCATTCCGAAAACGGGTGTCGGGGTGCATACAAAGCACGAGTTTTTGCCCCCGAAACCATTTCTTCGTTTTTTGCAACAAACATGCCCAATCCACTACTTTAGGTCCAAAACTCATGTTTGGGGTGGTTTCGCGCAATTTCGTTGCCGCACGTCACCCATTCCAAAAACGGGTGTCGGGTGCATACAAAGCACGAGTTTTTCCAACCGGAACCATTTCTTTGTTTTTCGCAACGAACATGCCCAATCCACTACTTTAGGTCCAAAACTCATGTGTTGGGTGGTTTCCCGCAATTTTGTTGCCGCACGTCACCCATTCCGAAAACGGGTGTCGGGGTGCATACAAAGCACGAGTTTTTGCCACCGGAACCATTACTTCGTTTTTCGCAACGAACATGCCCAATCCACTACTTTAGGTCCAAAACTCATGTGTTGGGTGGTTTCCCGCAATTTTGTTGCCACACGTCACCCATTCCGAAAACGGGTGTCGGGGTGCATACAAAGCACGAGTTTTTTCCACCGGAACCATTACTTCGTTTTTCGCAACGAACATGCCCAATCCACTACTTTAGGTCTAAAACTCATGTATTGGGTGGTTTCGCGTAATTTTATTGCCGCACTTCACCCATTCCGAAAACGGGTGTCGGGGTGCACACAAAGCATGAGTTTTTGCCACCGGAACCATTTCTTCGTTTTTCGCAACGAACATGCCCAATCCACTACTTTAGGTCCAAAACTCATGTGTTGGGTGGTTTCGCGTAATTTCGTTGCCGCACGTCACCCATTCCGAAAATGGGTGTTGCGGTGCATACAAAGCACGAGTTTTTGCCACCGGAACCATTTCTTCGTTTTTCGCAACGAACAAGCCAATCCACTACTTTAGGTCCAAAACTCATGTGTTGGGTGGTTTCGCGGAATTTCGTTGCCGCACGTCACCCATTCCGAAAACGGGTGTCGGGGTGCATACAAAGCACGAGTTTTTGCCCCCGAAACCATTTCTTCGTTTTTTGCAACAAACATGCCCAATCCACTACTTTAGGTCCAAAACTCATGTTTGGGGTGGTTTCGCGCAATTTCGTTGCCGCACGTCACCCATTCCAAAAACGGGTGTCGGGTGCATACAAAGCACGAGTTTTTCCAACCGGAACCATTTCTTTGTTTTTCGCAACGAACATGCCCAATCCACTACTTTAGGTCCAAAACTCATGTGTTGGGTGGTTTCCCGCAATTTTGTTGCCGCACGTCACCCATTCCGAAAACGGGTGTCGGGGTGCATACAAAGCACGAGTTTTTGCCACCGGAACCATTACTTCGTTTTTCGCAACAAACATGCCCAATCCACTACTTTAGGTCCAAAACTCATGTGTTGGGTGGTTTCCCGCAATTTTGTTGCCACACGTCACCCATTCCGAAAACGGGTGTCGGGGTGCATACAAAGCACGAGTTTTTTCCACCGGAACCATTACTTCGTTTTTCGCAACGAACATGCCCAATCCACTACTTTAGGTCTAAAACTCATGTATTGGGTGGTTTCGCGTAATTTTATTGCCGCACTTCACCCATTCCGAAAACGGGTGTCGGGGTGCACACAAAGCATGAGTTTTTGCCACCGGAACCATTTCTTCGTTTTTAGCAACGAACAAGCCCAATCCACTACTTTGGGTCCAAAACTCATGTGTTGGGTGGTTTCGCGCAATTTCGTTGCCGCACGTCACACATTCGAAAACGGGTGTCGGGGTGCATACAAAGCACGAGTTTTTGCCACCGGAACCATTTCTTCATTTTTCGCAACGAACATGCCCAATCCACTACTTTAGGTCCAAAACTCATGTTTGGGGTGGTTTCGCGCAATTTCGTTGCCGAACGTCACCTATTCCAAAATCGGGTGTCGGGTGCATATAAAGAACGAGTTTTTTGCCATCGTAACCATTTCTTTGTTTTTCGCAACGAACATGCCCAATCCACTACTTTAGGTCCAAAACTCATGTTTGGGGTGGTTTAGCGCAATTTCGTTGCCGCATGTCACCCATCCTGAAAACGGGTGTCAGGGTGCATATAAAGCATGAGTTTTCGCCACTGGAACCATTTCTTCGTTTTTCGCAACGAACATGCCCAATCCACTACTTTAGGTCCAAAACTCATGTTGGGGTGGTTTCGCGCAATTTCGTTGCCGCACGTCACCCATTCCAAAAACGGGTGTCGTGTGCATACAAAGCACGAGTTTTTCCCACCGGAACCATTCCTTCGTTTTTCGCAATGAACATGCCCAATCCACTAATTTAGGTCCAAAACTCATGTGTTGGGTGGTTTCGCTCAATTTTGTTGCCGCACGTCACCCATTCCGAAAACGAGTGTTGGGGTGCATACAAAGCACAAGTTTTTGCCACCGGAACCATTTCTTCATTTTTCGCAACGAACATGCCCAATCCACTACTTTAGGTCCAAAACTCATGTGTTGGGTGGTTTCGCGTAATTTCGTTGCCGCACGTCACCCATTCCGAAAATGGGTGTTGCGGTGCATACAAAGCACGAGTTTTTGCCACCGGAACCATTTCTTCGTTTTTCGCAACGAACAAGCCAATCCACTACTTTAGGTCCAAAACTCATGTGTTGGGTGGTTTCGCGGAATTTCGTTGCCGCACGTCACCCATTCCGAAAACGGGTGTCGGGGTGCATACAAAGCACGAGTTTTTGCCCCCGAAACCATTTCTTCGTTTTTTGCAACAAACATGCCCAATCCACTACTTTAGGTCCAAAACTCATGTTTGGGGTGGTTTCGCGCAATTTCGTTGCCGCACGTCACCCATTCCAAAAACGGGTGTCGGGTGCATACAAAGCACGAGTTTTTCCAACCGGAACCATTTCTTTGTTTTTCGCAACGAACATGCCCAATCCACTACTTTAGGTCCAAAACTCATGTGTTGGGTGGTTTCCCGCAATTTTGTTGCCGCACGTCACCCATTCCGAAAACGGGTGTCGGGGTGCATACAAAGCACGAGTTTTTGCCACCGGAACCATTACTTCGTTTTTCGCAACGAACATGCCCAATCCACTACTTTAGGTCCAAAACTCATGTGTTGGGTGGTTTCCCGCAATTTTGTTGCCACACGTCACCCATTCCGAAAACGGGTGTCGGGGTGCATACAAAGCACGAGTTTTTTCCACCGGAACCATTACTTCGTTTTTCGCAACGAACATGCCCAATCCACTACTTTAGGTCTAAAACTCATGTATTGGGTGGTTTCGCGTAATTTTATTGCCGCACTTCACCCATTCCGAAAACGGGTGTCGGGGTGCACACAAAGCACGAGTTTTTGCCACCGGAACCATTTCTTCGTTTTTAGCAACGAACAAGCCCAATCCACTACTTTGGGTCCAAAACTCATGTGTTGGGTGGTTTCGCGCAATTTCGTTGCCGCACGTCACACATTCGAAAACGGGTGTCGGGGTGCATACAAAGCACGAGTTTTTGCCACCGGAACCATTTCTTCATTTTTCGCAACGAACATGCCCAATCCACTACTTTAGGTCCAAAACTCATGTTTGGGGTGGTTTCGCGCAATTTCGTTGCCGAACGTCACCTATTCCAAAATCGGGTGTCGGGTGCATATAAAGAACGAGTTTTTTGCCATCGTAACCATTTCTTTGTTTTTCGCAACGAACATGCCCAATCCACTACTTTAGGTCCAAAACTCATGTTTGGGGTGTTTTAGCGCAATTTCGTTGCCGCATGTCACCCATCCTGAAAACGGGTGTCAGGGTGCATATAAAGCATGAGTTTTCGCCACTGGAACCATTTCTTCGTTTTTCGCAACGAACATGCCCAATCCACTACTTTAGGTCCAAAACTCATGTTGGGGTGGTTTCGCGCAATTTCGTTGCCGCACGTCACCCATTCCAAAAACGGGTGTCGTGTGCATACAAAGCACGAGTTTTTCCCACCGGAACCATTCCTTCGTTTTTCGCAATGAACATGCCCAATCCACTAAGGCCCCGTTCGTTTGCTTTGGTTTGAAAACAGCCATGTATTTATTCCTTGTCCATATAGAGTGGATCCGGGTGGTTCACTGGAACCTGGTCTGTTATAGATCCGACTCTGGAATGAAACCTGGTGGCCACTAAAGCCTGTTCGTTTCAGCCTGGACTAATTCCATTCCATGCAGTTAAAGCTAGCAACCAAGTCTTGTTTGACAATATATTGCACAATGTAGATTTAATATATTGCTGGCACCGTGACAAGAATATTTGTTGAATCTAAAACAAGTTCAATGCTAAGACATATTAAAGAGTGAACTGGTTCAATCTAGACATATCAAAAGAGTGAACTGGTTCAATGCTATGATCTCCACCTCTAGCTTTGAGCACCAAACTTTGTACAAAGGACCTAAATACAGAGCCTGGAGGCTGAGGCGTAGACATTGGTGGAATAAAGCATATTACCAAGCTGCAAAGTTCACGATGCATCTCCTCAATCTGAAAAGAAAATAGCAGCATGTGAGTATATGACAAGAGAGGAGGGAGAGAGCTTTAGATACCTACTAGCAATAGCACGTTAAAGTATTCTATTAACCAAATGGCAAAGTTAAATCACAGGCAACCGACTCAAGAAAAAATCATGTCTTGTCAGCTTGTTGACCCTCATATGGGTGTCATGCACTAATGCCTTCCAAGGACATGGGCAAAGGGTATTGAAAGGTTAACCCCAAAAGCACAAAGCATGAACTTCAAATGAATTGGGCAGCATACATGGAGCGGTCAAATGGAATTAATCTGCAGAGCTAGGCCGACAAATAAATTGGACTAGAAATAACCTACATCGAATACGTACACTGCAGCTGAAATGGGAAAGAATAGACAATTCAAAGTTCAGCTGAAATGGGTAAGAAGGGAGAAACGACTCATACCGAAAGTTCTCAAAGGGGAAGCATCACCGATTGATTACCCAAACCTGTCCAAACAAATGGAACAATTAGATTGGAATATAAAGGCCCAAGTGAATATGGTTGAGTGGAAGGTAAAGACACAAATATCATACCTACTAAGCCATCTCATTTCTTAGCCAAATCAAAGCTGATTCTTGATCCGCTTCAGATGCACATATGAAAGTCTCTCTATTCTCTTTGCTCTTGGTGAAGAATGAATATGCTTTTGCCTTCTCCATTTTGGTCACTTCTTCCATTGTGTTCAGAACTGATATGCACCTTTTGATGGAGAAATCTTCACTTTGAGCTGCCTCCTTTTCTCTTGTCTCCTTTTCTCTTGCTTCCTTTTCTCTTGCAGCTTCATCTTCTACTTGCTTGCTCCTCATTTCTAGGTATTTGTTCATCATATTTTCTATGTTGTCAGTCTTTCTAGGCTTCTTTGGTTCCTTTTCTTGCTTGTTTCTTGACGCAGCAGGTCTTCGCTGTCCACTTTCTTCATCTCGTGACAGAGTATTAGTCCTTCCTTGAAGCATATCTTCATTCCTTTCAGCGAGTGCATCATCAACTTCATCATCTACATCATGAACAACATTCAGATCAAAGCCTTGTGGTCCATCTTCTGCATCCTGAAGTTGCTCATTCAGTTCTTCCTCTTGCGGTGCCTCAAGAGAAGTGCAATTCCAAGTCCCTTCAGCCAAGTGTCCTACACAATGACAAAGAAATATATATTATATATTTCAGTATATTATATATTTCAGTATGATGTTTGGAAACTTACCATCATAAAGCTCTCCCAAAGCATCAAAGAGCGGGAAGGTTGCCTTGTTGTTGTTAAACTTCTTGATTTTAGGAAATGTCTGCACAATTAAAAAAACATTGATCAAATACGAGATTATCATTATAAGGTTATCCTACATAACTAATTTAATAATTGAATTTCAATAAATCAACTTACCACCATGAGATTCTCCCACAAAGCTGGTGGTCCTTCAACCATATTCCTTTTCTCATTCCAGGTGGACCCATTCTGTTGCTTTGCTGCTTTGAGCATCTTGTAGTCTCTCTTCAGCTGACCTTCTTTATCCTGAATTTGAGACTTTGTAAAGGAGACATACTTGTTCCTCACATGAAACTCCTTGACCATTCTATTCCACCCTTCGGAGTTCCAACCATTGTCACCTCTATATCCACTTTCTTTAAATTCATGGAGAATGTCAACAAGAGACCTCTCAAGACCTGGATTCCAATCCGCTCTTTGTTTCACTACTACATAAACAATGGTCACGCATCAGTAATACAAAACTTACAAGAAAGCATGAAGAAACATTGAACACAATACCTCTTGGAGAACTTCCACTCTTTTTTGCCCCACTGCATTTAGGAGAAGTCTTCTTTTTAGTAGCACTTGTTGTAGGAATGAACCTACGCAACTTTGGGGAACCACCTATGTTGAACCTTGGGGAGCCTTTTCCAACCATAGCTTTTTAAAGAAAAAACTTATTACATTTTACAATACTACTAATTTAAATTATTACAACTTATTCAACCACGAAAATACTAATTTAGATGTTGTTGGTATTGAGCCCACATTTCTTGGGCGATGGTATCTCTTAAAGCATTGCCTTGTGTAGTGCCTGGGTCACTCATTTGATCACCACTTGGTAGAGCAACAAAGTTTGATGGATCAATATTATCCGGCTGATGATCTAACCAATCTTCATCACCATGAAGTGATCGAATTAGATTATGGAAGATGGCAGCAGCTATAGGTATCTTTACTTGGTTTTCCAGTGTGTGGAACGTGGCAACTTTGAGAATGGGGAAGCGCTTTTTAAGCACCCCCAAAGCCCTTTCCACATGGTTCCTCAGAAGTGCGTGGCGATGGTTGAAGAGCTCCTTCGGGTTCTGTGGTCTTCGATGTCCAGCCCCAAATTCCTTCAAGTGGTACCGAGCTCCTCGGTATGGAGCAAGAAAAGATGGAGTATTTGCATACCCTCCATCAACTAGATAGAATTTTCCTGGAGGTACCTGGAAACCCTTGCTCATAGCTGATCTTAGCACTCTAGAATCTGTGGCCGATCCCTCCCATCCACTAGAAACAAAAGTGATATTGAGACCGAAATCACATGCCACCATCACATTTATGCTTAGTGTTCCTTTCCGATTTCGAAAAGGAGAATGTTTATCGGGAGATATGGAAATAGGAATGTGAGTTCCATCAATGGCACCAAGACAATTCTTGAAGAATGGATAGAATCTAGGATTATCTTGGATTTTTTGATGCACTTGATTAGGATCAGGAGGCTGAATGAAGCGACGAGATAGGACAGGAATGGCCTTATTGAAGAAGTGGTTGATGTGATGATGGAAGGTGTCATTACTGTGCCCAAAATACACTTGGAGATCCTGATATGAGGCGTTGCGACTTAGCATGTATAAGAAGAACCCCAACTTCTCCTCGACCGTGATCCTTGTATCAACAATGATCCTTCTCCTTCTAAGATAAGTTGCAAGCTCTCTGAAGATGTGTGGTTCCATCCGAAATGTAACTTGACAGTTCTTGACATGTCCCTCGAGCAGTCGACGAACCTTAACCTCGCCTGTCTCATCTGAGGTATGACGTTTCTTCTTTTGTCCCCCACCTCTAGTAGAACCCATCAGATATAAGGCGGGGAAAATAAATATCATCATGTCATCATCTTCTTCTTCCCTCCTCTTTCTAATACGATCCCGCAATGAGATACTCATTGTAGAACTAAATAATATAGACTTGTCGTCAGATATAAGCTGAATATAAAAACAGAATTAAAGCAAACCATGTATAGATTGAAAAGTACAAGTAATAAGGACTAAAGCAAACTACTACGGACTAAAGCAAACTATGTATACATAGACATAATTCAGTACCTTTTGGAGTTGGTACCGGATCCCAAGAAGGAGGAGGTTCGCCTTCCCCAACTCTAATCGGTGTTGTAGGGATCTACATGTAACAAAACTGAAATAAGGAGGTGACATACATGATTGTACAATTAATTCATGAGGTTTGCCTGCCGTAACTAGTTGTAGTAGTGTCCATGGGGAAGAACAATGGATCCACAATATGGTTACAAAAACAAAGAACTCTTGTTATTAACTACTAATACACAACAGTGTATTTCTTATCTAACAGCGGTCTAAAGATAGATAAAATAGATGTATGTCATTACGAAACAATGATATTGTTTTGTGTTTGTTGCCAACCAATATGTGTATACATACATTTCGCATATGGACAGGGCATACAAACCAAACCAAAGAACTCACTAAACACCTACGACACTCACTCACTCGATTAGATAGAAGCTCAAAAATCACTTTGCACCAGTGGCAACAGAATGCACACTTGACCACCATGACCTCCAGTTTCCAAGCCTCCTTGCGTTCTTCCTCACGTCTAGACGTAGCAGCAAGTAGAGAAGAATCTGATATCCGAGCGCCATCAGTTTCTCTTCTTGCATCTCATCCACCAGCCCAGTGCAGTGCAGTGCAGCAGGTATGCGTACGAAACAACAGCGCGCGGCGTACGCAGGGAAGAGACACGGGCAGGGAATCAGTCGGTCGCAGATCGTGCTTGCAATCTGCAAGCAACCCGTCCCGGGCGGTTCCTTGGATTCACCGTCACCGCAGCAGGTTTGAGTTCTGCCGTGTTTCGCGATGCATCAAGCACCGGATGGCCGTTGTGGACTTGCGCACCAGCGCGCCTTGCGCGCGGAGGCGACGGCGGCGGACGCATCGAGACTGTGGAGGCGCTCGCAGGCACGCGACACAGAAAGTAACGCATAACGCGAGGATAGGAGGAGAGGGTAGCGTCTTACCGGTGAGAAGGCGGTGGGGAGGGTCGCCGTCAGCCGCTTCTTCGCCTCCCGCGCCGCCAGCGTTGCGCCGTCTCGTGTGTGGCAGGGTTCAATCCGGGAGGGATGAGACAAGGATTGGTGTCGGGCCGTGGAGAGAAGGTAAATTCCAAACCGGGCCAATTTTGATTCCAGATCCGGACGAAACGAATGGGACCAATTTGTTTCACCCAATTCTAAACCGGGCCAATTTGTTTCACCCGGAACAAGGACAGGAATGGGCCGATCCAGCCTAAACGAACGGGGCCTAATTTAGGTCCAAAACTCATGTGTTGGGTGGTTTCGCTTAATTTTGTTGCCGCACGTCACCCATTCCGAAAACGAGTGTCGGGGTGCATACAAAGCACAAGTTTTTGCCACCGGAACCATTTCTTCGTTTTTCGCAACGAACATGCCCAATCCAAAACTCATGTTTGGGGTGGTTTAGCGCAATTTCGTTGCCGCATGTCACCCATCCTGAAAACGGGTGTCAGGGTGCATATAAAGCATGAGTTTTCGCCACTGGAACCATTTCTTCGTTTTTCGCAACGAACATGCCCAATCCACTACTTTAGGTCCAAAACTCATGTTGGGGTGGTTTCGCGCAATTTCGTTGCCGCACGTCACCCATTCCAAAAACGGGTGTCGTGTGCATACAAAGCACGAGTTTTTCCCACCGGAACCATTCCTTCGTTTTTCGCAATGAACATGCCCAATCCACTAATTTAGGTCCAAAACTCATGTGTTGGGTGGTTTCGCTCAATTTTGTTGCCGCACGTCACCCATTCCGAAAACGAGTGTCGGGGTGCATACAAAGCACAAGTTTTTGCCACCGGAACCATTTCTTCGTTTTTCGCAACGAACATGCCCAATCCACTACTTTAGGTCCAAAACTCATGTGTTGGGTGGTTTCGCGTAATTTCGTTGCCGCACGTCACCCATTCCGAAAATGGGTGTTGCGGTGCATACAAAGCACGAGTTTTTGCCACCGGAACCATTTCTTCGTTTTTCGCAACGAACAAGCCAATCCACTACTTTAGGTCCAAAACTCATGTGTTGGGTTGTTTCGCGGAATTTCGTTGCCGCACGTCACCCATTCCGAAAACGGGTGTCGGGGTGCATACAAAGCACGAGTTTTTGCCCCCGAAACCATTTCTTCGTTTTTTGCAACAAACATGCCCAATCCACTACTTTAGGTCCAAAACTCATGTTTGGGGTGGTTTCGCGCAATTTCGTTGCCGCACGTCACCCATTCCAAAAACGGGTGTCGGGTGCATACAAAGCACGAGTTTTTCCAACCGGAACCATTTCTTTGTTTTTCGCAACGAACATGCCCAATCCACTACTTTAGGTCCAAAACTCATGTGTTGGGTGGTTTCCCGCAATTTTGTTGCCGCACGTCACACATTCCGAAAACGGGTGTCGGGGTGCATACAAAGCACGAGTTTTTGCCACCGGAACCATTACTTCGTTTTTCGCAACGAACATGCCCAATCCACTACTTTAGGTCCAAAACTCATGTGTTGGGTGGTTTCCCGCAATTTTGTTGCCACACGTCACCCATTCCGAAAACGGGTGTCGGGGTGCATACAAAGCACGAGTTTTTTCCACCGGAACCATTACTTCGTTTTTCGCAACGAACATGCCCAATCCACTACTTTAGGTCTAAAACTCATGTATTGGGTGGTTTCGCGTAATTTTATTGCCGCACTTCACCCATTCCGAAAACGGGTGTCGGGGTGCACACAAAGCACGAGTTTTTGCCACCGGAACCATTTCTTCGTTTTTAGCAACGAACAAGCCCAATCCACTACTTTGGGTCCAAAACTCATGTGTTGGGTGGTTTCGCGCAATTTCGTTGCCGCACGTCACACATTCGAAAACGGGTGTCGGGGTGCATACAAAGCACGAGTTTTTGCCACCGGAACCATTTCTTCATTTTTCGCAACGAACATGCCCAATCCACTACTTTAGGTCCAAAACTCATGTGTTGGGTGGTTTTGCGCAATTTCGTTGACACACGTGACCCATTCCGAAAAACGGGTGTCGGGGTGCATACAAAGCATGAGTTTTTGCCACTGGAACCATTTCTTCGTATTTCGCAACGAACATGCCCAATCCACTACTTCAGGTCCAAAACTCATGTTTGGGGTGGTTTCGCGCAATTTCGTTGCCGCATGTCACCCATTCTGAAAACGGGTGTCGGGGTGCATACAAAGCATGAGTTTTCGGCACTAGAACCATTTCTTCGTTTTTCGCAACGAACATGCCCAATCCACTACTTTAGGTCCTAAACTCATGTTTGGGGTGGTTTCGCGCAATTTCGTTGCCGCACGTCACCCATTCCAAAAACGAGTGTTGGGGTGCATACAAAGCACGAGTTTTTGCCACCGGAACCATTTCGTCGTTTTTCGCAACGAACATGCTCAATCCACTACTTTAGGTCCAAAACTCATGTGTTGGGTGGTTTCGCGTAATTTCGTTGTCGCACGTCACCCATTCCGAAAATGGGTGTTGGGGTGCATACAAAGCACGAGTTTTTGCCATCGGAACCATTTCTTCGTTTTTCGCAACGAACAAGCCAATCCACTACTTTAGGTCCAAAACTCATGTGTTGGGTGGTTTCGCGCAATTTCGTTGCCGCACGTCACCCATTCCGAAAACGGGTGTCGGGGTGCATACAAAGCACGAGTTTTTGCCCCCGAAACCATTTCTTCGTTTTTCGCAACAAACATGCCTAATCCACTACTTTTGGTCCAAAACTCATGTTTGGGGTGGTTTCGCGCAATTTCGTTGCCGCACGTCACCCATTCCAAAAACGGGTGTCGGGTGCATACAAAGCACGAGTTTTTCCAACCGGAACCATTTCTTTGTTTTTCGCAACGAACATGCCCAATCCACTACTTTAGGTCCAAAACTCATGTGTTGGGTGGTTTCCCGCAATTTTGTTGCCGCACGTCACCCATTCCGAAAACGGGTGTCGGGGTGCATACAAAGCACGAGTTTTTGCCACCGGAACCATTACTTCGTTTTTCGCAACGAACATGCCCAATCCACTACTTTAGGTCTAAAACTCATGTATTGGGTGGTTTCGCGTAATTTTATTGCCGCACTTCACCCATTCCGAAAACGGGTGTCAGGATGCACACAGAGCACGAGTTTTTGCCACCGGAACCATTTCTTCGTTTTTTCGCAACGAACAAGCCCAATCCACTACTTTAGGTCCAAAACTCATGTGTTGGGTGGTTTCGCGCAATTTCGTTGCCGCACGTCACACATACCGAAAACGGGTGTCGGGGTGCATACAAAGCACGAGTTTTTGCCACCGGAACCATTTCTTCGTTTTTCGCAACAAACATGCCCAATCCACTACATGAGTTCCAAAACTCATGTTTGGGGTGGTTTCACGCAATTTCGTTGCCGCACGTCACCAATTCCGAAAACGGGTGTCGGGGTGCATACAAAGCACGAGTTTTTGCCACCAGAACCATTTCTTCATTTTTCGCAATGAACATGCCCAATCCACTACTTTAGGTCCAAAACACATGTGTTGGGTGGTTTCGCGCAATTTCGTTGACACACGTCACCCATTCCGAAAACGGGTGTCGGGATGCATACAAAGCATGAGTTTTCGCCACCGGAACCATTTCTTCATTTTTCACAACGAACATGCCCAATCCACTACTTTAGGTCCAAAACTCATGTTTGGGGTGGTTTCGCGCAATTTCGTTCCCGCACGTCACCTATTCCAAAAACGGGTGTCGGGTGCATATAAAGCACGAGTTTTTTGCCATCGTAACCATTTCTTTGTTTTTCGCAACGAACATGCCCAATCCACTACTTTAGGTCGAAAACTCATGTTTGGGGTGGTTTAGCGCAATTTCGTTGCCGCATGTCACCCATCCTGAAAACGGGTGTCAGGGTGCATATAAAGCATGAGTTTTTGCCACTGGAACCATTTCTTTGTTTTTCGCAACGAACATGCCCAATCCACTACTTTAGGTCCGAAACTCATGTTTGGGGTGGTTTCGCGCAATTTCGTTGCCGCACGTCACCCATCCAAAAACGGGTGTCGTGTGCATACAAAGCACGAGTTTTTCCCACCGGAACCATTCCTTCGTTTTTCGCAATGAACATGCCCAATCCACTAATTTAGGTCCAAACCTCATGTGTTGGGTGGTTTCGCTCAATTTTGTTGCCGCACGACACCCATTCCGAAAACGAGTGTCGGGGTGCATACAAAGCACAAGTTTTTGCCACCAGAACCATTTCTTCGTTTTTCGCAACGAACATGCCCAATCCACTACTTTAGGTCCAAAACTCATGTGTTGGGTGGTTTCGCGTAATTTCGTTGCCGCACGTCACCCATTCCGAAAATGGGTGTTGGGCTGCCTACAAAGCACGAGTTTTTGCCACCGGAACCATTTCTTCGTTTTTCACAACGAACAAGCCAATCCACTACTTTAGGTCCAAAACTCATGTGTTGGGTGGTTTCACGCAATTTCGTTGCCGCACGTCACCCATTCCGAAAATGAGTGTCGGGGTGCATACAAAGCACGAGTTTTTGCCCCCGAAACCATTTCTTCGTTTTTCGCAACAAACATGCCCAATCCACTACTTTAGGTCCAAAACTCATGTTTGGGGTGGTTTTGCACAATTTCGTTGCCGCACGTCACCCATTCCAAAAACGGGTGTCGGGTGCATACAAAGCACGAGTTTTTCCAACCGGAACCATTTCTTTATTTTTCACAACGAACATGCCCAATCCACTACTTTAGGTCCAAAACTCATGTGTTCGGTGGTTTCCCGCAATTTTGTTGCCGCACGTCACCCATTCCGAAAACGGGTGTCGGGGTGCATACAAAGCACGAGTTTTTGCCACCGGAACCATTACTTCGTTTTTCGCAACGAACATGCCCAATCCACTACTTTAGGTCCAAAACTCATGTATTCGGTGGTTTCGCGTAATTTTATTGCCGCACTTCACCCATTCCGAAAACGGGTGTCGGGGTGCACACAAAGCACGAGTTTTTGCCACCGGAACGATTTCTTCGTTTTCAGCAACGAACAAGCTCAATCCACTACTTTGGGTCCAAAACTCATGTGTTGGGTGGTTTCGCGCAATTTCGTTGCCGCACGTCACACATTCGAAAACGGGTGTCGGGGTGCATACAAAGCACGAGTTTTTGCCACCGAAACCATTTCTTCATTTTTCGCAACGAACATGCCCAATCCACTAATTTAGGTCCAAAACTCATGTGTTGGGTGGTTTTGCGCAATTTTGTTGACCCACGTGACCCATTCCAAAAAGGGGTGTCGGGTGCATACAAAGCATGAGTTTTCGCCACTGGAACCATTTCTTCGTATTTCGCAACGAACATGCCCAATCCACTACTTTAGGTCAAAAACTCATGTTTGGGGTGGTTTCGCGCAATTTTGTTGCCGCATGTCACCCATTCTGAAAACGGGTGTCGGGGTGCATACAAAGCATGAGTTTTCGGCACTAGAACCATTTCTTCGTTTTTCGCAACGAACATGCCCAATCCACTACTTTAGGTCCTAAACTCATGTTTGGGGTGGTTTCGCGCAATTTCGTTGCCGCACGTCACCCATTCCAAAAACGGGTGTCGGGTGCATACAAAGCACGAGTTTTTCCCACCGGAACCATTTCTTCGTTTTTCGCAATGAACATGCCCAATCCACTAATTTAGGTCCAAAACTCATGTGTTGGGTGGTTTCGTGCAATTTTGTTGCCGCACGTCACCCATTCCGAAAACGAGTGTTGGGGTGCATACAAAGCACGAGTTTTTGCCACCGGAACCATTTCGTCGTTTTTCGCAACGAACATGCTCAATCCACTACTTTAGGTCCAAAACTCATGTGTTGGGTGGTTTCGCGTAATTTCGTTGCCGCACGTCACCCATTTCGAAAATGGGTGTTGGGGTGCATACAAAGCACGAGTTTTTGCCACCGGAACCATTTCTTCGTTTTTCGCAACGAACAAGCCAATCCACTACTTTAGGTCCAAAACTCATGTGTTGGGTGGTTTCGCGCAATTTCGTTGCCGCACGTCACCCATTCCGAAAACGGGTGTCGGGGTGCATACAAAGCACGAGTTTTTGCCCCCGAAACCATTTCTTCGTTTTTCGTAACAAACATGCCCAATCCACTACTTTAGGTCCAAAACTCATGTTTGGGGTGGTTTCGCGCAATTTCGTTGCCGCACGTCACCCATTCCAAAAACGGGTGTCGGGTGCATACAAAGCACGAGTTTTTCCAACCGGAACTATTTCTTTGTTTTTCGCAACGAACATGCCCAATCCACTACTTTAGGTCCAAAACTCATGTGTTGGGTGGTTTCCCGCAATTTTGTTGCCGCATGTCACCCATTCCGAAAACGGGTGTCGGGGTGCATACAAAGCACGAGTTTTTGCCACCGGAACCATTACTTCATTTTTCGCAACGAACATGCCCAATCCACTACTTTAGGTCCAAAACTCATGTATTGGGTGGTTTCGCGTAATTTTATTGCCGCACTTCACCCATTCCGAAAACGGGTGTCGGGGTGCACACAAAGCACGAGTTTTTGCCACCGGAACCATTTCTTCGTTTTTCGCAACGAACAAGCCCAATCCACTACTTTAGGTCCAAAACTCATGTGTTGGGTGGTTTCGCACAATTTCGTTGCCGCACGTCACACATTCCGAAAACGGGTGTTCGGGTGCATACAAAGCACGAGTTTTTGCCACCGGAACCATTTCTTCGTTTTTCGCAACGAACATGCCCAATCCACTACTTGAGGTCCAAAACTCATGTTTGGGGTGGTTTCGCGCAATTTCGCTGCCGCACGTCACCAATTCCGAAAACGGGTGTCGGGGTGCATACAAAGCACGAGTTTTTGCCACCGGAACCATTTCTTCATTTTTCACAATGAACATGCCCAATCCACTACTTTAGGTCCAAAACACATGTGTTGGGTGGTTTCGCGCAATTTCGTTGACACACGTCACCCGTTCCGAAAACGGGTGTCAGGATGCATACAAAGCATGAGTTTTCGCCACCGGAACCATTTCTTCATTTTTCGCAACGAACATGCCCAATCCACTACTTTAGGTCCAAAACTCATGTTTGGGGTGGTTTCGCGCAATTTCGTTGCCGCACGTCACCTATTCCAAAAACGGGTGTTGGGTGCATATAAAGCACGAGTTTTTTGCCACCGTAACCATTTCTTTGTTTTTCGCAACGAACATGCCCAATCCACTACTTTAGGTACAAAACTCATGTTTGGGGTGGTTTCGCGCAATTTCGTTGCCGCATGTCACCCATTCTGAAAACGGGTGTCAGGGTGCATATAAAGCATGAGTTTTCGCCGCTGGAACCATTTCGTCATTTTTCGCAACGAACATGCCCAATCCACTACTTTAGGTCCAAAACTCATGTTTGGGGTGGTTTTGGCGCAATTTCGTTGCCGCACGTCACCCATTCCAAAAACGGGTGTCGTGTGCATACAAAGCACGAGTTTTTCCCACCGGAACCATTCCTTCGTTTTTTGCAATGAACATGCCCAATCCACTAATTTAGGTCCAAAACTCATGTGTTGGGTGGTTTCGTGCAATTTTGTTGCCGCACGTCACCCATTCCGAAAACGAGTGTCTGGGTGCATACAAAGCACAAGTTTTTGCCACCGGAACCATTTCTTCGTTTTTCGCAACGAACATGCCCAATCCACTACTTTAGGTCCAAAACTCATGTGTTGGGTGGGTTCGCGTAATATCGTTGCCACACGTCACCCATTCCAAAAATGGGTGTTGGGGTGCATACAAAGCACGAGTTTTTGCCACCGGAACCATTTCTTCGTTTTTCACAACGAACAAGCCAATCCACTACTTTAGGTCCAAAACTCATGTGTTGGGTGGTTTCGCGCAATTTCGTTGCCGCACGTCACCCATTCCGAAAGCGGGTGTCGGGGTGCATACAAAGCACGAGTTTTTGCCCTCGAAACCATTTCTTCGTTTTTCGCAACGAACATGCCCAATCCACTACTGGAGGTCCAAAACTCATGTTTGGGTTGGTTTCGCGCAATTTCGTTGCCGCACGTCACCCATTCCAAAAATGGGTGTCGGGTGCATACAAAGCACGAGTTTTTCCCACCGGAACCATTTCTTTGTTTTTTGCAACGAACATGCTCAATCCACTACTTTAGGTCCAAAACTCATGTGTTGGGTGGTTTCCCGCAATTTTGTTGCCGCACGTCACCCATTCCGAAAACGGGTGTCGGGGTGCATATAAAGCACGTGTTTTTGCCACCGGAACCATTACTTCGTTTTTCGCAACGAACATGCCCAATCCACTACTTTAGGTCCAAAACTCATGTGTTCGGTGGTTTCGCGTAATTTTATTGACGCACGTCACCCATTCCGAAAACGGGTGTCGGGGTGCATACAAAGCACGAGTTTTTGCCACCGAAACCATTTCTTCGTTTTTCGCAACGAACAAGCCCAATCCACTACTTTAGGTCCAAAACTCATGTGTTGGGTGGTTTCGCGCAATTTCGTTGCCGCACGTCACCCATTCCGAAAACGGGTGTCGGGGTGCATACAAAGCACGAGTTTTTGCCCCCGAAACCATTTCTTCGTTTTTCTCAACAAACATGCCCAATCCACTACTTTTGGTCCAAAACTCATGTTTGGGGTGGTTTCGCGCAATTTCATTGCCGCACGTCACCCATTCCAAAAATGGGTGTCGGGTGCATACAAAGCACGAGTTTTCCCACTTGAACCATTTCTTTGTTTTTCGCAACGAACATGCCCAATCCAGTACTTTAGGTCCAAAACTCATGTGTTGGGTGGTTTCCCGCAATTTTTTTGCCGCACGTCACCCATTCCGAAAACGGGTGTCGGGGTGCATATAAAGCACGAGTTTGTTGGGCCTCGGCCAACCCCACCTGGGCTAGGTGTATCACTTAGCCACACATCGGTGACCAGCGGATCATGTGCCTTGGTGAACAAGGGCGGTTGTGTGCTCAGGAACTCCTGATAGGTTGTTGTGCCTGGAGGACGCTGCGGTTGGCCTCCACCATACTGCTGAGAGTGGGGTTGGCGCTGCTATAGCTGCCGCAGAATCTCATTCTGCTGAGCCATTAGCTCCTACACCATGGGAGCTGGAGGAGGTGGCAGGGGAACCTGCTCGTTCTGCCCGCGACGCTGCCTAGCTGCCATCTAAAAACAGAAATGTTGGCCATTGTTATCTCGGCTCATGGTTCCAACAGAATCCTTTATATTATGAGAAGAAAATGTCATAACATAGTACTGAAACCAAACGAGAATAACATGCTGCATTCGTTTCATTACTCATAAAAGTTTTCCTGGGTTACAACATTTTAGGGGAATTACCCATAAGCCTAGTCCAAAATCTGATGCCAAACCAAGCTTGCGAGGGTTCCTATCCTCCTAACATGTCAACTAACTCATCAACCCTGAGTAGTAGAAGCAACGCTAGATGCAGGTGAAGGGGGCATTCCGGAGGGAGTCGCATTAGGACCAGGGGCTGGCTCTAATTCCTCGAGATCCTCCTCCCCTTTGCTTCCTGCCTCATTTGCCACCATATCCTGATGGTGCATCTCCACGTGGTCGTGGGCTTCCTCAAGCTCCTCCTGCACATCATGGAGCTGGATCTCTAGGATATCAATGGTGTTATCCCAGATTTTCACCTGCTGCTCTGGGGTCGCGATGCACTGGCTCAACTGTTCCACATGTAGGTCTTTCACCACTAAATCTGAAGACAAGTCGACCACGAAGTCCTCTCGACTGTCGAGGGTGATCTTAGTGGTCTGAGCAAGGTTAGTGAGGTGTGCCATGGCGTCGCTCTGCAGGGCTTGTAGGCGGTACAGTGCGATCATACACTGAACAGTGACTCTCCCAACTTGGTCGGGATGCATGGCCCACACGTCCTTCACGTGGCTCACTCTGTTGCACCACATGGGGTCATCCCTCTTCTTAGCGGGGAAGAGTCCCAGTGGGTGCATCACCATCTCTAGGGGATGATATCTGCAGAAGGTGGTCAGGGTCTTCAGTGCTGCGGCCTCGGTGGTGTCTTCCGCCCTAAACCTGATGGTCTCGGAATCGAGAGAATGCCATCCAGGCTGTAGAGGGTGAGCCTCCAGAGTCAGCCAGACCCGGCAATGTGGCACCCAATGCTCCTCGTACAACCGCACCATGTACAGAGGGGGTGTAGGGTAACCGGCGGAGCAGAGCACCTCCCACAAGATGGAGGGAAAACCCTCATGGGAAAGGTAGTCGAAACTGAAACGAGTGTCTCCTCCATTGATGGGGGTGGGTGAAGTCATCTGTGAAAGAGGGTTAGATGTAAGTGCTATGGCAGTGGAAAGGAGAAACACATGTGCCCAAGTTGTTAAAGGGGGTGGGTTAGATTAGATTCTACTCCTTATGTTATTTATTATTAACCCTATTTGCTACATTCACACTTAGATGCATTTTTCCTTAGCTTCATATTTCTTCATATTTTATGATGCATGCATGTTGGAAGGAACGTTTCCTCACAGATCGGAGGGGTGCTTCTAGGGCATCCTGGCCATTCTAAGAATGGCTATATGGCCTTACTTATATAGCCACCTATTTTTCCCACTATTCCTAAGGCCTTTCGTCCTAGGTCTAGTGTTCTAGTCCTGACGATTCCAACACAGATTTCTAAGCAAATTTTATTTTTGAAAAGTTGGTATTCATGACTTATTGATTTCTCTGTGGGGGTATTCGCTCCGATACCAGGTGTGACGGTACCGCCCGAATTATTCCAGCTTAACTGCCCCAGTCATGCCTTAGAGGCAGCAACACACTTAAATCAGAATAACCTATCAGTCCCTTAGATCTAGTCTGATAAAGCCACTTCCCAAGGATCGAATACCACTAGCTCATGCGAAGGTGAGGCACAGAGAGAATACAATAAACATGAAACCACAAATTAAGGTACTGAAGTTATTACATAAATCGGAGTTTTAACAACAGAATACAAGTTCATTATTAAAGTGCAGCGGATAATCGATAACGTCGAATACTGAGGAATAGGGCAAGGCCTAGCCCACTACTCCTCCTGATCCTCTCCTATCGAAGCAGCAACCCACTCAACCGTCCAACCCAGTGGCAGGGTGGAAGGCCAAGTCGACCATATCCTGTAGCATACCTGAAAAAAATATGCCACAAGCAAGGCTGAGTATACTAATACTCAGCTAGACTTAACCGGTGTGAGGAGTCTACTCCTCTACCTCTAGACCATGAAGCTGTTTGGCTGAGTGGTTTGGTTTGCCAAAGGTCTGGTTCTAACATAATTAATTTAGCTAGGTTTTCTCCTTTCTAAGCATACATGTTAACAATCATTTAGTACAATCAACATGTTATCTCAAGTAAAACCTCATTTCATTTTTTACTCAATGCAGTACAAGGGGTCAAGCAGTCTCATTAGCTGCGAGAAGCAGACGATTCGAATCGAGTTTTTAACCTTGCAAGGTAAACCTATACACACGACATGTAGGGGCACTCCGTCCCCACACATATCAACCATCCCCATCGATCCCCTGTTCGCGGCGAGGGCTCACCTCCTTGGCATACAATGCTCGACTGACCCCGGCTACCGCCGTGCAGTGACCGTAGTTGTACCCACCATAGCTAGCATGGGAGACCCAGTCTCAGGACAAGTGAGGAGGAAAGTCTGCACCCGGCTTCACTCAGGTACTAGGCTTACCGGTTACCATATTTCCCGACATGTGTTTAGTACTTTCAAACGCTTGACTCGGGTATCCGCACATTAATCCTTAATTCCAATTCCGTCTCATAGACAAGGCATCCACCCTGGATCCAAGTCCATAAACCATCATAGATCTCGTTATCAAGATGAATACAATCAATTCCTGACATCGCGCGAGTGCTAGATAAATCACTCGACTTCTACCGAGATCCTAATTAGCAAAGCAGTTACTCGACCTAGCATACTAGTATCCATCTCAAAAAGGAATCCTGAGATCATGCAACTAAGGGTTTCAAGCAACTCCTACACTTAAGTGCACATTACAAACCAACAAACATTAAGTGTAAAGTAGCATATATAAATGGTTATGCATAAAACCAGGGTTTGACTTCAAAAGCTGAGGCTGCGGGGAGATCCTCGGTGGCAGGCTCCTGAGCTAGCTCCTGAACATCCTCTTGGACAGCTCCTTGCTCGGGAATGAGCACGTACTCTCCGTCAGCAAGGTTGCAATCTAATGAATGTAATGAGTAAGATACATGTATGCCATGATATACAATTTAGTAATGATAATGTATGGTGAAATGATTAAGTTAATAAGGTAAATCTTAATCTTACTATTGGGAGTTTTAGTGGTATACTTAGCCATTTAAAGTCAAGTATGGTTAAGTTTAAGTGGTCAGATTATTTTGGTGTACCACTGATTTTCTTTAGTGTCTTAGTAAAAAGTTTTATCAAGATTCTTGCTGAAATCATTATGGGTGAGGTATATTACCTTTGTTAATTCTCTCTTTCCCCTTTTTCCATTTATGCTTTTTAAAGTAGGCTTGAACTACAATATAGCTTTAAAAATTTACAAAAATTCTGTAAAAATTACAGTGGCTTTTTATTGGTGTATAAATTTCATTCTCAAAAATTGAGGCTTAAAATAATAAGGGTTCTCTCTGTACAAAAATATTAAAATTTAGGATAGAGGGGGTGCTTTGAACTACAACTCCTTTTTAACAATGGATTTTTCTCTAAGGTTTATTTTTTATGGCATTTAGATGCAATAACAAGACTTTGTACCAAGTTTTAGCCAATGATACCTATTGGCCATTTTATTGTGATTTTCTAAAGTTTTAGGGCCTACTGGTGCTTTCTACTTCTACTATACTTGAAAAATGTCAAACAACAAATTCTCTAATTTTTCTATCTTCTTCTTTGCGCAAGAGCAATCATTCTAGAAGTTGGCATATTTTGCTCAAATGGAAGGGGTGGTAGAATTTCTTGAAATATATGGTCTTTTTCATGGGGTAGGGGGTAAGGTGTATTACATCATATTTTTATTTTAGTTTCATATTTTTCCCTCGTGGCTTACATCATAAGTAATTGGGTAAAAATTTGTTTGGAACTGTTTCAAATTTTTTAGCCTTTCTTTTGATTTATTTGAAGTATTGGCTAGACCCAAGTCCTATTTGTTTAATTCACTTACTGTGATGGTGTGGGGTGTTTACCATTTTTGTAGTGGTATACTAGTAGCTAGAGGTCTGCTGAATTTTTCTTGCCATTATTGTATTTGTCCTTATATTTTTAATCATGGCTTTTCTTGATTTCTTAGTGCCTATAAAATTTATAACATTAGATTAGCTCTAGACTAGGGTTCCATATATTTTTCCTATGTTCTTTATCACTTAGGTATACTAGGAAAAATATGGTCATCCTCTGGTCTTTATTTTCTATTACCTTTCTTATTTTTCTAAAGTTTGGGCAGAAACCACTTTTAATGGACATTCCTAGTTTATTCTTGTATACTGGGGTGCTCAGGTTTTTTAAACAGTGTATATGTTAGGTAAGTATCTCTACAAATTTTCTCCAGACCAGTATAGAAGTATTTTTATTTTTCTCTGTATTAATAAGGTTTGGGCAGTTTTCTTATTTAATTCAAAACTCTAAAAATTAGTAAAGAAAACATGGGGTTTACTATTTTTGCCTGATAGATCATATTTCACAGAGTCTAGCAAAATTCTTTTGACCACAATTGGATGAATAGTTTTCAAGTTATAAATTTATCAAGTTTGCAGCAGATTTAATTAACTTAATATTCGAAAGTGAAAGGAAAATACATCTTGCACTCTGGTCCCTGGTGTATTTTTCCTTCTCTCCTTACGAACTACTCCTCGGTCTACTATTTCACTGAGTCACTGACATTACGCATGACCCCCTGGGGTAACTTTAAATCTAACCCGCGGTCCTTCCCCTATCGGAATAGTACCCGCAACGGAGAAAAGGGCGGAGGGGCTTACCAGCGACGAGATAGCTCCGGTGAGGTGTCCAGGGAGGTCGGGGAGGTTACGGTGGTCACGTCGAGGTACAGGTCGGTGTTGGAGGTGGTCAGAGTCAGCTGGTCCACATGCGTAGGCGGGGAAGTTCGTCGGCGGCGAGTGCTCTGGCCTGCTCACGGCGAGATGGTTCAATTGGTTGGCCCGGGAGGCTTGACCAAGTGACGCAGAGGCGGTACACTTGAGGAATTGGAAAATGGCGCAGAGACTTACCCGGTCCACATTCGCCGGTGAGCGGGAGAAGTCCGGCGAGGGTGATTCGGGGTCTCCGTTGAGGTTCTGCTGGGTCTGAGGGCTTGGGGAGCTTCATGGGTCTCTGGCGAAGCTATCTGAGCCACTGGCGTGGACTGGGAGTGGCTGGGGGGCTGGCCACGGTGGCCGAAGCTCGGGTGGCTTGGCGGGCGATGGCGCTTGCTCTCTACAGTGTCACACTCGGATTTAAGGGACAAATCCGGGTGTGACAGAAGTGGTATCAGAGGAAATGTTGACTGTAGAACGAAACCTAGATAGAAATTGATGTAGCTAAGGTGCCCGATCTTTCGGCGAGTAGAGATAATTCCGATTTGGCGGAAGATGACCCTTGCGATCCGACTACGACGAGCAAGCCCGAGGCGCCAATGCAATCGCTGAACCAACTCCCTGTGGTTACCGACCTTGCTGATGCGAGATCGGCCTGATCACGAAGATCGTTTCCTGTGCGGAACCGAAGAACGAACAAGAAAAAGATGTGAGCAATCTAATCTATTACTCAAGGGTGGAGTTCTGAATACACGAATACAGCGCAGATTTGCACGTGTTCGAGAGTAGCTAAAGCTAACGTAAAACAAAACTCGAAGAACAAAGGAGGCGCAGCTCCTGGATAAATAGAGAGGGGACGCAGCCCCTAGGGGCGGCCAACCCTAGGTCGTCCACTATGGGCTGCAGTTGGGCTGGTCGTCTATTCTTCTGGGCCCTCATTCTTCAGTAGCATGACGAAGTTAAGATCTCTGTCATGGGCCCGAGTGATTGGCCCAGCTAATGAAGGAAGTGGCGCTTGATGTGGAGGTGCTGCTGGTGTAGTCGTACTCATAGTGATGTCCTCATCATCCTCCCCTTCTTGAAGTGAAGTTGTCCTCGACGACAACTCCTCATCCTCGGCCATATATGGTTTCAAATCTGCAACATTAAAACTAGTGGAAACACCAAATTCCGCAGGTAGGTCAAGGATATAAGCATTATCATTAATCTTTGTTAGCACCTTAAAAGGACCAGCAGCATGAGGCATTAATTTAGAACGGTGCAAAGTAGGAAACCGATCCTTTCTCAAGTGCAACCAAACCATATCACCTGTCTCAAAAGTAACATGTTTTCTTCCTTTACTACCAGCAACCTGATTTTTTGCATTAGTAGCGACAATATTCTGTTTCGTTTGTTCATGTATGGTAATCATTTGTTCAACATGTGCAGCAACATCTACATGTGGGGCGTTCGCAGCATTAAGTGAAATCAAATCAATAGGTGCCCTAGGGATGTAACCATAAACAATCTGGAAAGGGCACATCTTTGTAGAAGAATGCGTGGCATAATTGTAAGCAAATTCAACACGAGGCAAGCAATCCTCCCAACGTCTCAAATTCTTGTCTAAAACAGCCCTAAGCAAGGTAGATAAAGTTCTATTTACTACCTCAGTTTGTCCATCAGTCTGAGGGTGACAAGTAGTGCTAAACAACAATTTAGTTCCCAATTTATTCCAAAGAGATCTCCAAAAATGGCTTAGAAACTTAGCATCGCGATCAGAGACTATTGTTTTTGGAATACCATGTAAACGAATAATTTCTCTAAAGAACAATTCAGCAACAATGCTAGCATCATCAGTTTTATGACAAGGTATAAAGTGAGCCATTTTAGAGAATCTATCAACAACCACAAAAATATTATCCCTCCCCTTCTTGGTTTCAGGCAAGCCCAAAACAAAGTCCATAGAAATATCAAGCCAAGGAGAAGAAGGGACAGGCAAAGGCATATACAAACCATGGTTGTTCAACCGTGACTTAGCTTTCTAACAAGTAGTGCAGCGTGCAACAAGGCGCTCAACATCAGCGCGCATCCGAGGCCAAAAGAAGTGGGCAGCCAACACCTCATGCGTTTTGTAGACGCCAAAATGCCCCATGAGACCGCCTCCATGCGCTTCCTATAACAACAAAAGACGAACCGAGCTAGCTGGAACACACATCTTGTTAGCGCGAAACAGGAACCCATCCTGTATGTGAAATTTGCCCCATGGTATCCCATTAATACAATGGCCGAAAGCATCGTCAACATATTGATCCTTCACAGTGTCCAAACCAAAGATTTTAAAATCTAATTGTGACAGCATGGTATAGCGACGAGACAAAGCATTAGCAATAACATTGTCCTTCCCGTTCTTGTGTTTAATAATGTAAGGAAAGGACTCAATGAGTTCGACCCATTTAGCATGACGACGGTTCAGATTTGTTTGGGTACGAATATGTTTTAAAGCCTCATGTTCAGAATAAATTATGAACTCACGATGCCAAAGATAGTGCTGCCATGTATGCAAAGTGCGCACTAAAGCGTAAAGCTCCTTATCATAAGTAGAATATTTCAGACTAGCACCGCTTAATTTTTCACTAAAATAAGCAACTGGTTTTCCTTCTTGTAACAAAACAACACCTAGCCCAATACCACTAGCATCACATTCAAGCTCAAAAACTTTATTAAAATCAGGCAATTGCAAGAGGGGAGCTTAGGTTAACTTATCTTTCAAAGTGTTGAACGCTACCTCCTGCGAATCACTCCAAGCAAACGGCACATCTTTCTTTGTAAGCTCATGTAGAGGCGTTGCAATGGAGCTAAAATCACGAACAAATCTGCGGTAGAAACCGGCAAGTCCAAGAAAGCTCCGAATTTGTGTGACCGTTGTCGGTGTAGGCCACTCCCGAATGGCAGCAATCTTGCTGCTATCCACCTCAATGCCCTGCGGAGTAACCACATAACCAAGAAACGAGACACGTTGCGTGCAAAATGTGCACTTTTCCATGTTACCAAACAAGCGAGCTGCACGCAAAGCATCAAAAATAGCACGCAAATGTTCTAAATGCTCCTCTATAGACTTGCATCGAAATAAACAACAACAAACAAACCTATGAAGGCCCGTAGAACTTCGTTCATTAAACGCATAAAGGTGCTGGGAGCATTAGTCAATCCAAATGGCATAACCAACCATTCATATAAACCAAATTTCGTTTTAAAAGCCGTTTTCCATTCATCACCGAGTTTCATTCTAATCTGATGGTAACCGCTACACAAATCAACCTTAGAGAAAATAACGGCACCACTAAGCTCATCTAACATATCATCAAGGCGTGGAATAGGATATCGATAACGAACTGTGATGTTATTAATAGCACGACAATCTACACACATGCGCCATGACCCATCTTTCTTTGGAACGAGTAAAACTGGAACCGAGCAAGGGCTAAGAGACTCACGAATGTAACCTTTATCAAGCAGCGTCTGCACCTGGCGCTGGATCTCCTTCGTCTCATCTGGATTTGTACGGTACGGGGCGCGGTTCGGAAGAGAAGCGCCGGGGATGTGATCGATCTGATGCTCAATGCCACGGAGGGGAGGAAGACCTGGTGGTAAGTCCGTAGGACAAACATCAGCATACTCCTGCAAAAGGTTAACAACAGCAGGGGGTATATCCAAAGACGGTGCATCATCAAGCGAAACAAGCATGCGCGAGCATACAAGTGCATAACAGGGCATATGAGCTTCATGGAGATCATCAAAATCAGCACGTGTAGCAAGTAAAACAGGAGAGTGCAACTTGATTTCAGATTTAATAGGTGTGGCTGATGTCGATTTGACTTGTTGTGCAGTTTTAGCAGCCCTAGTAAGATCATCTTTCAAAATTTGGTCAGGGGTCATTGGATGTATAATTATTTTCTGGCCTTTAAACATGAAAGAATAATGATTTGAACGACCATGATGTAAACTATCAGTATTGATAGAGCTGGAGTGCCCGATCTTTCGGTGAGTGGAGATAATTCCGATTTGGTGGAAGTAGACCCTCACGATCCGACTACGACAAGCGAACCCGAAGCGCCAATGCAATCGCTGAACCAACTCCCAATGGTTACCGACCTTGCTGCTGCGAGATCGGCCTGATCACGAAGATCGTTTCCTGTGCGCAATCGAAGAACGAACAAGAAAAAGATGCGAGCAATCTTAATATCACTCGAGGTGGAGTTCTGAATCACAGAGGACACACGTATTTGTGCGTGTTCTGGGGTAGCTAAAGCTAGATCTAAAACAAAACTCAAAAAATAAAGGAGGCATAGCTCCTGGATAAATAGAGAGGGGGCGCAGCCCCTAGGGGCGGCCAACCCTAGGTCGTCCATTATGGGCCACAGTTGGGCTGGTCGTCTATTCTTCCGGGCCTTCGTTCTTTAACAGCATGATGTAGTTCAATTCTCTTGCACGGGCCCGAGTCACTGGCCCAGGTGGAAGGGGTGGTGCCTGGACTGGGGAAGATGGTGCCTGGGCTGGAGAAGGTGCTGCTGGTGTAGATGTGCTCGTGTTGGTGTTGATGTCCTCATCATCCTCCCCTTCTTGAACTGAAGTCGTCCTCGACGGCAACTCCTCATCTTCTCCCGCATACGGTTTCAAATCTGCAACATTAAAACTAGTGGAAACACCAAACTCCGCAGTCAGGTCAAGGATATAAGCATTATCATTAATCTTGGTTAGTATCTTAAAAGGACCAGCAGCACGAGGCATCAATTTAGAACGGCGCAAAGTAGGAAAACGATCCTTTCTCAAATGCAACCAAACCATATCACCAGGTTCAAAAGTAACTAGTTTCCGGCCTTTACTACCAGTAATCTGATATTTAGCATTAGCAGCAGCAATGTTTTGTTGAGTTTGTTCATGGAGATTAATCATTTGTTCAACATGTGCAAGAGCATCTATGTGTGGGGCGTCCGCAGCATCAAGCGAAAACAAAGCAATAGGCGCCCTAGGAATGTAACCATAAATAATTTGAAAAGGGCACATCTTTGTAGAAGAATGTGTTGCATGATTATAAGCAAACTCAACATGAGGCAAGCAATCCTCCCAACGTTTCAAATTTTTGTCTAAAACAGCCCTAAGCATGGTAGACAAAGTTCGATTAACTACCTCAGTTTGACCATCAGCCTGAGGGTGACAAGTGGTGCTAAACAGCAATTTAGTTCCCAATTTATTCCACAGAGATCTCCAAAAATGACTCAGAAACTTAGCATCACGATCCGAGACTATTGTATTGGGAATACCGTGCAAACGAATAATCTCTCTAAAAAACAATTCAGCAACATTGCTAGCATCATCAGTCTTATGACAAGGTATGAAATGAGCCATTTTGGAGAATCGATCAACAACCACAAAAATGCTATCCCTCCCCTTCTTAGTTCTATGCAATCCCAAAACAAAATCCATCGAAATATCAATCCAAGGGGAAGTAGGAAAAGGCAAAGGCATATACAAACCATGGTTGTTCAACCGTGACTTAGCTTTCTGACAAGTAGTGCAGCGTGCAACAAGGCGCTCAACATCAGCGCGCATCCGAGGCCAAAAGAAGTGGGCAGCCAACACCTCATGTGTCTTGTAGACGCCAAAGTGCCCCATGAGACCGCCTCCATGTGCTTCCTGTAACAACAAAAGACGAACCGAGCTAGCTGGAACACACAGCTTGTTAGCGCGAAACAGGAACCCATCCTGTATGTGAAATTTGCCCCATGGTTTCCCATTAATACAATGGCCGAAAGCATCTTTAAAATCAACATCATCAACATATTGATCTTTCACAGTGTGAAAACCAAAGATTTTAAAATCTAACTGTGACAGCATGGTATAGCGACGAGACAAAGCATCAGCAATAACATTGTCCTTCCGGTTCTTGTGTTTAATAATGTAAGGAAAGGACTCAATGAATTCTACCCATTTAGCATGACGACGGTTCAGATTTGTTTGGGTACGAATATGTTTTAAAGCCTCATGATTAGAATGGATTATGAACTCACGATGCCAAAGATAGTGCTGCCATGTATGCAAAGTGTGCACTAAAGCGTAAAGCTTCTTATCATAAGTAGAATATTTCAGACTAGCACCACTTAATTTTTCACTAAAATAAGCAACTGGTTTTTCCTTCTTGTAACAAAACAGCACCTAGCCCAATACCGCTAGCATCGCATTCAAGCTCAAACACTTTATTAAAATCAGGCAATTGCAATAGGGGAGCTTGGGATAACTTATCTTTCAAAGTGCTGAACGCTTCCTCCTGTGAATCACTCCAAGCAAATGGCACATCTTTCTTTGTAAGCTCATGTAGAGGCGCTGCAATGGAGCTAAAATCACGAACAAATCTGCGGTAGAAACCGGCAAGTCCAAGAAAGCTCCGAATTTGTGTGACCGTCGTCGGTGTAGGCCACTCCCGAATGGCAGCAATCTTGCTGCTATCCACCTCAATGCCCTGTGGAGTAACAACATAACCAAGAAACAAGACACGTCGTGTACAAAAGATGCATTTTTCCATGTTAGCAAATTACTGGGCAGCACGCAATGCATCAAAAACAGCACTTAAATGTTCCAAATGCTCTTTCTTAGATTTGCTGTAAATAAGGATATCATCAAAATAAACAACCACAAACAATCCTATGAAGGGCCTTAGAACTTCATTCATCACTCGCATAAAAGTGCTGGGAGCATTAGTCAATCCAAACGGCATAACCAACCATTCATATAAACCAAATTTTGTTTTAAAAGTCGTTTTCCATTCATCACCCAGTTTCATTCTAATCTGGTGGTAACCACTACGCAAATCAATCTTAGTGAAAATAATGGCACCACTAAGCTCATCTAGCATATCATCAAGGCGTGGTATAGGATATCGATAACGAATAGTGATGTTATTAATAGCACGACAGTCTACACACATACGCCATGACCCATCTTTCTTGGGAACAAGTAACACAGGAACAGAGCAAGGGCTAAGAGACTCAGGAATGTATCCCTTGTCAAGCAACGCCTGTACCTGGCGCTGAATCTCCTTCGTCTCATCCGGATTTGTACGGTACGGTGCGCGGTTCGGAAGCTGTGCGCCGGGAATGAGGTCGATCTGGTGCTCAATGCCACGAAGTGGTGGGAGACCCGGTGGTAAGTCTTTAGGAAAGACATCAGCGTACTCCTGCAAAAGGTTAGCAACCATAGGGGTAATAGCCAAAGATGGTGCATCATCAAGTGAAATGAGGACACTAGAGCATATAAGTGCATAGCATGACAAATGAGCACCATGTAGATCATCAAAATCAGCACGTGTAGCAAGTAAAACAGGAGCCTTCAACTTGATTTCAGAAGGAACAGAGGGCGATGGATCAAGTTGTTTAGTAGTTATAGCAGCTCGGGCAAGATCATCTTTAACAATTTGTTCAGGTGTCATTGGATGTATAATTATTTTTTGACCCTTAAAAATGAAAGAATAAATATTCGAACGACCATGATGCAAGCTATCAGTATCATATTGCCAAGGTCGACCAAGTAACAAAGAGCATGCTTCCATGGGAATAACATCACAATCAACAAAATTAGAATAAGCACCCATGGAGAAAGGAACGCGCACGGAACGTGTGATTTTTATTTTACCACCATCATTAAGCCATTGAATGTGATATGGGTTTGGATGCTTACGAGTGGGTAACGATAACTTTTCGACCAGCATGGTACTCGCCAAATTGTTGCAACTGCCGTTGTCGATAATGATGCGAATTGACCGCTCCTGCACAACACCCTTTGTATGGAACAGAGTGTGTCGCTGATTCTTCTCGGGCAAAGCGACATGTGTACTGAGAACACGCTGCACAACAAGACTTTCATACCTATCAGCGTCTCCCGGGTTGACATGTACCTCCGCCTTAGCTGCATGGTCAGTGGCAAGTAGTGCATGTTCAATTTCTTCAGAATCACTAGCGGAAGAGTACTCACCATAGTCAGGAATGAGCAAAGTGCGCTTGTTTGGGCAGTCCTGAATCACATGGCCAAATCCTCTACAGCGATGACACTGAATATCCCGTGTATGACCTGTGGGTGGGGCAGTGCTGGCTGGTTTGGTCGTCTTCTTGCGTGGAGTAGTGGTGGACGTGGATGGCGCAGGGGGAACTGGTGCTGAGGTGGATGTCGAGCTTCGTCCTGCAAAAGGGTTAGAATATGGCTTCGAGCGGCGTCCCTGCACTTCACGTTCAACTTTGCAAGCATATTCAAATAAAGTAGTCATATCATAATATTCTTTATAATCAAGTATATCTTGGATTTCGCGGTTTAAACCACCACGAAAACGTGCCATAGCAGCGTCGTTGTCCTCCAATATCCCACAACGAATCATACCTTTTTGTAACTCCTAGAAATAGTCCTCAACAGATTGAGAACCTTGCTGAAAACGCTGCATTTTATTAAGCAAATCACGAGCATAATACGAAGGCACAAATCGATGTCGCATCGCAGCTTTCAACTGATCCCAAGTGGTTGGAATGGTAGTGGGATGTTTTATTTGAAACTCACGCCACCAAATTAAAGCAAAATCAGTAAATTCACTAATAGCAGCTTTAACCTGAGAATGTGAAGCAATATCATGGCATGAAAATTTTTGTTCAACCTCTAAGTCCCAATCAAGATATGCAGCAGGATCATATTTGCCATTAAAAGGTGGAATTTTAAATTTAATCTTAGAAAATAAGTCATTAGGGGGATGACGAACCACACGACGTGCACGACCATGGCGATCTCCATCGTCCCACTCAATGTCACCGCCGTAGTCCTGCTCCATCTTTGTGGTCAACGCATCAAGGCGTGCCAGGATGGTGTCGAGTGTGGTGCGAGTCGCCGTTTGAGAAGGTCAAGCTGGTTGAAACGCTCGGTCGTCGAAGTGACCGTTGAATCAAGCCGTTCATGCATCGTCCTAATGTCAGCAGTAAGTCCATCAACTTGTCCCCTTACTTCCAGCAACTGGGCATCCACCGTGTCGTGTGCTCCTGCCATAGTTAGCGCAAACACCAAAATACCAAAAGAAGAAGAAAAAAAACCAACGACAAAAACAGGGGTGTACTGCTCACAAGGCGCTCACACTAGTGCTGTTATCAAGTTCTTATCCGTTCTTGCCAAGCCACAGTGGTGAACTGCAACCAACAGGTGGAACCGGTGAAAGATTGGATGAGCGATTGCCTGGAGAAACAGAAGTCTGCTCGTCGTAGAAATATGTGGAGTTCTCTGAAAAGCGTGCGAGAACTTTGACGAATTTTTTTCTTTATTTTCCTGAATTTTTTTGACAATTTTGTCGAAACCCTAACAGACCGAAGGTGAGTTTGGCCGGCCTTAGAATGGTGTCAACTAGCTCCTGTAAAAATTTCAGATTTTTTGGACACCCGAGCGAAAAGTTATGCCCGGTTTACGGAAGGTACCTCAAGTTATGTTTTAAAACGACCGGAATGAAACAACCGTATCCTTTCTCCTTCGTTTTTTTTGTTTCTGTTTTTTTTTTGACGTAACCGAAGGAGAAAAATAAGGAAGCAGTCGTTGACTCGGTTTGTTTTTTTTTCTGTTTTTTTCGTAACCGAAGGAGAAAAACAAGGAAACGACCATTGACTCGGTTTGTTTTTTTCTGTTTTTTTTTGACGTAACCGAAGGAGAAAAACAAGGAAACGATGTTGACTCGGTTTGTGGCGTGATCAAACAGGAGATGGTGGCGGCACTAGGTTTTGAATGGTGGAAGAACACAATGCAACCAGCAACAAATGACGCGAAAGCACACAAATTCAACAATGCAGATTATTGAAAGAAAGTGCGAGGCTCAAAAGGGTGGTGGGATAAGGTCTAACCTGAATTTTTATGTGGTTTTGTGGACTGTAGGAAAAAAACACTCGATAAACTCACCGATCAACCTGGAAATCTGATACCACTTGATAGAGCTGGAGTGCCCGATCTTTCGGTGAGTGGAGATAATTCCGATTTGGTGGAAGTAGACCCTCACGATCCGACTACGACGAGCGAACACGAAGCGCCAATGCAATCGCTGAACCAACTCCCAATGGTTACCAACCTTGCTGCTGTGAGATCGGCCTGATCACGAAGATCGTTTCCTGTGCGCAATCGAAGAACGAACAAGAAAAAGATGCGAGCAATCTTAATATCACTCGAGGTGGAGTTCTGAATCACAGAGGACAGCACGTATTTGTGCGTGTTCTGGGGTAGCTAAAGCTAGATCTAAAACAAAACTCGAAAAATAAAGGAGGCGCAGCTCCTGGATAAATAGAGAGGGGGCACAGCCCCTAGGGGAGGCCAACCCTAGGTCGTCCATTATGGGCCGCAGTTGGGCTGGTCGTCTATTCTTCCGGGCCTTCGTTCTTTAACAGCATGATGTAGTTCAATTCTCTTGCACGGGCCCGAGTCACTGGCCCAGGTGGAAGGGGTGGCGCCTGGACTGGGGAAGATGGTGCCTGGGCTGGAGAAGGTGCTGCTGGTGTAGATGTGCTCGTGTTGGTGTTGATGTCCTCATCAAGTATCATATTGCCAAGGTCGACCCAATAACAAAGAGCATGCTTCCATAGGAATAACATCGCAATCAGCATAATCAGAATAAGAACCCAGCGAAAAGGGAACACGTACCGAACGTGTTACCTTTATTTTACCACCATCATTAAGCCGTTGAATGTGATACGGATGTGGGTGTGTGCGAGTGGGCAAGGATAATTTCTCTACCAACGCTGTACTTGCCAAATTGTTGCAGCTGCCACTATCGATGATGATGCGAATCGACCGTTCGTGCACAACGCCCTTGGTATGGAATAGAGTGTGTCGTTGATTTTTTTCGGCCTGGGCAACCTGTGTGCTGAGAACACGCTGCACAACAAGACTCTCATACCTATCGGCGTCGATGGGATCAACGTGGACTTCCTCATTTTCTGCATGGTTAGTGGGAATCATAGCATGACTAGTTTCCTCAGAATAACTGGCTGAAGAGTACTCACCATTATCACGTATAAGCAAGCTACGCTTGTTTGGGCAGTCCCGAATCATGTGCCCAAACCCTCTGCAAAGATGGCACTGAATATCCCGTGTACGTCCTGTGGAAGAAGCGGCGCCTTTGGCAGGGGGCGCCGCTGGCTTGGTCGTCCCTGTGCGCGGTGTAGTGCTAGGTGTAGAAGGTGCAGGGCTGGAAAGAGTTGAGCTGTGTGTCGGACCCCGGCCTGCAAAAGAGTTAGTATATATGTCTTTGATCGTCGTCCCTGCACTTCACGTTCAGCTTTGCAAGCATATTCAAACAATGTGGTTATATCAAAATAATCCTTATAATCAAGTATATCCTGAATTTCCCTGTTCAAACCACCACGAAAACGCACCATAGCAGCGTCATCCGACTCAACCAAACCACAACGAAGCATACCCTTTTGTAACTCCTGGTAATATTCCTCAACAGATTGTGAACCTTGTTGAAAACGCTGCATTTTGTTAAGCAAATCACGAGCATAATAGGAAGGAACAAATCTGTGGCGCATGGCAGTTTTTAATTGGGTCCAAGTAGTGACACTGTTAATGGGAAGTTTTTGTTTATACTCACACCACCAAATTAAAGCAAAATCAGTAAATTCACTAATGGCAGCCTTCACTTGGCTATTAGCAGGAATATCATGGCATGAAAATTTCTGTTCTACCTCCAATTCCCAATCAAGATATGCAGCAGGATCATATTTACCATTAAAAGATGGAATTTTAAATTTAATCTTAGAAAATAAGTCATTAGGAGGATGACGAACCACACGGCGTGCACGACCACGGCGATCTCCATCGTCCTGCTCAGTGTCACCGCCGTATTCATGCTCCATCTTTGTGGTCAACGCATCAAGGCGTGCCAAGATGGTGTCGAGTGTGGTGCGAGTCGCCGTTTAAGCAAGGTCAAGTTGGTTGAAACGCTCGGTCGTCGAAGTGACCGTTGAATCAAGCCGTTCATGCGTCGTCCTAATGTCAGCAGCAAGTCCATCAACTTGTCCCCTTACTTCCTGCAACTGGGCATCCACCATGTCGTGTGCTCCTGCCATAGTTAGCGCAAACACCAAAACACCAAAAGGAGAAAAACCGATGACAACAGGGAAATGGTGGTGACAACTTGCTCGCTCAATGGAATGTTGTTATCAAGTTCTTATACGTTCTTACCAAGCCACAGTGGTGAACTGCAATCAATAGGTGGAACCGGTGAAAGATTGGATGAGTGATTGCGTGGAGAAACAGAAACCTGCTCGTCGTAGAAATATGTGGAGTTCTGGGTAGGCTGCACTCAAGCCAAGGATTAGCACGATCAAACAATAATGCAAAGTTGAATTATAGTGCAAAACACGAAACTATATTGCTAGTCACAGGTGCAAAGGACGGACGGAACTAGCAGAATGACAGTACCGTAAATATTGTACTAGCGATGCTAAAAAGGCACTAGTAGGAATCACAGGTGATTTTGTTTTTCTTTTTTGTATGATTTTTTTGATATTTTTCTCAGCACAAGAAGCAACAAAATAGGAGCTACACGAAGTTTCACCTAAAACAGAGTTCAGATGTGGTCTACAGAAAATCAGGAAGTTCTCTAAAAAGCGTGCGAGAACTTTGACGAATTTTTTTCTTTAGTTTCCTGAATTTTTTGACAATTTTATCGAAACCCAAACAGACTGTAGGTGAGTTTGGCCGGCCTCAGAATTGTGTCAACAAGCTCCTGTAAATATTTTAGATTTTTTGGACAACCGAGCGAAAAGTTATGCCCGGTTTAAGGAAAGTACCTCAAGTGATGTTTAAAACGACCGAGATGAGTCAACAAGTTCCTTACTTTTTTTTGTTTGTTCTCTGGTTCTATCCTTTCTCTTTCATTTTCTTTTTTTTTCTTTTGTTTCTGTTTTTTTGACGTAACCGAAGGAGAAAAACAAGGAAGCGGCGTTGACTCGGTTTGTGGCGTTGACTCGGTTTGATGTAACCGAAGGAGAGAAACAAGGAAGATGGTTGCGGCGCGCTAGGGTTTGATGTAACCGAAGGAGAAAAACAAGGAAGATGGTTGCAGCGCGCTAGGGTTTGATGTAACCGAAGGAGAAAAACAAGGAAGAAAGAAGGATGGTGAGAAAAAACACAATGCGACCAGCAACAAATGACGCGAAAGCACACAAATTCAACAATGCAGATTATTGAAAGAAGGTGTGAGGCTCAAAAGGGTGCTGGTATAAGGTCTAACCTGAATTTTTATGTGGTTTTGTGGACTATAGGATAAAAAAAACACTCGATAAACTCACCGATCAACCTGGAAATCTGATACCAATTGATGTAGCTAAGGTGTCCGATCTTTCGGCGAGTAGAGATAATTCCGATTTGGCGGAAGATGACCCTTGCGATCCGACTACGACGAGCAAGCCTGAGGCGCCAATGCAATTGCTGAACCAACTCCCTGTGGTTACCGACCTTGCTGATGCAAGATCGGCCTGATCACGAAGATCGTTTCCTGTGCGCAATCGAAGAACGAACAAGAAAAAGATGCGAGCAATCTAATCTATTACTCGAGGGTGGGGTTCTGAATACACGAAGACAACGCACATTTGCGCGTGTTCGAGAGTAGCTAAAGCTAACGTAAAACAAAACTCGAAGAACAAAGGAGGCGCAGCTCCTGGATAAATAGAGAGGGGACGCAGCCCCTAGGGGCGACCAACCCTAGGTCGTCCACTATGGGCCGCAGTTGGGCTGGTCGTCTATTCTTCTGGGCCCTCATTCTTCAGTAGCATGACGAAGTTAAGATCTCTGGCACGGGCCCGAGTGATTGGCCCAGCTAATGAAGGAAGTGGCGCTTGATGTGGAGGTGCTGCTGGTGTAGTCGTACTCATAGTGATGTCCTCATTAGAAATGGACAAAACCCTTAATTACCTTACTCTGATTCATTCTATACTCATCTTATCTTGATCCTGTCTCACCTTTTGCTGTCATACTCTGATCTTATCTACTCTAAGACAAGATGGATTTCACACCTTGGAATCCTACATTTATGACATTCTTAAGAGATAGGGAACCTAAGACGAAACTAAAACTATTTTCTCTATTTAAAAATGTTGGTTGATTGTTCTGATGATAAATGCCTGATTTACTTCTTTGATTGATTGAGATATTATAAATGGACATCTTAGAATGTACCACCATAAGGTAATGAATTAGCTTTAGTAGGTAAAACATTAATCTGCTTAGCTAATAAATCCTCCAAAGTAACATGATTCGTAATTACCTACCTTGTGTACAATCATTTCTCTCATACCATATGTTTCTAACTCAGATGGTCAATACCAGGAAGGGTGGTGGAATTGATCTACCTCCCAATCGACACACTCGGAGGATATTTAGACAACCACAGCAACAACAACCTGAGATGGATCCTCCACAGCCTCCACCAGTAGGAGTTGACCGAGCTGTTGCAGCACAGATGAGGATAATGCAGAAGATGGCAGACACTATGGCGGATATGCATGCGCAGATGCGGCAAGAACGCCAGGAGATGCACCAAGAGCGAGAGGATATACGCCAGGAGATGCGCCAAGAGCGAGAGGAGATACTCTAGGAGAGAAGGGCACAACAGCAACAACAGCAACAAGCACCACTACCACCACCACCTCCACCACCAGTTCCACCCCGAGATAAGCACCAGGAGTTCATGAGCCATAAGCCATCAACCTTTGGTAGTTCACCTGATCCACTGGATGCTGATGATTGGCTGAAATCTGTGGAAAATATGTTGATTATTGCACAATGCTCTGACCGGGAGAAGGTTCTATATGCTTCTGGTCATCTGACAGGTCCTGATGCTGATTGGTGGGATTCATACACTGCTGCCCATGATGATGCTGATACTGATAGAGCTGGAGTGCCCGATCTTTCGGTGAGTGGAGATAATTCCGATTTGGTGGAAGTAGACCCTCACGATCCGACTATGACGAGCGATCCCGAAGCGCCAATGCAATCGCTGAACCAACTTCCAATGGTTACCGACCTTGCTGATGCGAGATCGACCTGATCACGAAGATCGTTTCCTGTGCGCAATCGAAGAACGAACAAGAAAAAGATGCGAGCAATCTTAATATCACTCGAGGTGGAGTTTTGAATCACAGAGGACAACACGTATTTGTGCGTGTTCTGGGGTAGGTAAAGCTAGATGTAAAACAAAACTCGAAGAACAAAGGAGGCGCAGCTCCTATATAAATAGAGAGAGGGGGCGCAGTCCCTAGGGGTGGCCAACCCTAGGTCGTCCACTATGGGCCGCAGTTGGGCTGGGCGTCTATTCTTCTGGGCCCTCATTCTTCAGTAGCATGACGAAGTTAAGATCTCTGGCACGGGCCCGAGTGATTGGCCAAGCTAATGAAGGAAGTGCCGCTTGATGTGGAGGTGCTGCTGGTGTAGTTGTACTCATAGTGATGTCCTCATCATCCTCCCCTTCTTGAAGTGAAGTCGTCCTCGACGGCAACTCCTCATCCTCGGCCATATATGGTTTCAAATCTGCAACATTAAAACTAGCGGAAACACCAAATTCCGCAGGTAGGTCAAGGATATAAGCATTATCATTAATCTTTGTTAGCACCTTAAAAGGACCAGCAACACGAGGCATTAATTTAGAATGGCGCAAAGTAGGAAACCAATCCTTTCTCAAGTGCAACCAAACCATATCACCCGGCTCAAAAGTAACAAGTTTTCTTTCTTTACTACCAGCAACCTGATTTTTTGCATTAGTAGCAGCAATGTTTTGTTGAGTTTGTTCATGGAGGTTAATCATTTGTTCAACATGTGCAACAACATCTATGTGTGGGGCGTCCGCAACATCAAGCGAAAACAAAGAAATAGGCGCCTTAGGAATGTAACCATAAACAATTTGAAAAGGGCACATCTTTGTAGAAGAATGTGTTGCATGATTATAAGCATACTCAACATGAGGCAAGCAATCCTCCCAACGTTTCAAATTTTTGTCTAAAACAGCCCTAATCATGGTAGACAAAGTTTGATTAACTACCTCAGTTTGACCATCAGTCTGAGGGTGACAAGTGGTGCTAAACAGCAAATTAGTTCCCAATTTATTCCACAGAGATCTCCAAAAATGAGTGAGAAACTTAGCATCACGATCCGAGACTATTGTAATGGGAATACCGTGCAAACGAATAATCTCTCTAAAAAACAATTCAGCAACATTGCTAGCATCATCAGTCTTATGACAAGGTATGAAATGAGCCATTTTGGAGAATCGATCAACAACCACAAAAATGCTATCCCTCCCCTTCTTAGTTCTAGGCAATCCCAAAACAAAATCCATCGAAATATCAATCCAAGGGGAAGTAGGAACAGACAAAGGCATATACAAACCATGGTTGTTCAACCGTGACATAGCTTTCTGACAAGTAGTGCAGCGTGCAACAAGGCGCTCAACATCAGCGTGCATCCGAGGCCAAAAGAAGTGGGCAGCCAACACCTCATGTGTCTTGTAGACGCCAAAGTGCCCCATGAGACCGCCTCCATGCGCTTCTTGTAACAACAAAAGACGAACCGAGGTAGCTGGAACACACAGCTTGTTAGCGCGAAACAGGAACCCATCCTGCATGTGAAATTTGCCCCATGGTTTCCCATTAACACAATGGCTGAAAGCATCTTTAAAATCAGCATCGTCAACATATTGATCTTTCACAGTGTGCAAACCAAAGATTTTAAAATCTAACTGTGACAGCATGGTATAGCGACGAGACAAAGCATCAGCAATAACATTGTCCTTCCCGTTCTTGTGTTTAATAATGTAAGGAAAAGACTCAATGAATTCTACCCATTTAGCATGACGACGGTTCAGATTTGTATGGGTACGAATATGTTTTCAAGCCTCATGATCAGAATGAATTATGAACTCACGATGCCAAAGATAGTGCTGCCATGTATGCAAAGTGCGCACTAAAGCGTAAAGCTCCTTATCATAAGTAGAATATTTTAGACTAGCACCACTTAATTTTTCACTAAAATAAGCAACTGGTTTTCCTTCTTGTAACAAAACAGCACCTATCCCAATACCGCTAGCATCGCATTCAAGCTCAAACACTTTATTAAAATCAGGCAATTGCAATAGGGACGCTTGGGTTAACTTATCTTTCAAAGTGTTGAACGCTTCCTCCTGCGAATCACTCCAAGCAAACAGCACATCTTTCTTTGTAAGCTCATGTAGATGTGCTGCAATGGAGCTAAAATCACGAACAAATCTGCGGTAGAAACTGACAAGTCCAAGAAAGCTCCGAATTTGTGTGACCGTTGTCGGTGTAGGCCACTCCCGAATGGCAGCAATCTTGCTGCTATCCACCTCAATGCCCTATGGAGTAACAACATAACCAAGAAACGAGACACGTCGTGTGCAAAAGATGCATTTTTCCATGTTAGCAAATAACTGGGCAGCACACAATGCATCAAAAACAACACTTAAATGTTCCAAATGCTCTTTCTTAAATTTGCTGTAAATAAGGATATCATCAAAATAAACAACCACAAACAATCCTATAAAGGGCCTCAGAACTTCATTCATCACTCGCATAAAAGTGCTAGGAGCATTAGTCAATCCAAACGGCATAACCAACCATTCATATAAACCAAATTTCGTTTTAAAAGCCGTTTTCCATTCATCACTCAGTTTCATTCTAATCTGGTGGTAACCACTACGCAATCAATCTTAGTGAAAATAATGGCACCACTAAGCTCATCTAGCATATCATCAAGGCGTGGTATAGGATATCGATAACGAATAGTGATGTTATTAATAGCACGATAGTCTACACACATACGCCATGACCCATCTTTCTTGGGAACAAGTAACACAGGAACAGAGCAAGGTGATGAGGAAATCACTATGAGTACGACTACACCAGCAGCACCTCAACATCAAGTGCCACTTCCTTCATTAGCTGGGCCAGTCACTCGGGCCCGTGCCAGAGATGTTAACTTCGTCAATGTACTAAAGAATGAGGGCCCAGAAGAATAGATGACCAGCCAAACTGCGGCCCATAGTGGGCGACCTAGGGTTGGCCGCCCCTAGGGGCTGCGCCCCTCTCTATTTAAACAGGAGCTGCGCCTCCTTTGTTCTTCGAGTTTTGTTTTACGTTAGCCTTAGCTACTCTTGAACACGCGCAAATCTGCGTTGTCTTCGTGTATTCAGAACTCCACCCTCGAGTAATAGATTAGATTGCTCGCATCTTTTTCTTGTTCGTTCTTCGATTGCGCACAGGAAACGATCTTCGTGATCAGGCCGATCTCGCATCAGCAAGGTCGGTAACCACAGGGAGTTGGTTCAGCGATTGCATTGGCGCCTTGGGCTTGCTCGTCGTAGTCGGATCGCAAGGGTCATCTTCCGCCAAATCGAAATTATCTCCTCTCGCCGAAAGATCGGGCACCTCAGCTACATCAATTGGTATCAGATTTCCAGGTTGATCGGTGAGTTTATCGAGTGTTTTTTCCTACAGTCCACAAAACCACATAAAAATTCAGGTTAGACCTTATCCCACCACCCTTTTGAGCCTCGCACTTTCTTTCAATAATCTGCATTGTTGAATTTGTGTGCTTTCGCGTCATTTGTTGCTGGTTGCATTGTGTTCTTCCACCATTCAAAACCTAGCGCCGCCACCATCTCCCGTTTGATCACGCCACAAACAGAGTCAACATCGTTTCCTTGTTTTTCTCCTTCGGCTACGTAAAAAAAACAGAAAAAAACAAACCGAGTCAACGACTGTTGTTTTTCTCCTTCGGTTACGAAAAAAAACAAAACAGAAAAAAAACAAACCGAGTCAACGGCCGCTTCCTTATTTTTCTCCTTCGGTTATGTCAAAAAAAAAATAGAAACAAAAAAAAGAAAACGAAGGAGAAAGGATACGGTTGTTTCATTCTGGTCGTTTTAAAATATAACTTGAGGTACCTTCCGTAAAACGGGCATAACTTTTCGCTCGGGTGTCCAAAAAATCTGAAATTTTTACAGGAGCTAGTTGACACCATTCTGAGGCCGGCCAAACTCACCTTCGGTCTGTTTGGGTTTCGACAAAATTGTCAAAAAAATCAGGAAAATAAAGAAAAAAATTCGTCAAAGTTCTCGCACGCATTTCAGAGAACTTCCTGTTTTTCTGTAGACCACATCTGAACTCTGTTTTAGGTGAAACTTCGTGTAGCTCCTATTTTGTTGCTTCTTGTGCTGAGAAAAATATCAAAAAAATCATACAAAATAGAAAAACAAAATCACTTGTGATTCCTACAAGTGGCCTCGCTAGTACAATATTTACGGTACTGCCATTCTGCTAGTTCCATCCGTCCTTTGCACTTGTGGCCAGCAATATAGTTTCGTGTTCTGCACTATAATTCAACTTTGCATTATTGTTTGATCGTGCTAATCCTTGACTTGAGTGCAGCTTACCCAAAACTCCACATATTTCTACGACGAGAAGGTTTCTGTTTCTCCAGGCAATCGCTCATCCAATCTTTCACCGGTTCCACCTGTTGGTTGCAGTTCACCACTGTGGCTTGGTAAGAACGGATAAAAACTTGATAACAGCACTAGTGTGAGCGCCTTGTGAGCAGTACACCCCTGTTTTTGTCGTTGTTTTTTTCTCTTCTTTTGGTGTTTTGGTGTTTGCGCTAACTATGGCAGGAGCACACGACACGGTGGATGCCCAGTTGCTGGAAGTAAGGGGACAAGTTGATGGACTTGCTGCTGACATTAGGACGATGCATGAACGGCTTGATTCAACGGTCACTTCGACGACCGAGCGTTTCAACCAGCTTGACCTTGCTCAAACGGCGACTCGCACCACACTCGACACCATCCTGGCACGCCTTGATGCGTTGACAACAAAGATGGAGCAGGACTACGGCGGTGACACTGAGCAGGATGATGGAAATCGCCGTGGTCGTGCACGCCGTGTGGTTCGTCATCCCCCTAATGACTTATTTTCTAAGATTAAATTTAAAATTCCATCTTTTAATGGTAAATAAGATCCTTGCTGCATATCTTGATTGGGAATTAGAGGTAGAACAGAAATTTTCATGCCATGATATTCCTGCTAATAGCCAAGTAAAGGCTGCCATTAGTGAATTTACTGATTTTGCTTTAATTTGGTGGCATGAGTATAAACAAAAACTTCCCATTAATAGTGTCACTACTTGGACCCAATTAAAAACTGCCATGCGCCACAGATTTGTTCCTTCCTATTATGCTCGTGATTTGCTTAACAAAATGTAGTGTTTTCAACAAGGTTCACAATCTGTTGAGGAATATTACCAGGAGTTACAAAAGGGTATGCTTCGTTGTGGTTTGGTTGAGTCGGATGACGCTGCTATGGCGCGTTTTCGTGGTGGTTTGAACAGAGAAATTCAGGATATACTTGATTATAAGGATTATTTTGATATAACCACATTGTTTGAATAGGCTTGCAAAGCTGAAAGTGAAGTGCAGGGACGGCGATCAAAGACATATACTAACTCTTTTGCAGGCCGGGGTCCGACACACAGCTCAACTCCTTCCAGCCCTGCACCTTCTACGCCTAGCACTACACCGCGCACAGGGACGACCAAGCCAGCGGCGTCCCCTGCCAAAGGCGCCGCTTCTTCCACAGGACGTACACGGGATATTCAGTGCCATCATTGCAGAGGGTTTGGGCACATGATTCGGGACTGCCCAAACAAGCGTACCTTGCTTATACGTGACAATGGTGAGTACTCTTCAGCAAGTGATTCTGAGGAAACTAGTCATGCTATGATTGCCACTAACCATGCAGAAAATGAGGAAGTCCACGTTGATCCCATCGACGCCGATAGGTATGAGAGTCTTGTTGTGCAGCGTGTTCTCAGCACACAGGTTGCCCAGGCCGAAAAAAATTAGTGACACACTCTATTCCATACCAAGGGCGTTGTGCACGAACGGTCGATTCGCATCATCATCGATAGTGGCAGCTGCAACAATTTGGCAAGTACAGCGTTGGTAGAGAAATTATCCTTGCCCACTCGAACACACCCACATCCGTATCACATTCAATGGCTTAATGATGGTGGTAAAATAAAGGTAACACGTTCAGTACGTGTCCCCTTTTCACTGGGTTCTTATTCTGATTATGCTGATTGCGATGTTATTCCTATGGAAGCATGCTCTTTGTTATTGGGTCGACCTTGGCAATATGATACTGATAGTTTACATCATGGTCGTTCAAATCATTATTCTTTCATGTTTAAAGGCCAGAAAATAATTATACATCCAATGACCCCTGACCAAATTTTGAAAGATGACCTTACTAGGGCTGCTAAAACTGCACAACAAGTCAAATCGACATCAGCCGCACCTATTAAATCTGAAATCAAGTTGCACTCTCCTGTTTTACTTGCTACTCGTGCTGATTTTGATGATCTCCATGAAGCTCATATGCCCTGTTATGCACTTGTATGCTCGCGCATGCTTGTTCCGCTTGATGATGCACCGTCTTTGGATATACCCCCTGCTGTTGTTAACCTTTTGCAGGAGTATGCTGATGTTTTTCCTACGGACTTACCACCGGGTCTTCCTCCCCTCCGTGGCATTGAGCATCAGATCGATCTCATCCCCGGCGCTTCTCTTCTGAACCGCGCCCCGTACCGTACAAATCCAGATGAGACGAAGGAGATCCAGCGCCAGGTGCAGACGCTGCTTGATAAAGGTTACATTCATGAGTCTCTTAGCCCTTGCTCGGTTCCTGTTTTACTCGTTCCAAAGAAAGATGGGTCATGGCGTATGTGCGTAGATTGTCGTGCTATTAATAACATCATAGTTCGTTATCGATATCCTATTCCACGCCTTGATGATATGTTAGATGAGCTTAGTGGTGCCGTTATTTTCTCTAAGGTTGATCTGCGTAGCGGTTACCATCAGATTAGAATGAAACTCGGTGATGAATGGAAAACGACTTTTAAAACGAAATTTGGTTTATATGAATGGTTGGTTATGCCATTTGGATTGACTAATGCTCCCAGCACCTTTATGCGTTTAATGAACGAAGTTCTACGGGCCTTCATAGGTTTGTTTGTTGTTGTTTATTTCGATGATATCCTTATTTACAGCAAGTCTATAGAGGAGCATTTAGAACATTTGCGTGCTGTTTTTGATGCTTTGCGTGCTGCTCGCTTGTTTGGTAACATGGAAAAGTGCACATTTTGCACGCAACGTGTCTCGTTTCTTGGTTATGAGGTTACTCCGCAGGGCATTGAGGTGGATAGCAGCAAGATTGCTGCCATTCGGGAGTGGCCTACACCGACGACGATCACACAAATTCGGAGCTTTCTTGGACTTGCCGCTTTCTACCGCAGATTTGTTCGTGATTTTAGCTCCATTGCAGCGCCTCTACATGAGCTTACAAAGAAAGATGTACCGTTTGCTTGGAGTGATTCGCAGGAGGTAGCGTTCAGCACTTTGAAAGATAAGTTAACCCAAGCTCCCCTCTAGCAATTGCCTGATTTTAATAAAGTTTTTGAGCATGAATGCGATGCTAGCGGTATTGGGCTAGGTGCTGTTTTGTTACAAGAAGGAAAACCAGTTGCTTATTTTAGTGAAAAATTAAGCGGTGCTAGTCTTAAATATTCTACTTATGATAAGGAGCTTTACGCTTTAGTGCGCACTTTGCATACATGGCAGCACTATCTTTGGCATCGTGAGTTCATAATTCATTCTGATCATGAGGCTTTAAAACATATTCGTACCCAAACAAATCTGAACCGTCGTCATGCTAAATGGGTTGAATTCATTGAGTCCTTTCTTACATTATTAAACACAAGAACGGGAAGGACAATGTTATTGCTGATGCTTTGTCTCGTCGCTATACCATGCTGTCACAATTAGATTTTAAAATCTTTGGTTTGGACACTGTGAAGGATCAATATGTTGACGATGCTGATTTTAAAGATGCTTTCGGCCATTGTTTTAATGGGATACCATGGGGCAAATTTCACATACAGGATGGGTTCCTGTTTCGCGCTAACAAGCTGTGTGTTCCAGCTAGCTCGGTTCGTCTTTTGTTGTTACAGGAAGCGCATGGAGGCGGTCTCATGGGGCATTTTGGCGTCTACAAGACGCATGAGGTGTTGGCTGCCCACTTCTTTTGGCCTCGGATGCGCGTTGATGTTGAGCGCCTTGATATTTCTATGGACTTTGTTTTGGGCTTGCCTAGAACTAAGAAGGGGAGGGATAGTATTTTTGTGGTTGTTGATAGATTCTCTAAAATGGCTCACTTTATACCTTGTCATAAAACTGATGATGCTAGCATTGTTGCTGAATTGTTCTTTAGAGAAATTATTCGTTTACATGGTATTCCAAAAACAATAGTCTCTGATCGCGATGCTAAGTTTCTAAGCCATTTTTGGAGATCTCTTTGGAATAAATTGGGAACTAAATTGTTGTTTAGCACTACTTGTCACCCTCAGACTGATGGACAAACTGAGGCAGTAAATAGAACTTTATCTACCATGCTTAGGGCTGTTTTAGACAAGAATTTGAGACGTTGGGAGGATTGTTTTTGCCTCATGTTGAATTTGCTTACAATCATGCCACGCATTCTTCTACAAAGATGTGCCCTTTTGAGATTGTTTATGGTTACATCCCTAGGGCACCTATTGATTTGATTTCACTTAATGCTACGAACGCCCCACATGTAGATGCTGTTGCACAGGTTGAACAAATGATTACCATACATGAACAAACGAAACAGAACATTGCTGCTACTAATGCAAAAAATCAGGTTGCTGGTAGTAAAGGAAGAAAACTTGTTACTTTTGAGCTAGGTGATATGGTTTGGTTGCACTTGAGAAAGGATCGGTTTCCTACTTTGCGCCGTTCTAAATTAATGCCTCGTGCTGCTGGTCCTTTTAAGGTGCTAACAAAGATTAATGATAATGCTTATATCCTTGACCTGCCTGCGAAATTTGGTGTTTCCACAAGTTTTAATGTTGCAGATTTGAAACCATATATGGCCGAGGATGAGGAGTTGCCGTCGAGGACGACTTCACTTCAAGAAGGGGAGGATGATGAGGACATCACTATGAGTACGACTACACCAGCAGCACCTCAACATCAAGCGCCACTTCCTTCATTAGCTGGGCCAATCACTCAGGCCCGTGCCAGAGATCTTAACTTCGTCAATGTACTAAAGAATGAGGGCCCAGAAGAATAGACGATCAGCCCAACTGCGGCCCATAGTGGGCGACCTAGGGTTGGCCGCCCCTAGGGGTTGTGCCCCTTCTCTATTTAAACAGGAGCTGCGCCTCCTTTGTTCTTCGAGTTTTGTTTTACGTTAGCCTTAGCTACTCTCGAACACACGCAAATCTGCGCTATCTTCGTGTATTCAGAACTCCACCCTCGAGTAATAGATTAGATTGCTCGCATCTTTTTCTTGTTCGTTCTTCGATTGCGCACAGGAAACGATCTTCGTGATCAGGCCGATCTCGCATCAGCATGGTCGGTAACCACAGGGAGTTGGTTCAGCGATTGCATTGGTGCCTCGGGCTTGCTCGTCGTAGTCGGATCGCAAGGGTCATCTTCCGCCAAATCGAAATTATCTCCTCTCGCCGATAGATCGGGCACCTCAGCTACATCACAAGGGCTAAGAGACTCACGAATGTATCCCTTGTCAAGCAACGCCTGTACCTGGCGCTGAATCTCCTTCGTCTCATCTGGATTTGTACGGTACGGTGCGCGGTTCGGAAGTTGTGCGCCGGGGATGAGGTCGATCTGGTGCTCAATGCCACGAAGCGGTGGGAGACCTGGTGGTAAGTCTTTGGGAAAGACATCAGCGTACTCCTGCAAAAGGTTAGCAACCATAGGGGGAATAGCCAAAGATGGTGCATCATCATGTGAAATGAGGACACTAGAGCATACAAGTGCATAGCATGGCAAATGAGCACCGTGTAGATCATCAAAATCAGCACGTGTAGCAAGTAAAACAGCAGCCTTCAACTTGATTTCAGAAGGAACAGAGGGCGATGGATCAAGTTGTTTAGCAGTTATAGCAGCTCGGACAAGATCATCTTTAACAATTTGTTCAGGTGTCATTGGATGTATAATTATTTTCTGACCCTTAAAAATGAAAGAATAATGATTCGAACGACCATGATGCAAGCTATCAGTATCATATTGCCAAGGTCGACCAAGTAACAAAGAGCATGCTTCTATGGGAATAACATCACAATCAACAAAATCAGAATAAGCACCCATGGAGAAAGGAACACGCACGGAACGTGTGATTTTTATTTTACCACCATCATTAAGCCATTGAATGTGATATGGGTTTGGATGCTTACGAGTGGGTAACGACAACTTTTCGACCAGCATGGTACTCGCCAAATTGTTGCAACTGCCGCTGTCGATAATGATGCGAATTGACCGCTCCTGCACAACACCCTTTGTATGGAACAGAGTGTGTCGCTGATTCTTCTCGGGCAAAGCGACCTGTGTACTAAGAACACGCTGCACAACAAGAATTTCATACCTATCAGCGTCGCCCGGGTTGACATGTACCTCCGCCTGAGCTGCATGGTTAGTGGCAAGTAGTGCATGTTCAATTTCTTCAGAATCACTAGCGGAAGAGTACTCACCATCGTCACGAATGAGCAAAGTGCGCTTGTTTGGGCAGTCTCGAATCACATGGCCATATCCTCTACAGCGATGACACTGAATATCCCGTGTATGACCTGTGGGTGGGGCAGTGTTGGCTGGTTTGGTCGTCTTCTCGCGTGGAGTAGTGGTGGACGTGGATGGTGCAGAAGGAACTGGTGCTGAGGTTGATGTCGAGCTTCGTCCTGCAAAAGGGTTAGAATATGTCTTCGAGCGGCGTCCCTGCACTTCACGTTCAGCTTTGCAAGCATAATCAAATAAAGTAGTCATATCATAATATTCCTTATAATCAAGTATATCCTGGATTTTGCAGTTTAAACCACCACGAAAACGTGCCATAGCAGCGTCGTTGTCCTGCAATATCCCACAACGAATCATACCTTTTTGTAACTCCTGGAAATAGTCCTCAACAGATTGAGAACCTTGCTGAAAATGCTGTATTTTATTAAGCAAATCACGAGCATAATACGAAGGCACAAATCGATGTCGCATCGCTGCTTTCAACTGATCCCAAGTGGTTGGAATGGCAGTGGGATATTTCATTTTATACTCACGCCACCAAATTAAAGCAAAATCAGTAAATTCACTAATAGCAGCTTTAACCTGAGAATGTGCAGCAATATCATGGCATGAAAATTTTTGTTCAACCTCTAACTCCCAATCAAGATATGCAGCAGGATCATATTTGCCATTAAAAGGTGGAATTTTAAATTTAATCTTAGAAAATAAGTCATTAGGGGGATGACGAACCACACGGCGTGCACGACCACAGCGATCTCCATCGTCCTGCTCAGTGTCACCGCCGTAGTCTTGCTCCATCATTGTGGTCAACGCATCAAGGCATGCCAGGATGGTGTCGAGTGTGGTGCGAGTCGCCGTTTGAGCAAGGTCAAGCTGGTTGAAACGCTCGGTCGTCGAAGTGACCGTTGAATCAAGCCGTTCATGCATCATTCTAATGTCAGCAGCAAGTCCATCAACTTGTCCCCTTACTTCCAGCAACTGGGCATCCACTGTGTCGTGTGCTCCTGCCATAGTTAGCGCAAACACCAAAACACCAAAAGGACAAAAATAGATGACAACAGGGAAATGGTGGTGACAACTCGCTCAATGAAATGCTGTTATCAAATTCTTATCCGTTCTTACCAAGCCACAGTGGTGAACTGCAACCAACAGGTGGAACCGGTGAAAGATTGGATGAGCGATTGCCTGGAGAAACAGAAACCTTCTCGTCGTAGAAATATGTGGAGTTTTGGGTAGGCTGCACTCAAGTCAAGGATTAGCACGATCAAACAATAATGCAAAGTTGAATTATAGTGCAAAACACGAAACTATATTGCTGGCCACAAGTGCAAAGGACGGATGGAACTAGCAGAATGGCAGTACCGTAAATATTGTACTAGCGAGGCCAAAAAGGCACTAGTAGGAATCACAGGTGATTTTGTTTTTCTTTTTAATATGATTTTTTTGATATTTTTCTCAGCACAAGGAGCAACAAACTAGGAGCTACATGAAATTTCACCTAAAACAGAGTTCAGATGTGGTCTACAGAAAATCAGGAAGTTCTCTAAAAAGCGTGCGAGAACTTTGACGAATTTTTTTCTTTATTTTCCTGAATTTTTTTGACAATTTTGTCAAACCCCAAACAGACCAAAGGTGAGTTTGGCCGATCTCAGAATGGTGTCAACAAGCTCCTGTAAAAATTTCAGATTTTTTGAACAACCGAGCGAAAAGTTATGCCCGGTTTAAGGAAGGTATGTTTAAAATGACCGAGATGAGACAACCGCTTTGTATGGAACAGAGTGTGTCGCTGATTCTTCTCGGGCAAAGCGACCTGTGTACTAAGAACACGCTGCACAACAAGAATTTCATACCTATCAGCGTCGCCCGGGTTGACATGTACCTCCGCCTGAGCTGCATGGTTAGTGGCAAGTAGTGCATGTTCAATTTCTTCAGAATCACTAGCGGAAGAGTACTCACCATCGTCACGAATGAGCAAAGTGCGCTTGTTTGGGCAGTCTCGAATCACATGGCCATATCCTCTACAGCGATGACACTGAATATCCCGTGTATGACCTGTGGGTGGGGCAGTGTTGGCTGGTTTGGTCGTCTTCTCGCGTGGAGTAGTGGTGGACGTGGATGGTGCAGAAGGAACTGGTGCTGAGGTTGATGTCGAGCTTCGTCCTGCAAAAGGGTTAGAATATGTCTTCGAGCGGCGTCCCTGCACTTCACGTTCAGCTTTGCAAGCATAATCAAATAAAGTAGTCATATCATAATATTCCTTATAATCAAGTATATCCTGGATTTCGCAGTTTAAACCACCACGAAAACGTGCCATAGCAGCGTCGTTGTCCTGCAATATCCCACAACGAATCATACCTTTTTGTAACTCCTGGAAATAGTCCTCAACAGATTGAGAACCTTGCTGAAAATGCTGCATTTTATTAAGCAAATCACGAGCATAATACGAAGGCACAAATCGATGTCGCATCGCTGCTTTCAACTGATCCCAAGTGGTTGGAATGGCAGTGGGATATTTCATTTTATACTCACGCCACCAAATTAAAGCAAAATCAGTAAATTCACTAATAGCAGCTTTAACCTGAGAATGTGCAGCAATATCATGGCATGAAAATTTTTGTTCAACCTCTAACTCCCAATCAAGATATGCAGCAGGATCATATTTGCCATTAAAAGGTGGAATTTTAAATTTAATCTTAGAAAATAAGTCATTAGGGGGATGACGAACCACACGGCGTGCACGACCACAGCGATCTCCATCGTCCTGCTCAGTGTCACCGCCGTAGTCTTGCTCCATCATTGTGGTCAACGCATCAAGGCATGCCAGGATGGTGTCGAGTGTGGTGCGAGTCGCCGTTTGAGCAAGGTCAAGCTGGTTGAAACGCTCGGTCGTCGAAGTGACCGTTGAATCAAGCCGTTCATGCATCATTCTAATGTCAGCAGCAAGTCCATCAACTTGTCCCCTTACTTCCAGCAACTGGGCATCCACTGTGTCGTGTGCTCCTGCCATAGTTAGCGCAAACACCAAAACACCAAAAGGACAAAAACAGATGACAACAGGGAAATGGTGGTGACAACTCGCTCAATGAAATGCTGTTATCAAATTCTTATCCGTTCTTACCAAGCCACAGTGGTGAACTGCAACCAACAGGTGGAACCGGTGAAAGATTGGATGAGCGATTGCCTGGAGAAACAGAAACCTTCTCGTCGTAGAAATATGTGGAGTTTTGGGTAGGCTGCACTCAAGTCAAGGATTAGCACGATCAAACAATAATGCAAAGTTGAATTATAGTGCAAAACACGAAACTATATTGCTGGCCACAAGTGCAAAGGACGGATGGAACTAGCAGAATGGCAGTACCGTAAATATTGTACTAGCGAGGCCAAAAAGGCACTAGTAGGAATCACAGGTGATTTTGTTTTTCTTTTTAATATGATTTTTTTGATATTTTTCTCAGCACAAGGAGCAACAAACTAGGAGCTACATGAAATTTCACCTAAAACAGAGTTCAGATGTGGTCTACAGAAAATCAGGAAGTTCTCTAAAAAGCGTGCGAGAACTTTGACGAATTTTTTTCTTTATTTTCCTGAATTTTTTTGACAATTTTGTCAAACCCCAAACAGACCAAAGGTGAGTTTGGCCGATCTCAGAATGGTGTCAACAAGCTCCTGTAAAAATTTCAGATTTTTTGAACAACCGAGCGAAAAGTTATGCCCGGTTTAAGGAAGGTATGTTTAAAATGACCGAGATGAGACAACCGCTTTGTATGGAACAGAGTGTGTCGCTGATTCTTCTCGGGCAAAGCGACCTGTGTACTAAGAACACGCTGCACAACAAGAATTTCATACCTATCAGCGTCGCCCGGGTTGACATGTACCTCCGCCTGAGCTGCATGGTTAGTGGCAAGTAGTGCATGTTCAATTTCTTCAGAATCACTAGCGGAAGAGTACTCACCATCGTCACGAATGAGCAAAGTGCGCTTGTTTGGGCAGTCTCGAATCACATGGCCATATCCTCTACAGCGATGACACTGAATATCCCGTGTATGACCTGTGGGTGGGGCAGTGTTGGCTGGTTTGGTCGTCTTCTCGCGTGGAGTAGTGGTGGACGTGGATGGTGCAGAAGGAACTGGTGCTGAGGTTGATGTCGAGCTTCGTCCTGCAAAAGGGTTAGAATATGTCTTCGAGCGGCGTCCCTGCACTTCACGTTCAGCTTTGCAAGCATAATCAAATAAAGTAGTCATATCATAATATTCCTTATAATCAAGTATATCCTGGATTTCGCAGTTTAAACCACCACGAAAACGTGCCATAGCAGCGTCGTTGTCCTGCAATATCCCACAACGAATCATACCTTTTTGTAACTCCTGGAAATAGTCCTCAACAGATTGAGAACCTTGCTGAAAATGCTGCATTTTATTAAGCAAATCACGAGCATAATACGAAGGCACAAATCGATGTCGCATCGCTGCTTTCAACTGATCCCAAGTGGTTGGAATGGCAGTGGGATATTTCATTTTATACTCACGCCACCAAATTAAAGCAAAATCAGTAAATTCACTAATAGCAGCTTTAACCTGAGAATGTGCAGCAATATCATGGCATGAAAATTTTTGTTCAACCTCTAACTCCCAATCAAGATATGCAGCAGGATCATATTTGCCATTAAAAGGTGGAATTTTAAATTTAATCTTAGAAAATAAGTCATTAGGGGGATGACGAACCACACGGCGTGCACGACCACAGCGATCTCCATCGTCCTGCTCAGTGTCACCGCCGTAGTCTTGCTCCATCATTGTGGTCAACGCATCAAGGCATGCCAGGATGGTGTCGAGTGTGGTGCGAGTCGCCGTTTGAGCAAGGTCAAGCTGGTTGAAACGCTCGGTCGTCGAAGTGACCGTTGAATCAAGCCGTTCATGCATCATTCTAATGTCAGCAGCAAGTCCATCAACTTGTCCCCTTACTTCCAGCAACTGGGCATCCACTGTGTCGTGTGCTCCTGCCATAGTTAGCGCAAACACCAAAACACCAAAAGGACAAAAACAGATGACAACAGGGAAATGGTGGTGACAACTCGCTCAATGAAATGCTGTTATCAAATTCTTATCCGTTCTTACCAAGCCACAGTGGTGAACTGCAACCAACAGGTGGAACCGGTGAAAGATTGGATGAGCGATTGCCTGGAGAAACAGAAACCTTCTCGTCGTAGAAATATGTGGAGTTTTGGGTAGGCTGCACTCAAGTCAAGGATTAGCACGATCAAACAATAATGCAAAGTTGAATTATAGTGCAAAACACGAAACTATATTGCTGGCCACAAGTGCAAAGGACGGATGGAACTAGCAGAATGGCAGTACCGTAAATATTGTACTAGCGAGGCCAAAAAGGCACTAGTAGGAATCACAGGTGATTTTGTTTTTCTTTTTAATATGATTTTTTTGATATTTTTCTCAGCACAAGGAGCAACAAACTAGGAGCTACATGAAATTTCACCTAAAACAGAGTTCAGATGTGGTCTACAGAAAATCAGGAAGTTCTCTAAAAAGCGTGCGAGAACTTTGACGAATTTTTTTCTTTATTTTCCTGAATTTTTTTGACAATTTTGTCAAACCCCAAACAGACCAAAGGTGAGTTTGGCCGATCTCAGAATGGTGTCAACAAGCTCCTGTAAAAATTTCAGATTTTTTGAACAACCGAGCGAAAAGTTATGCCCGGTTTAAGGAAGGTATGTTTAAAATGACCGAGATGAGACAACCGCTTTGTATGGAACAGAGTGTGTCGCTGATTCTTCTCGGGCAAAGCGACCTGTGTACTAAGAACACGCTGCACAACAAGAATTTCATACCTATCAGCGTCGCCCGGGTTGACATGTACCTCCGCCTGAGCTGCATGGTTAGTGGCAAGTAGTGCATGTTCAATTTCTTCAGAATCACTAGCGGAAGAGTACTCACCATCGTCACGAATGAGCAAAGTGCGCTTGTTTGGGCAGTCTCGAATCACATGGCCATATCCTCTACAGCGATGACACTGAATATCCCGTGTATGACCTGTGGGTGGGGCAGTGTTGGCTGGTTTGGTCGTCTTCTCGCGTGGAGTAGTGGTGGACGTGGATGGTGCAGAAGGAACTGGTGCTGAGGTTGATGTCGAGCTTCGTCCTGCAAAAGGGTTAGAATATGTCTTCGAGCGGCGTCCCTGCACTTCACGTTCAGCTTTGCAAGCATAATCAAATAAAGTAGTCATATCATAATATTCCTTATAATCAAGTATATCCTGGATTTCGCAGTTTAAACCACCACGAAAACGTGCCATAGCAGCGTCGTTGTCCTGCAATATCCCACAACGAATCATACCTTTTTGTAACTCCTGGAAATAGTCCTCAACAGATTGAGAACCTTGCTGAAAATGCTGCATTTTATTAAGCAAATCACGAGCATAATACGAAGGCACAAATCGATGTCGCATCGCTGCTTTCAACTGATCCCAAGTGGTTGGAATGGCAGTGGGATATTTCATTTTATACTCACGCCACCAAATTAAAGCAAAATCAGTAAATTCACTAATAGCAGCTTTAACCTGAGAATGTGCAGCAATATCATGGCATGAAAATTTTTGTTCAACCTCTAACTCCCAATCAAGATATGCAGCAGGATCATATTTGCCATTAAAAGGTGGAATTTTAAATTTAATCTTAGAAAATAAGTCATTAGGGGGATGACGAACCACACGGCGTGCACGACCACAGCGATCTCCATCGTCCTGCTCAGTGTCACCGCCGTAGTCTTGCTCCATCATTGTGGTCAACGCATCAAGGCATGCCAGGATGGTGTCGAGTGTGGTGCGAGTCGCCGTTTGAGCAAGGTCAAGCTGGTTGAAACGCTCGGTCGTCGAAGTGACCGTTGAATCAAGCCGTTCATGCATCATTCTAATGTCAGCAGCAAGTCCATCAACTTGTCCCCTTACTTCCAGCAACTGGGCATCCACTGTGTCGTGTGCTCCTGCCATAGTTAGCGCAAACACCAAAACACCAAAAGGACAAAAACAGATGACAACAGGGAAATGGTGGTGACAACTCGCTCAATGAAATGCTGTTATCAAATTCTTATCCGTTCTTACCAAGCCACAGTGGTGAACTGCAACCAACAGGTGGAACCGGTGAAAGATTGGATGAGCGATTGCCTGGAGAAACAGAAACCTTCTCGTCGTAGAAATATGTGGAGTTTTGGGTAGGCTGCACTCAAGTCAAGGATTAGCACGATCAAACAATAATGCAAAGTTGAATTATAGTGCAAAACATGAAACTATATTGCTGGCCACAAGTGCAAAGGACGGATGGAACTAGCAGAATGGCAGTACCGTAAATATTGTACTAGCGAGGCCAAAAAGGCACTAGTAGGAATCACAGGTGATTTTGTTTTTCTTTTTAATATGTTTTTTTTGATATTTTTCTCAGCACAAGGAGCAACAAACTAGGAGCTACATGAAATTTCACCTAAAACAGAGTTCAGATGTGGTCTACAGAAAATCAGGAAGTTCTCTAAAAAGCGTGCGAGAACTTTGACGAATTTTTTTCTTTATTTTCCTGAATTTTTTTGACAATTTTGTCAAACCCCAAACAGACCAAAGGTGAGTTTGGCCGATCTCAGAATGGTGTCAACAAGCTCCTGTAAAAATTTCAGATTTTTTGAACAACCGAGCGAAAAGTTATGCCCGGTTTAAGGAAGGTATGTTTAAAATGACCGAGATGAGACAACCGCTTTGTATCCTTTCTCCTTCGTTTTCTTTTTTTGTTTCTGTTTTTTTTTGACGTAACCGAAGGAGAAAAACAAGGAAGCGGCGTTGACTCGGTTTGTTTTTTTTGTTCTGTTTTTTTGACGTAACCGAAGGAGAAAAATAAGGAAGCGACGTTGACTCGGTTTGTGGTGTTGACTCGGTCTGATGTAACCGAAGGAGAGAAACAAGGAAGATGGTTGCGGCGCGCTAGGGTTTGATGTAACCGAAGGAGAAAAACAAGGAAGATGGTTGTGGCGCGCTAAGGTTTGATGTAACCGAAGGAGAAAAACAAGTAAGAAAGAAGGATGGTGAGAAAAACACAATGCGACCAGCAACAAATGACGCGAAAGCACACAAATTCAACAATGCAGATTATTGAAAGAAGGTGTGAGGCTCAAAAGGGTGCTGGTATAAGGTCTAACCTGAATTTTTATGTGGTTTTGTGGACTGTTGGAGAAAAAAAACACTAGATAAACTCACCGATCAACCTGGAAATTTGATACCACTTGATAGAGCTGGAGTGCCCGATCTTTCGGTGAGTGGGGATAATTCCGATTTGGTGGCAGTAGACCCTCATGATCCGACTACGACGAGCGATCCCGAAGCGCCAATGCAATCGCTGAACCAACTTCCAATGGTTACCGACCTTGCTGATGCGAGATCGGCCTGATCACGAAGATCGTTTCCTGTGCGCAATCGAAGAACAAACAAGAAAAGATGCGAGCAATCTTAATATCACTCGAGGTGGAGTTCTGAATCACAGAGGACAGCACGTATTTGTGCGTGTTCTGGGGTAGCTAAAGCTAGATGTAAAACAAAACTCGAAGAACAAATGAGGCGCAGCTCCTATATAAATAGAGAGAGGGGGCGCAGCCCCTAGGGGCGGCCAACCCTAGGTCGTCCACTATGGGCCGCAGTTGGGCTGGGCGTCTATTCTTCTGGGCCCTCATTCTTCGGTAGCATGACAAAGTTAAGATCTCTGGCATGGGCCCGAGTGATTGGCCTAGCTAGTGAAGGAAGTGGCGCTTGATGTGGAGGTGTTGCTGGTGTAGTCGTACTCATAGTGATGTCCTCATCAGATACTATCACATGGGCGGAGTTCGCTACGCAGTTCAGGAACTATCATATACTAGCTGGACTGATGAAGATTAAGAAGAAAGAATTTCTATCGTTGAAGCAGGGGAGCATGTCAGTCAGCGAGTATCACGATAAGTTCATCCAGATATTCACCTGATGAAGTTGCCGAAGATGAGAGGAAGCAGGAGCACTTTCTTGAAGGACTCAATGGACCTCTGCAGTATGCTGTAGTGGCACATACATTTCCATCATTCAAGAGTCTGCTTGACAAGGCCCTAGCTATTGAACACAAGCATGTTCAGCTGGGAGATTTGAAGAGGAAAGCTATATCCCAGGGTCAGGGAAGCAGCAGTGTTCGTCCTCGCTACAGTTCACCCTAGGGTACACCAGTTTGCACTGGCAGAGGCCAGCGCCTAGCTCAGCATTCACCTCAGGGGACTCCACCGACTCGTCAGGCTACCCTCACTGGCACCCCGACGAAGTTTTCAGGATAGAGTGCAGGCACTACTTGCTACAAGTGTGGGATGACTGGACATTATGCAAATGTTTGCCCACAGAGGATTGATACTACCCCAGTTCAGAACAAACAACAGACTCCAGGATCTAGCAAGGGATTTTCTATTGCTAGGGTTAATCAAGTCAGCGCTGATGTTACTCCGGATGGAGCTGACATTGCACTTGGTATGTTTTACATTAATGCAATTCCTGCAACAATATTATTTATTCTGGTGCTACACATTCATTCATGTCTGCTCGATATGCCAACACAAATGAGTTACCACTGAAAAATATGAAAACACCAATGATAGTAATTACACCTAAAGGGCCTGTTGAGGCCAACCATATGACACATAAATTGACATTGACAATTATGGGAAGAGAATTCGGGGCTACCGCTATAATATTAGAGGCAAGCAGCATAGATCTAATCCTCGGTATGTCATGGCTAAGAAAGGCAAAGGCCATTATACAATGTGGTAGGGGTACTTTAGAACTCACCAGCCCTAAAGGAGAAAGATTTCAAGTTGAAATTGTAGTAACTACCTCTTCCAGACGTGCGATGTTCTTTATAGCTGAGGAGTTTGTTAGTAACAACATCAGTGTGGTTAAGGATTTTTAGGATGTCTTTCCAGGGGAGTTCCAGGGATGCCACCAGATAGGGAAGTGGAGTTTGTCATTGATCTCTTACCTGGGACTACTCCTATTTCTAAACGGTCGTACAGGATGTCCGTGGAAGAATTAAAAGAACTTAAGAAGCAGTTAACGGAGTTACAAGAGGCTGGGTACATTCGTCCGAGTTCCTCACCTTGGGGAGTGCCGGTTCTGTTTGTACAGAAGAAGGATGGATCGCAAAGGATGTGTGTGGATTATAGATCCCTTAATGATGTTACTGTGAAGAACAAATATCCATTACCCCGCATTGAGGATTTATTTGATCAGATGAGAGGTGCTAGGGTATTCTCGAAGATAGATCTCCGATCGGGTTATCACCAAATGAAGATTAGGCCTTCAGATATTCCCAAGACGGCTTTTCTCGACTCGGTATGGATTATATGATTTCACGGTTATGTCATTTGGACTAACTAATGCACCAGCTTATTTTATGAATTTGATGAATAAGGTGTTTATGGAGTATTTGGACAGATTCGTCGTAGTATTCATCGACGATATTCTTATTTATTCCAAGAGTGAGAGAGATCATGAGGAACATCTGAGATTGGTGCTATAGAAGCTATGAGATAATCAACTCTGCGCCATGTATAGTAAATGCAAGTTCTGGATTGACGAGGTGCCATTCCTTGGACATATCATTTCTAATGGAGGGATATCATTGGACCCTGCTAAAACCAAGGAGATAATGGCGTGGAGCATACCCACTACAGTTATGGAGATTCGGAGTTTCTTGGGACTTGCATGATATTATCGGAGATTTATTGAAAGATTCTCTAAGATTGCCAAGCCTATGACCTCGCTTCTAGAGAAGGGAAGAGAGTTTAAGTGGGACGAGAAGTGCCAAGATAGCTTTGATCAATTAAAGATGAGGTTAATGTCACCACCAGTGTTGGTTATGCCAGATCTGTAGAAGGGATTTGACATTTATTGTGATGCATGTGGCCAAGGCTTGGGATGTGTGCTTATGCAAGAAGGACACATGATTGCCTATGTGTTTCGTCAGTTGCGGAAACATGAGTTGAACTATCCCACTCATGACTTAGAACTAGCAGCCGTTGTGCATGCGCTTAAGATATGGAGACATTATATCATGGGAACCAAGTGCCAAGTGTACACGGATCATAAGAGTTTGAAGTATATATTCACTCAGAAGAATCTCAACCTTAGGCAACGCTGTTGGTTGGAGCTTATTAAGAATTTTGATTTGGAGATTCGCTATCACCCAGGCAAGGAGAATTTGGTTGCAGATGCATTGAGTTGGAAGGAACACGTTTATTCAGCTATTGTGGCCCATCTACCTGATGAGATTGTTGAGGATTTCAGGAGACTTAACCTGGGGATAGTTGCTCACACTAAAGGAGTTACTATTGTTGGTGATGCTAAGATACAAGAGATCAAGGATCTTATTACTGAAGGTAGAGGTCCAGAGTTCATGGAGGATGAGCAAGGCACCATATGGTTCAAGGACAGGATATGTGTTCCTGATGTTGATAGCCTTCGTGAGACCATATTAAAGGAAGCCCATGATTCTGATTATTCTATCCATCCTGGTAGCACCAAGATGTATCAGGATTTGAAGCAAAAATACTGGTGGTATGGATTGAAGAGGGATGTGGCTGCACATGTGGCTATGTGCGATGTGTGTCAAAGAGTTAAGGCTGAACACCAGAGGCCAGCTGGACTACTGCATCCCTAAAGATAACCGAGTGGAAGTGGGAAGAGATTGGAATGGATTTCATTACTGGATTGCCTCGCACCTAGAAAGGATATGACTCTATATGGGTGGTTGTGGATAGACTGACCAAAGTGGCTCATTTCATTCCGGTCATGACTACTTATAAAGGCTCTCAGCTGGCAGAGTTATATATGGCTCAGATTGTGTGTTTACATGGAGTACCAAAGAAAATCGTGTCTGATCGAGGTTCACAGTTTACCTCAAGATTCTAGAGAAGCTTACATGATAATATGAATACAAAGTTGAACTTTAGTACAGCCTATCACCCTCAGACTGATGGACAGACTGAAAGGACTAATCAAGTATTGGAAGATATGTTGAGAGCTTGCGCACTTCAGCATGAAGTTGGGATAAAAGTCTACCTTATGCTGAGTTCTCATATAAAAATAGCTACCAGGCCAGTCTGAAGATGTCACCGTTCGAGGCTTTATATGGCAGGAAGTGCAGGACTCCTCTATATTGGGATCAGGTTGGAGAAAGACAGTTCTTTGGGCCTGAGCTTATTCAAGAGGTAGAAGAACAAGTCCGTATAATCCGGGAGAATTTGAGAGTACCTCAAACTAGGCAAAAGAGCTATGCTGATAATAGAAGAAGACCACTGGAGTTTGAGGAAGCTGATCATGTGTAGCTCAAGGTGTCACCACTTCGTGGAATGAGGAGATTTAAAGTTAAGGCAAATTGTCCCCTCGCTTTATTGGACCATTCAGAGTCTTTAGGCGAGTTGGGGAGATGGCATACCAACTCGAGTTACCTGATAATCTATCTGATGTACATAATGTATTCCATGTGTCTCAACTCAAGAAGTGTCTCTGTGTCCCTGAGGAATAGTTACCAACAGAAGAGCTCAGTGTTCAGGGTGATTTGACTTACACGGAATATCCTGTCAAGATTCTTGATACATTGATTCGAGTTACAAGAAATAAAGTGATAAAGATGTGCAAAGGGCAATGGAGTTGTTGGGACCATGCTTCGTCGCCGAAGGTCCTGCAGAAAGAAACAGCTTCGGCTGAAGCTGCTCGTACGTGACGCCGAAGGCATCATTCATGAAGCTTCGGTATTGTAACATATCCGAAGATGAAGGGTCGAACCGACTTAAAGATAGAATGACCTTTTAGCCTATAGGGGTCTGAGTCATTGTTGTAAACTTTTATGAGGGGCATGATTGTAATTCCTCACAGGTTGTGTCCTGTGCCTATAAATAGTGAACAATATTCCTTTACTGTTCACGCATTCCTGTAATTGCTAATGCTTCATTCGGGAATCGTTGTTTGTCAAGGCAAAGGTATAAATGTACCCAAAAACGTTGTATTCAAATACCTTAAATTCATATAATAAGATATGTGAATGATGTTATTTATTTTTGATGTATTTATCTTTAATGCTTTACTTTATTGCGTATCATCTTTACAAGTTTAACTACGAAGGTGAAACCTTCGTAGTATTATGCTCGTGACCTTCGTCCGAAGTTCATTAAATCCTTATGGAAATAATGCTCCGGCGGACGAAGGGCATTAATATTTAACATTTTATGCTGCCTTGTTCTTAATTCATAGCATTTGAGAACAAGTCCCCAACATTGGCGCCCACCTCCGGTGAACTCACTTCCACTTTTTTGAGCTGATGGCTTCGTTCAACAATCAAGCTGGAGCTGCTTCGGCTCTGAAGCTGGTGCTCCCGATAACAGACGGTTCATGCTCAGGGCCAGCCAACAAGAAGCTGAAGAATGAGGCACAGAGAAGGGTACAACATGTTGGGGTGCAAGGACCCTTCATCAAGTCAAGATGGTCTCACATTCCAATTACCTTCTCCCAAGAGGATCTTCAACTCAAGGATTACCCACACAACGATGCTATGGTTATCTCTTGTGTGATTAAAGGATTTCTGGTCCATAATGTTTTAGTTGATACAGGCAGCGCAGCTGATATCATATTTGCTAAGGCCTTCAGACAGATGCAAGAGCCCGAAGACAAAATTCATAATGCCACACATCCCCTTTGCGGCTTCGGAGGAAGGCATATTGTAGCACTCGGCAAAATCACAATGACAGTGACCTTCGGATTTATCAACAACACAAGGACTGAACAAGTTGTGTTTGATATTGTTGACATGGAATACCCTTACAATGCAATCATTGATCGTGGTACTCTTAATGCCTTCGAAGCAATTCTTCAACCAGCTTATCTTTGCATGAAGATACCTTCGGACCAAGGGCCCATTTCTATTCATGGAAGTCAGGAAGTTGCCAAAAGGGCCGAAGGAAATTGGACAGACTCAAAAGCAATCCATAATATAGATGGAGCCGAAGCTTGTGAGCAATACAAGTTCAGAAGAGAAAAAGCTGCTTCGGCTGATCAGCCGAAGCCCATGCTCTCATGTGAGGATATAGCAGAGCAGAAGGTGCTATTGGGATCTCAACTGTCCGAGGAACAGGAAAAAACCTTGATAAGGTTTTTGTTCAACAATAAAGATGTTTTTGCTTGGTCAGCTAACGATCTCTGTGGCGTCAACAGGGATGTTATTGAACACTCGCTCAATGTTGATCCATCTTTCAGACCCAGAAAGCAGAGGCTTCGGAAGATGTCTGATGACAAGGCCGAAGGTGCTCGAAATGAAGTAAAAAGACTCCTCAGCGCCGGAGTTATCAGAGAGGTAAAATACCCAGAATGGTTGGCTAACACTGTTATGGTGAAGAAGGCCAATGGTAAATGCAGAATGTGTATCGATTTTACTGATCTCAACAAGGCCTGTCCGAAGGACAAGTTTCCATTGCCAAGGATAGATTCCCTAGTCGATGCAGCAGCTTCATCAGAGCTTATGAGTCTGCTGGATTGCTATTCAGGCTATCACCAAATTTGGATGAAGAAGGAGGATGAACCGAAAACCAGCTTCATAACCCCTAGTGGAACGTATTGTTATCTTCGGATGCCTGAGGGGCTTAAGAATGCTGGAGGAAGCTTCAGCAGAATGACAGCGAAGGTTCTTCATTCCCAGATAGGCAGAAATGTGCTAACTTATGTTGATGATATCATTGTGAAAAGCACGAAGCAAGATAATCACATTGCTGATCTGCAGGAGACCTTCGCTAATTTTAGACAGGCTGGTTTAAAGTTGAACCCAGAAAAATGTGTCTTCGGAGTAAAGAAAGGAAAATTTCTTGGCTGTCTAGTCTCAACAAAAGGGATTGAAGCTAATCCAAACAAAATCGAAGCTATCCTTCGAATCGAGCCACCAAGTACAAAGAAGGGGGCTCAAAGATTGACAGGAAGACTGGCATCTCTCAACAGATTTATATCTAGATCAGCAGAGAGAAACTTACCATTTTTTGAAGTACTGAAATCAGCTGAAGTTTTTAAATGGGGACCAGTTTAGCAGAAAGCCTTCGAAGAGCTGAAGCAATATTTAATAGACCTAACAACACTAACTCCACCAACGCCAGGGGCTCCTCTGTTATTATATGTGGCAGCTTCGCACTCAGCGGTAAGTGCAGCACTCGTCCAGGAGAAGCTTGAAGGCCAAGTCAAAAAGCAAGCCCCAATATACTTCGTATCAGAAGTTCTGAGTCTATCAAAGAAAAATTATACGGAATTGGAGAAAGTACTGTATGCTGTTTTGATGGCCTCCAGGAAGCTTCGGCATTATTTTCAAGCTTACAATATAATTGTTCCTTCTTCACAACCATTGAAGGACATCATGAGAAATCGAGAAGCTACTGGAAGGATTGGAAAATGGGCTGCAGAGCTCAATGAATTTTGCATTGATTATGTGCATAGGTCTTTGATTCAATCCCAAGCGTTGGCAGACTTCATTGCTGACTGGACGCCAGGAGCTCAAGAGGAAGAAACGAATAAAGATGCCGAAGTATGGACAGTGTTTTGCGATGGGTCTTGGGGAACCTTCGGAGCAGGAGCAGCTGTTGTGTTGGTTTCACCTTCCAAAGTTAAAACTTGTTATGCGACAAGACTTGATTTCAGTTGCACAAACAATATTGCTGAGTACGAAGCTGTGCTTTTGGGTCTTCGGAAGTTAAAGGCAATGGGAATCAGAAGGGCCATCCTTAAAACTGATTCCCAAGTTATTTCTGGTCATATTGACAAAAGCTACAAAGCAAGAGATCCGAAGCTTGAAAAATATTTAGATACAGTCCGAAGGATTGAGGCTTCCTTCGAAGGATTTTCTGTTAAAAATATTCCTCGTGGAGAAAATGAATATGCTGATCTACTAGCCAAGTCAGCAGCACAGGGGCTGCCCTTACCTTCGGAAGTATTTTTCAAAACAATAAAAGCACCTTCGGTTGAGCTTCTTGAAAGAGCAGTCCTCAACATATCCCCTGTTTATAGTGAAGATTGGAGAACTGAGATCATCTCTTTTCTTCAGAGCAATTTTCTTTTAGATGACGAAGCTTATAACAGGAGGATAGAAGCAAGAGCTCGACCATATGTCATAATAGAAGGGGAATTGTACAAGCGGGGGGTATGTTCCCCGTTACTCAAGTGTTTATCCAGAGCCGAAGGCATAGAATTGATGAAGGAAATACACGCAGGCCTGTGTGGATCTCACATTGGATCTAGGCCTCTGCTCGGAAAAGTCTTTCGTCAAGGATTTTATTGGCCAAAAGCAGCTTCGGATGCAGCGGATTTAGTTCAAAAATGCGAAGGTTGTCAGAAATGTGCAAGAGATCAGAAACAACCATCGTCTTTAACTCAATTAATACAACCCACTTGGCCGTTGCAAAGGTGGGACCTTGATTTGCTAGGTCCATTACCACCAGCACAGGGGAATTTAAAATATGTTGTAGTGGCAGTGGAATATTTTTCTAAGTGGATTGAGGCAAAGCCTTTAGCCACAATCACTTTGGTTACCATTCAAAAAATTTTCTGGCAAAATATTGTTTGTCGCTTCGGAGTGCCGAAGGCCATTACTGTGGACAATGGGACACAGTTTGATTCTGAAGCTTTCAGAGAATTTTGTGATCAAATTGGCACGAAGATCCATTTTGCATCAGTTCGACATCCGGAGTCAAACGGACTTGTTGAAAGAGCTAATGGGATCATAATGACAGGGATAATGAAGCTAATCTTCAATCAGCCCAGGGGAAAGTGGCCAGAAGAATTAATCAAAGTGGTGTGGAGCCATAACACAACAGTGTCAAGATCAACAGGTTTTACGCCATTCAAACTATTGTTTGGTGACGAAGCAATAACCCCGGAAGAAGCCAAAGCAGGATCAATAAGAACAGTAGCTTCGGCAGAAGGTGAAGATGCAGTTGATCACTCTGTGGAAAAAGATGCTATAGAAGGGATCAGGCTTCAAGCTGTGGAAAACATCAACAAATATCAAGCTGAAACAATAAAATGGCGTGACAGAAAAGTTAGGCTGAAGAACATTGAGCCAGGACACTTGGTGCTTCGAAGAATAGCCAACCCTGAGACAATAGGCAAATTACAGCTGAAGTGGGAAGGACCTTTTTTGGTAGCATCTTTGTCAAGACCCGGTTCCTATAGATTGAAGGATATGGACGGCAACGACATTCCTAGATCATGGAACGCGGATGAGCTTCGGCGATATTATGTTTAGTTTGATGTAATTTCCTTTTTTCTATTCTTTTTTGTGGCACCCTTTTCCTTTTCAAAGGGGGAGAAAGGTTTTTAATGGGGCCACAACATGTAATTTTATTTATTTCAATTCTATAAGAGTGATATCCCCCTGAAATGTAAATGTAAATGCAAAGAAAAAAGAAAAGAAAACAGGGAGAAGCTCAAAAGTCGTTCCTAAGGGAATGCAGGGCTTACAGCGAAAAATAAACGCCGATTCCGCTGAAAGTAAAATGCGAAGAAGCTCCTAAGGGAGGCTTACAGCGAAAAATAAACGCTGATTCTGCTGAAAGTAAAAGGCGAAGAAGCTCCTAAGGGAGGCTTACAGCGAAAAGTCAACGCTGATACACCGAAAAGTAAACGGTGAAGCCAAAAAGTAAACGGCCAAAAGATTTGAATCATTCCCAAGGGGATGAAGGGCTATGATTATGGTTTTTGAATATGTGTTTTGATATTCATTTGCACGATACATTACATCATGTCATTTGCATTCATAAACATTCATTTAGACATATATAGAATCATCATCATACCATACAAAAAAGACAGATGCTTCGGCAATGAGCAAAAATTTCGAAGAAAGAGAAAATTTTTCGTGCTTCGTTGTGTACGAAAAGAAGGGAAGGTGTTTTTCGCCTTCGGCTCAAAAAGAGAAGTTTCGTCCACATCGAAGCAGATTGTACACAGATAAAGGAGACAGAATATATTACAAGGTATGTACAAATTTACATAAGTTTTTTTCCATAATGATATTACAAAGATCCCTTCAGAATTTTTTGTAGGAAAGTCTATTATAGCAACTATCAAGCTTCAGCTTCGTCATACTTCAGCTTCGTCATCCTGCACATATTAAGGAGCAGAATAAGAATGGTGCAAATTTCAAGGAGAAGGTAAAAGTAACAAATATAAGTTTTTACCAGCTTAAGGTGACTTCGAGCTTCGTCACCAGCCATCCTTCGCCCGCCATTTACCCAAATCTGGGTCATAAATCTATTTCCGATGTTTCGGGCTAGGCTCGGGATATCAATCAAGTCTGTTGCTGACAAGCTAAAGTTTGGTCTATTCACAATTTTTCCATGAGTACAGCCAGCCTTCAGAAAAGCGGCAGCTGTGCCTCGAGAAGCTACCAGGGCGCAGAAATCGACATGCCCACCAATAACTTCGTCAAGAGCATCAACCTCGCCTTCAATATGTTCCAAGGTGCTGGGCAGGTTTTCGGCTGAAGGTGAAAATTTTTCAGAACTGGCTCCGATAGAGTGAAATACGTCCTTCAGCCGCTGCACGCATCGACTGCCGAAATTTAGACATTTCTCTTGGAGATCCTTCAATGATTTTTGCAAATTTGAATTTTTCTCGACCTCAGTCTTGAGACTTGCTTCAAGCTTCTCCTTTTCTTGCTCATATTTTTCCGATTTTTTGAGTAATTCACTCTTTAAACTGTCATTTTCGGCTTGGACCTCAGCCAAGGAGCCTTCCATAGACTGAATAATAAAGTCTTTCTTTTCTAAAGCACCTTCGTGTTCTTTAGCCATAATTTCAAGATCTTGAATGGCGAAGTCCTTCTTCTTCAGAACAGCTTCATAGTTTTCAACTTTTTCTTCTAAATCTTTGATGATGGCTTTGTTCTTCTCCTCTTCAAGATCTTGTTGCATTTTCAGCACTTTACTTAATAATATACTCTGCCAAAACAACCTTCGTCAGAGAAAGACATAAATAATAATAATAATAAAATAATAATAATATTTTTACCTTAAAATTCGCGTAGAGCAAGCTGCCAGCGACATGATGTCGCTGGTACCTGCAGAGGTCTGCTTCTATCTTCGGCAAGCCAACGCTTTTGGATAGGGTTCTAACAATTTTGGCCTCGGTGCGGTTCCGAAGGCATCTTAGCTTCCCTTCGTTGACCCCACCAAATAGCATAGCCCCTAATTTATATCCGCAAGATATGGCATATTTTTTCAACTCTTCTTTCTCGGCGTCTGTTAACTCTTGTCCAAGCAAATCTTGAAAGTTAAAATCTCTTTCCTCCGAAATTTCATCAATCTGCTCTTTCCCCTTTTTAGTTGCCGTGTTCACCGCAGCCATAACAGCTTCTTCTTCAGCCATTTTCAGGAGTATATTGTCAATAACCTCAAGTGTGGTTTCCAGGTTCGACTCTTCGGTGGTCCTGGCTTCGGCCCCGGGAGCCTCGGCTTCCGCCCCAGTAACTTCGGCTTCGCCGGTTTCAGCTTCAGTGGTTTCCACTCCGATAGCTTCGGATGTGGCGCCTTCGGCTTTGGCAGTCTCAGCAAAGATAATTTTTGACACTGTCGCCGGTGGCGGTGTCTGATGGATCACATCTGTCACTTGAATGATTCTCCGTTTTTTCGGCTTCGCAGGACTTTCTGCTGCCGAAGGTTTTTTGTCCTTCTGAAAAAACTTTGTCAGTTCCGGTGCCAACGGACTTAGCTTGACAGGCAAAGATTCAGTCATTACCTTCAAAATTTCTTCTACTTCGGCAGTAGAATGTGTCACAGACACTTCCTCATCTCGGACCAATCTCTCTGGTTCTGGAGATGCAGGCTTCGGAGATGCAGCTTTTCTCTTTCTTGGAGCAACTACTTTCGGTTCAAGCTTTTCTTTCTTCTTTTTTGATTGATCTTCGTCGTCTTTAATTAAAGTGCTAGCCACTCGTTTTCTTTTCTACCCTTCGGCACCCTTGTCTAGCCGTTCGTAGTCAGGGTATTCAAAGCCTATAGCATCAAGCACTCTGTTTAGCCTTCGTTTCGGCCGGGTGCCGAAGGCTGCTGTCATCAATTGATCTTCTTTTTTAGAATAATTCCCAAGAATTTCAGTACTCATTACTTCGATTGTTTCGAGCCATTCTTGGCAGGGTGCTTTAAAATACTTCTTGAACTTATAGTGGTAGGGCAGGCGGACAAGTTCCCCCTCTTTCTTCTCTCTTTTGAGCTTCGGCATAGCCCATTCCTTCATAGTTGGAAATATTTTGAACGACAGAAATTCCTGCACAAGATCTCTAGTGCCAATGTGCTCAGAAATAATCCTGAATTCAGCCAATGCGATTTGAGTTGGACCCTCTGGTGTCATATTGCAGTGGGGTCTGGTCTCTCCGAAGATCAATTCAAGCAGACTCTGTACTAGCTTCTCCTTGTCATCGTCAACTTTGACGTAGAACCATTCCGATTTCCAGCCTGTCGGCCACTTGCTTCGATAGCTGATCACAGGAAATTTTGTAGTCTTCCGATAGGCAAAATTATAACAACCAAAATTTTCATGTAGCCCATCCTTTCTGGCTTTAGTTTGATAATGTAACTCGTGTACCCGGCAGAAACCTTCAGCGAATGGCTCCACCCCCTGGCTTCGGAGAGCCCAAATGTAAACACTAAGTCTAACAATAGCATTAGGAGTTAGTTGATGAAAATAGATACCAAACTTCTTTAGCACATCAGCAATCATCCTATTCAAAGGAAATCTCAAACCAGCTTTGAGGAAACTCTTGAAAATCACTATTTCATCTTTCTGTGGCTTCGGGGTAGTTTCTTCTCCACCGAAGCGAATCACCTTTTTCTCATCTTCGCTAAAGTAACCCGACTTTACCATCTTCTGGAAATCAGCCTTAGAGATGGTTGACTTTCCAAAATCCAGGTGGCTAGGCTTGCTTGGTATTGCGATATTGTGATCATCTTCAGAATCAGTCTCTTCAATATCTGCCTGTTCTACTTCGGCAGCAGGGGTGTTCTACGATGTCACCAATCCAGATCGCCTCATTGCTTCCGAGATAGGGACAGTTTCCGCAGCTTCGGATTCGTCTCCTTCGCCCTCAGCTCTAGCAGTAGAGTGCACTCTGGCCATTTGATTTTGAATATCTTGAAAATTGCTCGAAAATTAATAACCTTTCTCCTGAAGCCCTTCTTCTGACGAAGCAGACGCTAAACCGGAGCTTCGTTTGAATGCGAAAGTCAAGCTTCGCTATGGTTAAAAATTTTGGCAGCAAAACAGTGCAATAGCAATGAATGCTGTGGTAACTTCACACCTACCCGTCTGTTTATATAGTGCTGCAGGAAAGAAGGTGAATCGTCAGGATTTTTACACCAAGCAAACAGTTGCTCGCACCCGCTGAACGGTGGGCCGCAAAAACCAGAATAGTGAACCTACATGGTGGAACCGCTACGCGCTCGAAAACTGTATCGTTTCTCGACAACAAGCTCAGGGAAGGTGTTTTTCGGACCTTCGGCTTCCTGAAGCCTAAGAGACTTTTTTCACGGATCAAGCTCGTTACGAAAAACGATCTAGCACCGCGAAGGGGCTACTGTTGGGACCATGCTTCTTCGCCGAAGGTCCTGCAGAAAGAAACAGCTTCGGCTGAAGCTGCTCGTACGTGACGCCGAAGGCATCATTCATGAAGCTTCGGTATTGTAACATATCCGAAGATGAAGGGTCGAACCGACTTAAAGATAGGATGACCTTTTAGCCTATAGGGGTCTGAGTCATTGTTATAAACTTTTATGAGGGGCATGATTGTAATTCCTCACAGGCTGTGTCCTGTGCCTATAAATAGTGAACAGTATTCCTTTACTGTTCACGCATTCCTGTAATTGCTAACGCTTCATTCAGGAATCGTTGTTTGTCAAGGCAAAGGTATAAATGTACCCAAAAACGTTGTATTCAAATATCTTAAATTCATATAATAAGATATGTGAATGATGTTATTTATTTTTGATGTATTTATCTTTAATGCTTTACTTTATTGCGTATCATCTTTACAAGTTTAACTACGAAGGTGAAACCTTCGTAGTATTATGCTCGTGACATTCGTCCGAAGTTCATTAAATCCTTATAGAAATAATGCTCCGGCGGACGAAGGGCATTAATATTTAACATTTTATGCTGCCTTGTTCTTAATTCATAGCATTTGAGAACAAGTCCCCAACAGGAGTCATCATGGAGAAGATGAAGCTACTTGGGAAAGAGAAGAAGAGCTTCGCATAGATTTTCCCCATCTTTTCCCTAGTTCTTCCTAAATCTCGAGGACGAGATTCTTTTTAAGGGGGGTAGGATTTGTAATACCCAATTTGTAATTTATAAGAGATAATATAAAAGGAGACATAATTTCACTTCATCTATATGTGAGTTTGACCTTTATGTGTCATCACATGTGAACACCATATGTAAAAACAAATAATTAATAAGATAAATGCCACTAAATCTTGCATCATGCTGAGTTTTCACTTTGTGTGCATTTTGTTACAATATAAAATAATGTAAAAAGACAAATAGTAGTACTCAAATTGGAAGTAAGACTTAAATTGGAATGTTGGAAATAGAGGAGAGAAAGGAATATTATTCAATATAAAATAATATTATAATTAAATAACTTCACCATATGTGGGTATGACCAAATTGCATGGTTAACACGAATTTGAATTAGCACCTAAGTTAAATTCAGCATTTGAATTCAAATGAATTAGGAATAAAAAAAGGAAACAGAAAATAAAAACAAAAGAAAAAAGAGAAAAAATCACCTGGGCCTCGGATCCTCCATTTGGCCCACCAGGAAACCCCTCTACGCCAGCCCAAATCAACTCCGCAGGCGGGACCTGGCGCCTGGGGTCCACAACTCGGTCGCTTACCATGCGCGAAGGGATGCCACCGTGGGACTGGCAACTAGGTCCGCTCGGTCAGCTCCAACGCCTTCTCTACGACCGCGCCGCGTGGAGGGAGGATTCAATGACGTGCGCGAGATCGTCGGCGGCCATTGCGGAATCCCCGGACCGACCCACCTCTCTGGCGGCCATAAAGCGCGACCCTTAACCCTAACTGACCCTTACTCCTTTTGGTCGCACCCCAGTTTCTCGCCACCAGAGCTTAGAACCAACCGAGCGCCATCGCTGCGGCGAACTAAGTCCCGGAGTGGAGGAACTCGGCCACGATTGTGACCTGGGCAATTCTCGGAGCTTTGCGGGCGATTCTGTGAAGGAAGCAGAGGCCGTACGCCAGGAATTGGGGTGGAATTTCTCACCGGTGGGCGGGTTTCACCTTGCAGCCGCAACTCCTCGTCGGGAATACACAACACCGCACAATCCTTGGTAATAAACTCATCCCCGTGCTCAGTGTACCACTCGCAATATGTAGCTAGGCCGATTTAGAAAATGGACGTTCGAGTGCTCGGATTGGATCTCCGGTCACGGGCGCCACCGCATGGGGTTTCTCTCCGTCGTGGCAGTGTGGCGAGGTGGAAGAACGCGCCCTGACGTTGGTTTCGTAGTGAACGGCTGAGATTAGGTCCAGCGTACCATTTCGGCCGAGCGCGTAGCGACCATAGATCCAAGATCCGAGGGGTGTGCGTCGCTCTCAGTTATGTAGAGCGCGGTCCATTGATCGCAGATCGTGAGGCTAGCGTTGCGTACTGGTTCGGGTTGAATCCGGATCTAATCCGAACCGTTCGTTTCAGATCCAGTGGCTATGGAAATCTTGTATCCGTTCAGTTAGGGAGTTTTGTAGCTGAGTCCCTGTACTTTAAGGAAACTAACCCGCGGTCCATGAACCCTATTCGCTGAGTCTAGGAGATCTTGCGGGTTTGCCCCTGTGTTCCTGTTAATTGAGGCCCAATCCAGAAAACTCGAGAACCAGAGAAAACAAATAGAAAATAGATTTTTAATATAAAAATATGTGCTAGAATTTGTATAATTCATAGAAAATTCATACGAACTCTAAATTACTCCATTCCAGTTTCTAAAATTTTGTAATATTATTGTTTATCACTTAGAGTCTCTATTTTGACATGAAAACAGTAAGAAAAATAATTTCTCACATAATCCTATTTCAAGCACATAAAACCTTTGGAAATTCATAACTTAAAATCTATAACTCCAAAATTAATGATTCTTGTTCGTAGGATTTTATTTTAATGTGTAGATTATTATTATGTATTTTGTTTACATGTTTGGTGTGATGTTAATTTTCTCTATATATTGTGCTTGTTTGTATTGTGGCTGAGGATCCTGGTGCCCAGCAGATAGAAGTTGCTGAGCAGGAGCTCATTGAAGGCAAGTGTGCCCTTGGCCACTTTTTACCCAATAATGTTCTTTAAATATCACGTATTCATGCATAGGTTTAATTCTGATGGGACCCAATAGGTCACCCTAGACTGTTATTCCATTTTACCTTGTTATCCCAGAATCAGTTGGGTAGTTTTGCTATTGCTTTACATGGTTTTGGGATAATATTTCATTATATCCATGTTCCAATTATTTTGTTATTCTATTTATGTTCATGTCAAGATCATTAATGTTAATTGGAACATGGAGCTTAACTTGAGAAACACGTGCCACCAGAAGGGTGGAATGGGACGCCCTTGCCTGACTAATTAAGAAAGCTAGTGGAAGACTACCTTACCCGAGAGGGGCAAGGGCAGTAGGGGAGTTGCATGCAAGGAGGTTCCCGGGTTGATTTTGCTGCGATGGCGATCAGACGAGGGATTCTTGCAAGTGCTCTTCCCATAACTGTAGCGGGTTTTCGGAAGCTAGTGGAACTTTGTAAAGGCCTCGTAGTGTTGCCCTGCCTCGCTTCCTCGGTAGAGGTGTATGGGAGTCGCGATCCCTTGGCAAATGGGTAACATGACTTGTGGTTACAGGGTACAACCTCTGAAGAGTGTAAAACTGGTATACTAGCCGTGCTCGCGGTCATGAGCAGCTTAGGACTCTCGCATGATTAATTTATGTAACTTAAATTCAATTTGTCATTTGCATCACATGGGATTATTTATTAATTTTGTTCTATTACTTTTATTAAGGTTTGGTATTTACTTACATCTAGTAACTTCTAATAAAATTTTGGCCAACTGATTAAAAGCAATGCTCAGCTTTAACCCCTATTATTGATTAGCCTTACACATCACATGAACTCCCACCTTTGGTGAGTTCATGCCCACTGGTTTCCCCACAACTTGTTGGGCTATGATCATGTGTGAGCTCACCCTTGCTATCTCACACCCCCCCACAGGAGAAGAACAGGTGGTTTAGGAGGAGCCACACAGCGAGGAGTTTGATCTGATCTAGGTGGCGTTTCCTAGTTGACTTATTGGCGCCAAGGATGATCCTTAGTTTGTTTTATATTTATCTTTTACTTTGTAATAAGACTTCTGCTATGTAATAAATACTCTAATGTTATTGTGACATATATCTCTATACATTTTGTTATTATATACGTTGTCTTGTTTGGCGCATGTATGAGATGGACCCGGATTTGTCCCTTAAATCCGGATGTGACATACGGTGATCTCGGGTGACCTCTGGCTTGGACGAGAGTTAGGGCGTGGGAGGGGATACAGCTAAGGTCGTGGGGGCATGTATAGGCGGGGCGAGGCACAGGCGCGCGGGGATGGGCGACCGTGCGTGGGGGCGCACGCTGTCGCGGCCAATCCACGCTCGGCTGGCCTAACATGGCGTCGAGCACGTGGCTCTTTGCTTCTGCCCGAGTTTAAACGTCCATATGTTGCAAATATTCTCGTATTTGGGCATGATCACTATACAAGATATGTTCCCCCGACGTAGCTTTGTCGTTTATGTGTGGAAGTCGAGAGGTTTTGGGTCATGTATAGTGAGTTGTCATGTCACTAAGATGTCAGTGTCTCATGGCCGCGTCCCGAGGTAAATCCATGCCAACTTTATTTCAAACTGCTGAGAATTGCTCCCAAACTTTGCCAGGTGTGTTCAAGGTAGTTTGGCGCCACTTTGATATTTGGACCAAGCGGATTTGAGTTTTTGAATTATGAGAACACAGCTGATCTTTGTGAAGAGGTCAGATTTCAGAATTCTGAATTTTCTGAATTTCCCATAGAGGCTTTACTTAAGGGGCTATTTTGGGAATTTTGCAAAACCCCTTTGATAAATCTTCCTTACTACATTTTGTAGCTTATTTAGTGTACTATAACTTCGTTAATTGGTCCACATTAAGATTTTATATTTTTCATAGTCGTTTCACTAAATTCCCTTTTGTGCTCAAATGACCTAATTTGGGTAGTGTTAGGGTTTTGAATAATTTTCTCACTTGAGGTGCATGATGTGTTTAGAGTATGGTTCCGGAGATGAAAAATACTTAACTTAGGTTTTAATTCCTTAATTTTGGGTGTCTCTTGCTTAATTAAAATCACATGTGATAATGGTCACAAGTTGGGTACTGGGGAAAACCCTGAGTGACACTGAGGTGTTACATAAATGCACCTGGGCTTGCCTTGTGTTGCAGGAGGTTCTGGGTCTGTTCCATAGATGTTGAAGTACAAGTTATTTTCAGCTGGTGGATCCTCAGCTTGAGGCGCAACTTCTTCTTCAACTATAATCTCTTCCTCGTTTTCAATACACGACAATACATTTACATGAATGCTCATGTGATGTTATGAGTATGCAGTTACATAATAGGAACATACTAAGTTGTATCTTGAATACAACTTTCCTTCACAGTACACACTAACCATTAGGGCTTCCTAAGTTAATATTCTTTTAGGGTTAAGTAAATTAACACTAGAAGGCTAGTTATTAGATTTGTGACCAAACAATGTCCAAATCATTTCAAATTTTACTCAAGGCCTTCAATCATCATACTAAGCCTACCCAAAAAGTTTCACTATTTTTGGAGCTACTAAATTATTTCTAAAATTCTAAAAGGCTTGGTTTAAACACCTTTAAAGGCTACATAATTATAGGTTTGAAATAAAAATCTTGGAACTATTTTTATTAAATACTAGATAATTTTAGGAGCCTAGCAAAATTGGTCTCATAATTTTACCATTTTTCTAGTATTTTATAAATTTTCCAAGTCTGGCAGTAAAAAGAAAAGGAAAAACTATGAACAGTACTGGGCCAATTTTGGCCCAAACCGGCCCGCGATAAGAGAAATGTGCGTGCGCCCGCGCGAAACTTTCGCACAGTGCCCCCTGGTTATTCGAATAATCTCAGGCCAACCCAGTGCACTGTTTTCTGAGTCACTGACAATTTTCACTTAAACCCTCCCCTTCTTTCTCCTTCACCCGACCAGGTCCCCAACCATGGACGGCGGAGCGACTACACTGGTGAACTTGTACCGGCCGTTATTCCCTATAATCCCTGCTCGAATTTGTTCTACACCTAATTCCTCCCTTGGCGCTCCACTGGGGATCAACAATTAAGCACGAACGCCATCCTAGAACTCGGTCTACAGGCACCCGCGGATTAGAGCCTTCCCAGGCCTGTTCCCAATGACACAGCGCGATAGAGTTCAATCGGCTAAGCCGATGAGCATCACAAGGATACGAGGGTGTTGAAACATGGACAAGAAGGACGAGGACAGACCTGTGGGTGGCTGGCCACGACACGGTGTCTCACGGTGGTGCGGCAAACCAATTTGGGGAAAAATCAAATTCGGGCGCTACGGTGCACGAGAGGGGCTAGCTGGGGGTGGGTTGGACATGTAACAAGGAGGCGGAGCAGGGGGTCATCATGAATTTTGGATTGGGATCAACTTCACCGTGGCCGGGATATTTTTACAGTGGTCTGCTCTCCGTGGCACGCGAGAGGGGAATGGTTCAGGGATGGCAACCGGTTGCTTGCCACGACCACAACCATACGGGGAAGCAGGCGACTACGTGCCTTTCACTGTGACCATGGTGAGCATTGGCGGCGATATTTCAGTGACCGCACGGCAAGTGGGCAAGGAGGTGATCCAGCTCAGGCCTAAGTTCTCCTCACCCAAGATCTTTTCACCCGCCACTGTTATCCACTTCACCCAGGCACGAATCGTGGCGGCCGGCGTGAATCGCAGCGCGGAGATCATCGACGACGACATATTCACTGAATCAGTGATCTTCTTCAGGTCACTGTACCATCGTGATTACATTCAGTTTGCCTGACAGAGCATTTTCAGAGGTGTTTTTCTTCAATTTCTAGGTGATGAGCTACTGACCTGATTACATCAAAGTTACTCACCTATATACCGGCTTCAAATTGATCATAGGAACCCTGGTCATTTGCCCACTCAATCAAGCTCAAATTGGCTCCAAAGTTCATCAGGGTTCACTATTAGTTAGATTTCAGTCTTCAGTGGAGACTGACAGCCCAATTTTAGCTCCATTTTTCTCCAATTTCCATACAGTTCCAAGGCTTAGTCACTTAATCAAACTTGAATTACTATCATATCTCTACCATTTTGTTGTAATGACTTAGGGCAAAATCTCCATGGATTAAGAGATACAAGGGCATAAACTTGGCCCAATGTCACTGATTTCAGAGTTTAAACCATAGGATGCCATTGGGCCTTTTTGCAAATTACTTCAGTTTGCTGCACATCACTTGAAAATCTTCCAATGTAAAAGTTGTTTAGTTTTTGATACTCTACCACTTTGATATATGCACTTTGGTCCAAAAGTGTATAGAAATTGAAATCATCTTATATGGCACAAATTAGGCTTTCCAGGGTTTCAATTAGGGTTTGGAGTGTTCTAGGGTTTATGTGCCACTCAATTTCTCCAAGTTTAGTCTCTTATGAGCATTTCAACTATCCTTTGAGACAAAACTCAAGTTGTCATCATACACACCCCCATACCTCTATCCCTTGGTTAAGTACCCTATTCTAGAGTTAAGAAGCACTTCAAGTCATCACATCACAACTTGTTTTGAAGTTTAGCCTAGTGGATGCATTCTAGGTAAAAAACATAATGACATGTCAATGCATATGATGATAGAGCTAGAGTGCCCGATCTTTCAGTGAGTGGAGATAATTCTGATTTGGTGGAAGTAGACCCTCACGATCCGACTACGACGAGCGAACCCGAAGCGCCAATGCAATCGCTGAACCAACTCCCAATGGTTACCGACCTTGCTGCTGCGAGATCGGCCTGATCACGAAGATCGTTTCCTATGCGCAATCGAAGAACGAACAAGAAAAAGATGCGAGCAATCTTAATATCACTCGAGGTGGAGTTCCGAATCACAGAGGACAGCACGTATTTGTGCGTGTTCTGGGGTAGCTAAAGCTAGATCTAAAACAAAACTCGAAAAATAAAGGAGGCGCGGCTCCTGGATAAATAGAGAGGGGGCACAGCCCCTAGGGGCGGCCAACCCTAGGACGTCCATTATGGGCCGCAGTTGGGCTGGTTGTCTATTCTTCTGGGCCTTCGTTTTTTAACAGCATGATGTAGTTCAATTCTCTTGCACGGGCCCGAGTCACTGGCCCAGTGGAAGGGGTGGCGCCTGGACTGGGGAAGATGGTGCCTGGGCTAGAGAAGGTGCTGCTGGTGTAGATGTGCTCGTGTTGGTGTTGATGTCCTCATCATCCTCCCCTTCTTGAACTGAAGTCGTCCTCGACGGCAACTCCTCATCTTCTCCCTCATACGGTTTCAAATCTGCAACATTAAAACTAGTGGAAATACCAAACTCCACAGGCAGGTCAAGGATATAAGCATTAGCATTAATCTTGGTTAGTATCTTAAAAGGACCAGCAGCACGAGGCATCAATTTAGAACGGCGCAAAGTAGGAAAACGATCCTGTCTCAAATGCAACCAAACCATATCACCAGGTTCAAAAGTAACTAGTTTTCGGCCTTTACTACCAGTAATATGATATTTAGCATTAGCAGCAGCAATGTTTTGTTGAGTTTGTTCATGGAGATTAATCATTTGTTCAACATGTGCAAGAGCATCTATGTGTGGGGCGTCCGCAGCATCATGCGAAAACAAAGCAATAGGCGCCTTAGGAATGTAACCATAAATAATTTGAAAAGGGCACATCTTTGTAGAAGAATGTGTTGCATGATTATAAGCAAACTCAACATGAGGCAAGCAATCCTCCCAACGTTTCAAATTTTTGTCTAAAACAGCCCTAAGCATGGTAGACAAAGTTCGATTAACTACCTCAGTTTGACCATCAGTTTGAGGGTGACAAGTGGTGCTAAACAGCAATTTAGTTCCCAATTTATTCCACAGAGATCTCCAAAAATGACTCAGAAACTTAGCATCACGATCCGAGACTATTGTATTGGGAATACCGTGCAAACGAATAATCTCTCTAAAAAACAATTCAGCAACATTGCTAGCATCATCAGTCTTATGACAAGGTATGAAATGAGCCATTTTGGAGAATCGATCAACAACCACAAAAATGCTATCCCTCCCCTTCTTAGTTCTAGGCAATCCCAAAACAAAATCCATCGAAATATCACTCCAAGGGGAAGTAGGAACAGGCAAAGGCATATACAAACCATGGTTATTCAACCGTGACTTAGCTTTCTGACAAGTAGTGCAGCGTGCAACAAGGCGCTCAACATCAGCGCGCATCCGAGGCCAAAAGAAGTGGGCAGCCAACACCTCATGTGATGTAGCTGAGGTGCCCGATCTTTTGGCGAGAGGAGACAATTCCGATTTGGCGGAAGATGACCCTTGTGATCCGACTACGACGAGCAAGCCCGAGGCACCAATGCAATCGCTGAACCAACTCCCTGTGGTTACCGACCTTGCTGATGCGAGATCGGCCTGATCACGAAGATCGTTTCCTGTGCGCAATCGAAGAACGAACAAGAAAAAGATGCGAGCAATCTAATCTATTACTCGAGGGTGGAGTTCTGAATACACGAAGACAGCACAGATTTGTGCGTGTTCGAGAGTAGCTAAGGCTAACGTAAAACAAAACTCAAGAAACAAAGGAGGCGCAGCTCCTGTTTAAATAGAGAGGGGGCGCAGCCCCTAGGGGCGGCCAACCCTAGGTCGTCCACTATGGGCCGCAGTTGGGCTGGTCGTCTATTCTTCTGGGCCCTCATTCTTTAGTACAATGACGAAGTTAAGATCTCTGGCACGGGCCCGAGTGATTGGCCCAGCTAATGAAGGAAGTGGCGCTTGATGTTGAGGTGCTGCTGGTGTAGTCGTACTCATAGTGATGTCCTCATCATCATGTGTCTTGTAGACGCCAAAGTGCCCCATGAGACCGCCTCCATGTGCTTCCTGTAACAACAAAAGACGAACCGAGCTAGCTGGAACACACAACTTGTTAGCGCGAAACAGGAACCCATCTTGTATGTGAAATTTGCCCCATGGTTTCCCATTAATACAATGGCCGAAAGCATCTTTAAAATCAGCATCATCAACATATTGATCTTTCACAGTGTGCAAACCAAAGATTTTAAAATCTAACTGTGACAGCATGGTATAGCGACGAGACAAAGCATCAGCAATAACATTGTCCTTCCCGTTATTGTGTTTAATAATGTAAGGAAAGGACTCAATGAATTCTACCCATTTAGCATGTCCTCATCATCCTCCCCTTCTTGAAGTGAAGTCTTCCTCGATGGCAACTCCTCATCCTCAGCCATATATGGTTTCAAATCTGCAACATTAAAACTAGTGGAAACACCAAATTCCGCAGGCAGGTCAAGGATATAAGCATTATCATTAATCTTTGTTAGCACCTTAAAAGGACCAGCAGCACGAGGCATTAATTTAGAACGGCGCAAAGTAGGAAACCGATCCTTTCTCAAGTGCAACCAAACCATATCACCTGGCTCAAAAGTAACAAGTTTTCTTCCTTTACTACCAGCAACCTGATTTTTTGCATTAGTAGCAGCAATGTTCTGTTTCGTTTGTTCATGTATGGTAATCATTTGTTCAACATGTGCAGCAGCATCTACATGTGGGGCGTTTGTAGCATTAAGTGAAATCAAATCAATAGGTGCCCTAGGGATGTAACCATAAACAATCTTGAAAGGGCACATCTTTGTAGAAGAATGCGTGGCATGATTGTAAGAAAATTCAACATGAGGCAAACAATGCTCCCAACCTCTCAAATTCTTGTCTAAAACAGCCCTAAGCATGGTAGATAAAGTTCTATTTACTACCTCAGTTTGTCCATCAGTCTGAGGGTGACAAGTAGTGCTAAACAACAATTTAGTTCCCAATTTATTCCAAAGAGATCTCCAAAAATGGCTTAGAAACTTAGCATCGCGATCAGAGACTATTGTTTTTGGAATACCATGTAAACGAATAATTTCTCTAAAGAACAATTCAGCAACAATGCTAGCATCATCAGTTTTATGACAAGGTATAAAGTGAGCCATTTTAGAGAATCTATCAACAACCACAAAAATATTATCCCTCCCCTTCTTAGTTCTAGGAAAGCCCAAAACAAAGTCCATAGAAATATCAAGCCAAGGAGAAGAAGGGACAGGCAAAGGCATATACAAACCATGGTTGTTCAACCGTGACTTAGCTTTCTGACAAGTAGTGCAGCGTGCAACAAGGCGCTCAACATCAGCGCGCATCTGAGGCCAAAAGAAGTGGGCAGCCAACACCTCATGCGTCTTGTAGACGCCAAAATGCCCCATGAGACCGCCTCCATGCGCTTCCTGTAACAACTAAAGACGAACCGAGCTAGCCGGAACACACAGCTTGTTAGCGCGAAATAGGAACCCATCCTGTATGTGAAATTTGCCCCATGGTATCTCATTAATACAATGGCCGAAAGCATCTTTAAAATCAGCATCGTCAACATATTGATCCTTCACAGTGTCCAAACCAAATATTTTAAAATCTAATTGTGACAGCATGGTATAGCGACGAGACAAAGCATCAGCAATAACATTGTCCTTCCCGTTCTTGTGTTTAATAATGTAAGGAAAGGACTCAATGAATTCGACCCATTTAGCATGACAACGGTTCAGATTTGTTTGGGTACGAATATGTTTTAAGGCCTCATGATCAGAATGAATTATGAACTCACGGTGCCAAAGATAGTGCTGCCAGGTATGCAAAGTGCGCACTAAAGCGTAAAGCTCCTTATCATAAGTAGAATATTTCAGACTAGCACCGCTTAATTTTTCACTAAAATAAGCAACTGGTTTTCCTTCTTGTAACAAAACAGCACCTAGCCCAATACCGCTAGCATCGCATTCAAGCTCAAAAACTTTATTAAAATCAGGCAATTGCAAGAGGGGAGCTTGGGTTAACTTATCTTTCAAAGTGCTGAACGCTACCTCCTGCGAATCACTCCAAGCAAACGGTACATCTTTCTTTGTAAGCTCATGTAGAGGCGCTGCAATGGAGCTAAAATCACGAACAAATCTGCGGTAGAAACCGGCAAGTCCAAGAAAGCTCCGAATTTGTGTGACCGTCGTCGGTGTAGGCCACTCCCTAATGGCAGCAATCTTGCTGCTATCCACCTCAATGCCCTGCGGAGTAACCACATAACCAAGAAACGAGACACGTTGCGTGCAAAATGTGCACTTTTCCATGTTACCAAACAATCGAGCAGCACGCAAAGCATCAAAAACAGCACGCAAATGTTCTAAATGCTCCTCTATAGACTTGCTGTAAATAAGGATATCATCGAAATAAACAACAACAAACAAACCTATGAAGGCCCGTAGAACTTCGTTCATTAAACGCATAAAGGTGCTGGGAGCATTAGTCAATCCAAATGGCATAACCAACCATTCATATAAACCAAATTTCGTTTTAAAAGCCGTTTTCCATTCATCACCGAGTTTCATTCTAATCTGATGGTAACCGCTACGCAGATCAACCTTAGAGAAAATAACGGCACCACTAAGCTCATCTAACATATCATCAAGGCGTGGAATAGGATATCGATAACGAACTATGATGTTATTAATAGCACGACAATCTACGCACATACGCCATGACCCATCTTTCTTTGGAACGAGTAAAACAGGAACCGAGCAAGGGCTAAGAGACTCATGAATGTAACCTTTATCAAGCAGCGTCTGCACCTGGCGCTAGATCTCCTTCGTCTCATCTGGATTTGTACAGCACGGGGCGCGGTTCGGAAGAGAAGCGCCGGGGATGAGATCGATCTGATGCTCAATGCCACGGAGGGGAGGAAGACCCGGTGGTAAGTCCGTAGGAAAAACATCAGCATACTCCTGCAAAAGGTTAATAACAGCAGGGGGTATATCCAAAGACGGTGCATCATCAAGCGGAACAAGCATGCGCGAGCATACAAGTGCATAACAGGGCATATGAGCTTCATGGAGATCATCAAAATCAGCACGAGTAGCAAGTAAAACAGGAGAGTGCAACTTGATTTCAGATTTAATAGGTGCGGCTGATGTCGATTTGACTTGTTGTGCAGTTTTAGCAGCCCTAGTAAGGTCATCTTTCAAAATTTGGTCAGGGGTCATTGGATGTATAATTATTTTCTGGCCTTTAAACATGAAAGAATAATGATTTGAACGACCATGATGTAAACTATCAGTATCATATTGCCAAGGTCGACCCAATAATAAAGAGCATGCTTCCATAGGAATAACATCGCAATCAGCATAATCAGAATAAGAACCCAGCGAAAAGGGGACACGTACCGAACGTGTTACCTTTATTTTACCACCATCATTAAGCCATTGAATGTGATACGGATGTGGGTGTGTGCGAGTGGGCAAGGATAATTTCTCTACCAACGCTGTACTTGCCAAATTGTTGCTGCTGCCATTATCGATGATGATGCGAATCGACCGTTCGTGCACAACGCCCTTGGTATGGAATAGAGTGTGTCGCTGATTTTTTTCGGCCTGGGCAACCTGTGTGCTGAGAACACGCTGCACAACAAGACTCTCATACCTATCGGCGTCGATGGGATCAACGTGGACTTCCTCATTTTCTGCATGGTTAGTGGCAATCATAGCATGACTAGTTTCCTCAGAATCACTGGCTGAAGAGTACTCACCATTGTCACGTATAAGCAAGGTACGCTTGCTTGGGCAGTCCCGAATCATGTGCCCAAACCCTCTGCAATGATGGCACTGAATATCCCGTGTACGTCCTGTCGAAGAAGCGGCGCCTTTGGCAGGGGGCGCCGCTGGCTTGGTCGTCCCTGTGCGCGGTGTAGTGCTAGGCGTAGAAGGTGCAGGGCTGGAAGGAGTTGAGCTGTGTGTCGGACCCCGGCCTGCAAAAGAGTTAGTATATGTCTTTGATCGCCGTCCCTGCACTTCACGTTCAGCTTTGCAAGCATATTCAAACAATGTGGTTATATCAAAATAATCCTTATAATCAAGTATATCCTGAATTTCCCTGTTCAAACCACCACGAAAACGCGCCATAGCAGCGTCATCCGACTCAACCAAACCACAACGAAGCATACCCTTTTGTAACTCCTGTAATATTCCTCAACAGATTGTGAACCTTGTTGAAAACGCTGCATTTTGTTAAGCAAATCACGAGCATAATAGGAAGGAACAAATCTGTGGCGCATGGCAGATTTTAATTGGGTCCAAGTAGTGACACTGTTAATGGGAAGTTTTTGTTTATACTCACGCCACCAAATTATAGCAAAATCAGTAAATTCACTAATGGCAGCCTTCACTTGGCTATTAGCACGAATATCATGGCATGAAAATTTCTGTTCTACCTCTAATTCCCAATCAAGATATGCAGTAGGATCATATTTACCATTAAAAGATGGAATTTTAAATTTAATCTTAGAAAATAAGTCATTAGGGGAATGACGAACCACACGACGTGCACGACCACAGCGATCTCCATCGTCCAGCTCAGTGTCACCGCCGTATTCCTGCTCCATCTTTGTGGTCAACGCATCAAGGCATGCCAGGATGGTGTCGAGTGTGGTGCGAGTCGTCGTTTGAGCAAGGTCAAGCTGGTTGAAACGCTCGGTCGTCGAAGTGACCGTTGAATCAAGCCGTTCATGCATCGTCCTAATGTCAGCAGCAAGTCCATCAACTTGTCCCCTTACTTCTAGCAACTGGGCATCCACCGTGTCGTGTGCTCCTGCCATAGTTAGCGCAAACACCAAAACACCAAAAGAAGAGAAAAAAACAACGACAAAAACAGGGGTGTACTGCTCACAAGGCGCTCACACTAGTGCTGTTATCAAGTTCTTATCCGTTCTTACCAAGCCACAGTGGTGAACTGCAACCAACAGGTGGAACCGGTGAAAGATTGGATGAGCGATTGCCTGGAGAAATAGAAACTTTCTCGTCGTAGAAATATGTGGAATTTTGGGTAGGCTGCACTCAAGTCAAGGATTAGCACGATCAAACAATAATGCAGAGTTGAATTATAGTGCAAAACACGAAACTATATTGCTGGCCACAAGTGCAAAGGACGGATGGAACTAGCAAAATGGCAGTACCGTAAATATTGTACTAGCGAGAGTGATTTTGTTTTTCTTTTTTGTATGATATTGTTGATATTTTTCTCAGCACAAGAAGCAACAAAATAGGAGCTACACGAAGTTTCACCTAAAACAGAGATCAGATGTGGTCTACAGAAAATCAGGAAGTTCTCTGAAAAGCGTGCGAGAATTTGACGGATTTTTTTTCTTTATTTTCCTGATTTTTTTTGACAATTTTGTCGAAGTTTGCCGGCCTCAGAATGGTGTCAACAAGCTCCTATAAAAATTTCAGATTTTTTTGGACACCCGAGCGAAAAGTTATGCCCGTTTTACGGAAGGTACCTCAAGTTATGTTTTAAAACGACCGGGATGAAACAACCGTATCCTTTCTCCTTCATTTTCTTTTTTTTTGTTTCTGTTTTTTTTTGACGTAACCGAAGGAGAAAAACAAGGAAGCGACCGTTGACTCGGTTTGTTTTTTTTTCTGTTTTTTTTTCGTAACCGAAGGAGAAAAACAAGGAAACGGTCGTTGACTCGGTTTGTTTTTTCTGTTTTTTTTGACGTAACCGAAGGAGAAAAACAAGGAAACGATGTTGACTCGGTTTGTGGCGTGATAAAATGGGAGATGGTGGCGGCGCTAGGGTTTGAAGGGTGGAAGAACACAATGCAACCAGCAACTAAATGACGTGAAAGCACACAAATTCAACAATGCAGATTATTGAAAGAAAGTGCGAGGCTCGAAAGGGTGCTGGGATAAGGTCTAACCTAAATTTTTATGTGGTTTTGTGGACTGTAGGAAAAAAACACTCGATAAACTCACCGATCAACCTGGAAATTTGATACCAATTGATGTAGCTGAGGTGCCCGATCTTTCGGCGAGAGGAGATAATTCCGATTTGGCGGAAGATGACCCTTGCGATCCGACTACGACGAGCAAGCCCGAGGCGCCAATGCAATCGCTGAACCAACTCCCTGTGGTTACCGACCTTGCTGATGCGAGATCGGCCTGATCACGAAGATCGTTTCCTGTGCGCAATCGAAGAATGAACAAGAAAAAGATGCGAGCAATCTAATCTATTACTCGAGGGTGGAGTTCTGAATACACGAAGACAGCGCAGATTTGCGCGTGTTCGAGAGTAGCTAAGGCTAACGTAAAACAAAACTCAAGAAACAAAGGAGGCGCAGCTCCTGTTTAAATAGAGAGGGGGCGCAGCCCCTAGGGGCGGCCAACCCTAGGTCGTCCACTATGGGCCGCAGTTGGGCTGGTCGTCTATTCTTCTGGCCCTCATTCTTTAGTACAATGACGAAGTTAAGATCTCTGGCACGGGCCCGAGTGATTGGCCTAGCTAATGAAGGAAGTGGCGCTTGATGTTTAGGTGCTGCTGGTGTAGTCGTACTCATAGTGATGTCCTCATCATCATGTGTCTTGTAGACGCCAAAGTGCCCCATGAGACTGCCTCCATGTGCTTCCTGTAACAACAAAAGACGAACCGAGCTAGCTGGAACACACAACTTGTTAGCGTGAAACAGGAACCCATCCTGTATGTGAAATTTGCCCCATGGTTTCCCATTAATACAATGGCCGAAAGCATCTTTAAAATCAGCATCATCAACATATTGATCTTTCACAGTGTGCAAACCAAAGATTTTAAAATCTAACTGTGACAGCATGGTATAGCGACGAGACAAAGCATCAGCAATAACATTGTCCTTCCCGTTCTTGTGTTTAATAATGTAAGGAAAGGACTCAATGAATTCTACCCATTTAGCATTACGACGGTTCAGATTTGTTTGGGTACGAATATGTTTTAAAGCCTCATGATCAGAATGGATTATGAACTCACGATGCCAAAGATAGTGCTGCCATGTATGCAAAGTGCGCTCTAAAGAGTAAAGCTCCTTATCATAAGTAGAATATTTTAGACTAGCACCGCTTAATTTTTCACTAAAATAAGCAACTAGTTTTCCTTCTTGTAACAAAACAGCACCTAGCCCAATACCGCTAGCATCGCATTCAAGCTCAAACACTTTATTAAAATCAGGCAATTGCAATAGGGGAGCTTGGGTTAACTTATCTTTCAAAGTGCTGAACGCTACTTCCTGCGAATCACTCCAAGCAAACGGCACATCATTCTTTGTAAGCTCATGTAGAGGCGCTGCAATGGAGCTAAAATCACGAACAAATCTACGATAGAAACAGGCAAGTCCAAGAAAGCTCCGAATTTGTGTGACCGTCGTCGGTGTAGGCCACTCCCGAATGGCAGCAATCTTGCTGCTATCCACCTCAATGCCCTGTGGAGTAACAACATAACCAAGAAACGAGACACGTCGTGTGCAAAAGATGCATTTTTCCATGTTAGCAAATAACTGGGCAGCACGCAATGCATCAAAAACAGCACTTAAATGTTCCAAATGCTCTTTCTTAGATTTGTTGTAAATAAGGATATCATCAAAATAAACAACCACAAACAATCCTATGAAGGGCCTCAGAACTTCATTCATCACTCGCATAAAAGTGCTGGGAGCATTAGTCAATCCAAACGGCATAACCATCCATTCATATAAACCAAATTTCGTTTTAAAAGCCGTTTTCCATTCATCACCCAGTTTCATTCTAATCTGGTGGTAACCACTACGCAAATCAATCTTAGTGAAAATAATGGCACCACTAAGCTCATCTAGCATATCATCAAGGCGTGGTATAGGATATCGATAACGAATACTGATGTTATTAATAGCACGACAGTCTACACACATACGCCATGACCCTTCTTTCTTGGGAACAAGTAACACAGGAACAGAGCAAGGGCTAAGAGACTCACGAATGTATCCCTTGTCAAGCAACGCCTGTACCTGGCGCTGAATCTCCTTCGTCTCATCCGGATTTGAACGGTACGGTGCGCGGTTCGGAAGCTGTGCGCCGGGAATGAGGTCGATCTGGTGCTCAATGCCATGAAGCGGTGGGAGACCCGGTGGTAAGTCTTTGGGAAAGACATCAGCGTACTCCTGCAAAAGGTTAGCAACCATAGGGGAATAGCCAAAGATGGTACATCATCAAGTGAAATGAGGACACTAGAGCATATAAGTGCATAGCATGGCAAATGAGCACCATGTAGATCATCAAAATCAGCACGTGTAGCAAGTAAAACAGGAGCCTTCAACTTGATTTCAGAAGGAACAGAGGGCGATGGATCAAGTTGTTTAGCAGTTATAGCAGCTCGGGCAAGATCATCTTTAACAATTTGTTCAGGTGTCATTGGATGTATAATTATTTTCTGACCCTTAAAAATGAAAGAATAATGATTCGAACGACCATGATGCAAGCTATCAGTATCATATTGCCAAGGTCGACCAAGTAACAAAGAGCATGCTTCCATGGGAATAACATCACAATCAACAAAATCAGAGTAAGCACCCATGGAGAAAGGAACGCGCACGGAACGTGTGATTTTTATTTTACCACCATCATTAAGCCATTGAATGTGATATGGGTTTGGATGCTTACGAGTGGGTAACGATAACTTTTCGACCAGCATGGTACTCGCCAAATTGTTGCAACTTCCGCTGTCGATAATGATGCGAATTGACCGCTCCTGCACAACACCCTTTGTATGGAACAGAGTGTGTCGCTGATTCTTCTCAGGCAAAGCGACCTGTGTACTGAGAACACGCTGCACAACAAGACATTCATACCTATCAGCGTCGCCCGGGTTGACATGTACCTCCGCCTTAGCTGCATGGTCAGTGGCAAGTAGTGCATGTTCAATTTCTTCAGAATCACTAGCGGAAGAGTACTCACCATCGTCACGAATGAGCAAAGTGCGCTTGTTTGGGCAGTCCCGAATCACATGGCCAAATCCTCTACAGCGATGACACTGAATATCCCGTGTACGACCTATGGGTGGGGCAGTGCTGGCTGGTTCGGTCGTCTTCTCGCGTGGAGTAGTGGTGGACGTGGATGGCGCAAGGGGAGCTGGTGCTGAGGTGGATGTCGAGCTTCGTCCTGCAAAAGGATTAGAATATGGCTTCGAGCGGCGTCCCTGCACTTCACGTTCAGCTTTGCAAGCATATTCAAATAAAGTAGTCATATCATAATATTCCTTATAATCAAGTATATCTTGGATTTCGCGGTTTAAACCACCAATATCCCACAATGAATCATACCTTAGATTGAGAACCTTGCCGAAAACGCTGCATTTTATTAAGCAAATCACGAGCATAATACGAAGGCACAAATCGATGTCGCATCGCAGCTTTCAACTGATCCCAAGTGGTTGGAATGGTAGTAGGATGTTTTATTTTAAACTCACGCAACCAAATTAAAGCAAAATCAGTAAATTCACTAATAGCAGCTTTAACCTGAGAATGTGCAGCAATATCATGGCATGAAAATTTTTGTTCAACCTCTAACTCCCAATCAAGATATGCAGCAGGATCATATTTGCCATTAAAAGGTGGAATTTTAAATTTAATCTTAGAAAATTAGTCATTAGGGGGATGACGAACCACACGGCGTGCACGACCACGGCGATCTCCATCGTCCAACTCAGTGTCACCGCCGTAGTCCTGCTCCATCTTTGTTGTCAACGCATCAAGGCGTGCCAGGATGGTGTCGAGTGTGGTGCGAGTTGCCGTTTGAGCAAGGTCAAGCTGGTTGAAACGCTCGGTCGTCGAAGTGACCGTTGAATCAAGCCGTTCATGTATCATCCTAATGTCAGCAGCAAGTCCATCAACTTGTCCCCTTACTTCCAGCAACTGGGCATCCATCATGTCGTGTGCTCCTGCCATAGTTAGCGCAAACACCAAAACACCAAAAGAAGAAAAAAAACCAACGACAAAAACAGGGGTGTACTGCTCACAAGGCGCTCACACTAGTGCTGTTATCAAGTTCTTATCCGTTCTTACCAAGCCACAGTGGTGAACTGCAACCAACAGGTGGAACCGGTGAAAGATTGGTTGAGCGATTGCCTGGAGAAACAGAAGCCTGCTCGTCGTAGAAATATGTGGAGTTCTGGGTAGGCTGCACTCAAGTCAATGATTAGCACAATCAAACATTAATGCAAAGTTGAATTATAGTGCGACACACGAAACTATATTGCTGGCCATAAGTGCAAAGGACGGATGGAACTAGCAGAATGGCAGTACCGTAAATATTGTACTAGCGAGGCCACTAGTAGGAATCACAAGTGATTTTGTTTTTCTTTTTTGTATAATTTTTTTGATATTTTTCTCAGCACAAGAAGCAACAAAATAGGAGCTACACGAAGTTTCACCTAAAACAGAGATCAGATGTGGTCTATAGAAAATCAGGAAGTTCTCTGAAAAGCGTGCAAGAACTTTGACGAATTTTTTTTCTTTATTTTCCTGAATTTTTTTGACAATTTTGTCGAAACCAAACAGACCGAAGGTGAGTTTGGCCGGCCTCAGAATGGTGTCAACAAGCTCCTGTAAAAATTACAGATTTTTTGGACACCTGAGCGAAAAGTTATGTCCGGTTTAAGGAAGGTACCTCAAGTTATGTTTTAAAACGACCGGGATGAGTCAACCGTATCCTTTCTCCTTCGTTTTCTTTTTTTGTTTGTTGGAACTCGCTCTCGACAGCAAGGGGATCCAACACGAGTGAATGGTGATGGCAACAGGGCACTCGCGCGTGATGGCAAAAGCTCTGTTAATCTAGCCTCTCACGGGCACTGTGCGGGGGTATTTATAGGTATCCGAGTGCACGGCGCCTTGCGTTAAGGACGCATGTGCCCTCAGGTACCTAGTTTATCCCTAGAATATTCCCATAAAGCGGGGTTACAAGCTGTAATTACAAGTATGCCTTTACAAATTAGGCCCGTAACACAACCGCGGCCACACAGGGCCCGTTACAATGGGCCAGATCTCATGTGGGCCTCAGAGCTGAACGAGGCCGCGCCGCGGGGAGGCGTCGCCGCAGGCCTTCGTCTGGTGCCGAATCGAGCGAAGGGTCTCCGTGTTGTCTCTGGTGCCGATGAAGCGAAGGGTGTCCCTGCCTGCTTTGTCTGTCAGGGCAGGGGCTAAGCGGTGGAGGCTTCGGGCGAAGGGTGGCGTTTCTGCCTTCGCTCCAACATTGTTTCTGTTTTTTTTGACGTAACCGAAGGAGAAAAACAAGGAAGCGGCCGTTGATTTGGTTTGTTTTTTTTCTGTTGTTTTTTTCGTAACCGAAGGAGAAAAACAAGAAAACGGTCGTTGACTCGGTTTGTTTTTTCTGTTTTTTTGACGTAACCGAAGGAGAAAAGCAAGGAAACGATGTTGACTCGGTTTGTGGCATGATCAAACGGGAGATGGTGGCGGCGCTTGGGTTTGAATGGTGGAAGAACACAATGCAACCAGCAACAAATGACGCGAAAGCACACAAATTTAACAATGCAGATTATTGAAAGAAAGTGCGAGGCTCAAAAGGGTGCTGGGATAAGGTCTAACCTGAATTTTTTTGTGGTTTTGTGGACTGTAGGAAAAAAACACTCGACAAACTCACCGATCAACCTGGAAATCTGATACCACTTGATAGAGCTGGAGTGCCCGATCTTTCGGTGAGTGGAGATAATTCTGATTTGGTGGAAGTAGACCCTCACGATCCGACTACGACGAGCGAACCCGAAGCGCCAATGCAGTCGCTGAACCAACTCCTAATGGTTACCGACCTTGCTGCTGCGAGATCGGCCTGATCATGAAGATCGTTTCCTGTGCGCAATCGAAGAACGAACAAGAAAAAGATGCGAGCAATCTTAATATCACTCGAGGTGGAGTTCTGAATCACAGAGGACAGCACGTATTTGTGCGTGTTCTGGGGTAGCTAAAGCTAGATCTAAAACAAAACTTGAAAAATAAAGGAGTCGTAGCTCCTAGATAAATAGAGAGGGGGCGCAGCCCCTAGGGGCGGCCAACCCTAGGTCGTCCATTATGGGCCGCAGTTGGGCTGGTCGTCTATTCTTCTAGGCCTTCGTTCTTTAACAACATGATGTAGTTCAATTCTCTTGCACGGGCCCGAGTCACTGGCCCAGGTGGAAGGGGTGGCGCATGGACTGGGGAAGATGGTGCCTGGGCTGGAGAAGGTGCTGCTGGTGTAGATGTGCTCGTGTTGGTGTTGATGTCCTCATCATATGATGTCATGCCCAAGTTTTAGTTCTTGTAACACCAGGGGTGTTACACCGTACAAGTTCATATTTTCCCCTTCTTCCTTTTTCTTTAGCATCCCCCATCCACCAGAAGATAGAAATGTTTTGTTTGGCAAGTGTTCTTGCACTAAGTCCCTAGTGCTAATATGCTCTACCATAACTCTAAATTCCACTTCGGCCAGCTGGCAGGGGGCCACAAGCTGCATGGTACACAAGGATCACGTCATGCCGAAGCTTAGTTTTAAGGGGCCCATCACCATACTCATAAACTTTTCCCTTTTCTTCTCGTCAGCTTTCACATAAAACCATTCATTGGTCCAGCTAGTCGGCCATTTTGTGCGATAACCAATCACAGGAGCTTTAGTATCTTTTTGGTATGCAAAGTTGTAGCATCAGAAAATCTTGTGTAGACCATTAGCTCTAGCCTTCGTCTTATAGTGGAGTTCGTGCACCCGGCAAAACCCTTCAGCATTCGCACTTTTCCCTTAGCTTCAGAGAGCCCATATGTACACGCTGAGTCTAACAATGGCGTTGGGGTGAGTTGATGAAGGTAAATCTCGAACTTTTTTAGAACCTCACCAATCATTTCGTATAAGGGGAACCAAAGTCCTGCCTTGAAGAAGCTTCTAAAGACTACATCTTTGGAGCACATCAGAATACTGTGCGAGTACCCAGATGTATTTCCGGAGGAATTACTAGGTATGCCACCTGATCATGATATAGAGTTTTCTATTGAACTATTACCCAGAACTGCACCAATTTCGAAAAGAGCTTACCAAATGGATGTCAAAGATTTAATTGAACTGAAGAAACAAATAGAAGAATTACTAGAAAAAGGTTTTATTCGCCCCAGTTCATCACCATGGGGAGCCCCAGTTCTATTCGTGAACAAGAAAGATGGTTCAAGAAGAATGTGTGTGGACTATAGAAGTTTGAACGAAGTAATGATCAAGAATAAGTACCTGTTACCTCGGATTGAAGATTTATTTGATCAAATGAGAGGAGCTACCGTATTCTCAAAGATAGATCTAAGATCAGGCTATCATCAGTTGAAGATTTGGACTGAGGATATACCTAAAACAGCTTTCACAACAAGATATGGACTATATGAGTTTTTAGTCATGTCTTTTGGACTGACTAATGCACCAGCGTACTTTATGAACTTGATGAATAAAGTATTCATGGAATACCTCGACCAGTTCGTGGTGGTATTCATTGACGACATACTAGTATACTCTTAGAATGAAGAAGCACACGAAGATCATCTGAGAATGGTTCTACAGAAGCTTCGCGACAATCAGTTGTATGCGAAATTTTCAAAGTGTGATTTTTGGCTAAAGGAAGTTGCTTTCCTTGGTCATATTATCACCAATGGAGGAATCAAAGTAGACCCTGCTAAAATAAGTGAAATACTAAATTGGAAACAACCCACAGATGTGTCCAAGATCAGGAGTTTTCTTGGATTAGCAGGATACTACAGAAGATTTATCGAAGGCTTCTCCAAAATAGTGAAACCTATTACTTCACTATTGGAGAAAGGTAAAGAGTTCAAGTGGGATGAGGCATGTTAGAAATGTTTCGAAGAATTAAAGGAAAGGCTAACCACTGCACCATTGCTAATTATGCCTGATATTCATAAAGGATTTGATGTGTATTGCGATGCATCACATCTAGGACTTGGATATGTGTTAATGCAAGAAGGAAAAGTGATTGCCTATGCTTCAAGGCAGTTACGGAAGCATGAAAAGAATTACCCTACACATGACTTGGAATTAGCAGCCGTAGTATACGCTTTGAAGATTTGGATGCACTACATGATTGGAAACAAGTGTAAAATCTTCACAGATCACAAAATCTTGAAATACATCTTCACATAGAAAGAACTCAACCTAAGACAGAGAAGATGGCTTGAGTTAATCAAGGACTACGATTTGGAAATACAATATCACCCAGGAAAAGCAAATGTAGTGGCAGACGCTTTGAGCCGTAAAGGTCAAGTGAACATAATCACTACTCATTTGATGTCACAGGAATTGTGTTGGGAGATGAAACAACTCAATCTTGGAATGCTCAATAATATGGAAGCAACAGTTATGGAAGCTGAATCTACTTTAGAAGAAGAGATTTGTAAAGGACAGGAGTCTAATGAGAAAATCAAAGAAATTAAGGCACAAATTAGTCTGGGAAAAGCCCCAGATGTCAAAGAAGATGATCAAGGCACATTATGGTTTAAAAAGAGAATCTATGTACTAGAAATCGAACACCTACGCCAAATTATCTTAAGAGAAGTCCATGATACAGCTTATTCTATTCACCCTGGAAGTACTAAGATGTACCAGGATCTAAAGGAAAAGTATTGGTGGTATGGTTTGAAAAGAGATGTGGCTACTCATGTTGCCCTATGTGACGTGTGTGAGCAAGTTAAAGCCGAACACCAAAGACCAGCAGGATTGCTACAACCTCTCAAAGTACCAGAATGGAAATGGGAAGAAATCAGTATGGATTTCATAGTTGGACTACCCCGTACTCGGGATGGCTACGATTCAATATGGGTTATAGTGGACAGGTGACTAAAGTGGCACACTTTATACCTGTGAAGACAATTGATGAACCCAACGGGTAGAAGGGTGCCTGATCTTTCGATGAGAGATGATGGAGGTGGAAAACTTGTTGGAGAACGACGTTGGCTGCCCGACTACCACAACTAAGATGGTGTGGCGCCTTGAGCGACAGGTACACCGTCTCCTGATAACTACGATTTGGGGTGGAGGTCGACGTTGTGCTATCCGATTACAACAACCACAAGGGTGTTGTGCCTTAGCGATAGTTACACCGGCTCCAGTTGTTGCTGCTCTTGCCGTGCCAAGAACAGCCTTGAACCTGCAAGCAATCGAGAACAAGCAAGAACAAGATAACAAGCAAACACGCACGGATCTGATAAAGTTGGGGTCCCGTTTCAAGTATTCGGGTGGTCTAGCCGACACACGCGTTTACAAGGAAGCAGCAAAGGCTAAACTTACATCAAACAAAACCCAAGTTCTTTGGTGGCTGCTAGTTGCTTAAATAGAGAAATAGGAAGAAGGAATTCTGGTGGAGTCTTGAAGTTCCCTCGGCAGTTCCTGGATGCCTCGGGTGTAGTCTCCCATTAATTCTTGATCCACCAACAAGTAGACGAAGGGAGCTTTCCAACAAGTATTTATTTGCATTAAACGGCCTTGGAAGTTGGAAGATATGCCCCATTTAAACTTGTACTTGATGCTATTACGAAATCCTCTCGGGTGCAGCAGCCTTTATTGTCTTGTTGCCTTCTCCAGTCCAAGATGGTTCACCACCCAAACACCTGAGCATAATAAAGTCATCGCAAGGCTTTAGTACCTCATTTAAAGAAGAATTAGCTTCAATAGCAAGGAACGAGTTCACCTGATAATTAAGTTTACGTGCACGGGCTCGTGTCATTGGTCCTTGATTAGCTACGAATGGTGAAGTGGTCACTGGTATGGTTGTATCAATGATAGTGATGTCCTCATCATCCTCCCCTTCTTGCAACAAAGTCGTCCTCGACTCAAACGTGTCATTCTCTCCCAAGTATGGTGTTAAATCTGCAATGTTAAAAGAGGAACTGACCCCAAAATCTGCAGGCAACTAAACTTTATATGCATTATCATTAATTTTGTGAAGCACTTTGAAGGGTCCAGCAGCTCTTGGTTGTAATTTAGATTTGCGCATATCAGGGAATCTATCTTTCCTTAAATGCACCCATACTAAATCACCAGGTTCAAAGGTAATATGCTTTCTACCCTTGCTACCTGCTTCTTCATACTTAGCATTCATGGCTTTAATATTTGCTTTAGTTTGTTCATGCAGCTTTGTAATCAGTTCAGCACGACGAGAAGCATCAAAATTCATTATTTCAGAATGTGGGATGGCGATAAGATCAATAGGAGCACGAGGGACAAAACCATACACAATTTTAAAAGGGCATAGTTTAGTTGTAGAATGCTGAGAACGATTATAAGCAAACTCAATGTGAGGCAAACATTCTTCCCACAATTTGATGTTATGTTTCAGAACAGCCCTAAGCATGGTAGATAAACTACGGTTTACGACTTCGGTTTGTCCATCGGTTTGAGGGTGACAAGTAGTAGAAAAGAGCAATTTAGTTCCCAACTTAGCCAATAACGTTTTCCAAAAATGACTAAGAAATTTGGTATCCCGATCAGACACAATAGTGTTTGGAACCCCATGCAAACGAACAACTTCACGAAAGAACAAATCAGCAACATGGGTAGCGTCATCAGTTTTGTGACATGGTATAAAGTGTGCCATTTTTGAAAATCTGTCCACAACAACAAAAATACTATCCCTCCCCATCTTTGTTCTAGGTAGCCTTAAAACAAAGTCCATAGAAATATCCTCCCATGGTGCACTAGGAACTGGGAGAGGCATGTATAAACCATGTGAATTAAGGCGAGACTTAGCTTTTTGACATGTAGTGCAGCGAGCAACAAATCGCTCCACGTCTCTTCTCATCTTCGGCCAAAAGAAATGGCTGGCCAGGATGTCTTCTGTCTTCTTCACACCAAAGTGTCCCATCAACCCACCACCATGTGCTTCCTGTAATAATAATATACGCACGGAACCAGCTGGAATGCATAATTTGTTAGCCCGAAACACAAAGCCATCAGTGAGAACAAATTTGTTCCATGTCCTTCCTTCTTTACAATGTAATAGCACATCTTTGAAATCAGCATCAAAAACATATTGTTGTTTAATTGTTTCCAAGCCAAAAATCTTAAAATCAAGTTGAGACAGCATGGTATAACGGCGAGACAAGGCATCTGCAATGACATTATCTTTTCCTTTCTTATGTTTGATGACATAGGGAAAAGATTCAATAAATTCGACCCACTTGGCATGCCTACGGTTCAGATTTGTTTAGCTCCTTAGATGCTTTAAAGATTCATGATCAAAATGTATAACAAATTCTTTAGGCCATAAGTAGTGTTGCCATGTTTCCAAAGTTCGAACTAAGGCATATAATTCTTTATCATAAGTGGAATAGTTCAGACTGGGTCCATTCAGTTTCTCACTAAAATAAGCAATCGGCTTCCCTTCTTGCAACAAGACACCACCCAAACCAATACCACTAGCATCACATTCCAATTCAAAAGTCTTACTGAAATCAGGTAATTGGACAAGGGGTGTATGAGTTAACCTATCCTTCAATGTTTCAAATGCAACCTCTTGCGCCTTGCCCCAAGAAAATGGAGCACCCTTAGTAAGCTCGTGCAATGGCCCTGCGATGGTGCTGAAATCTTTCACAAATCGACGATAGAACCCAGCAAGCCCGAGAAAGCTTCGGACTTGCGTGACCGTGGTAGGGACTGGCCAGCTATGTATGGCTTCCACCTTAGCCTGATCAACTTCAATTCCCTGCGGTGTCACAACATAGCCAAGAAAAGAGACACGGTCTGTGCAAAATGTGCACTTGTCAAGGTTACCAAATAAGCGTGCTTCACGTAAAGCATTGAAAACAGCACGTAAATGATAAAGATGGTCTACTAGACATTTACTATAGATCAAGATGTCATCGAAGTAGACGACCACAAATCTTCCAATGAAAGCACGTAAAACCTCATTCATTAATCTCATGAAAGTACTAGGTGCATTAGTGAGACCAAAAGGCATGACTAACCACTCATACAAACCAAACTTGGTTTTAAATGCCGTTTTCCATTCATCCCCTAGCTTCATACGAATTTGGTGATATCCACTATGTAAGTCAATTTTAGAGAAAATCATCGAGCCACTAAGTTCATCCAGCATATCATCTAACCTAGGGATAGGATGACGATATCTGATGGTAATGTTATTAATTGCTCGACAATCTACACAAATGCGCCATGAGCCATCTTTCTTTGGGACTAATAAAACAGGGACAGAGCAAGGACTAAGGGACTCACGCACATAACTTTATTGAGTAATTCTTGTACTTGTCGCTGAATCTCCTTGGTTTCTTCCGGGTTCGTCCTGTATGGCACTCGGTTTGGCAAGGAAGCCCCTGGGATGAGGTCAATCTGATGCTCAATTCCTCTTATCGGTGGCAGGCCAGGTGGCACATCATTTGGAAATACATCAGCATATTCCTGCAAAAGATTAGTGACAGTAGAAGGCAAAGTAGATGGTATATTGTGAAGTGAGAACAAAGCATCCTTGCAAATAAATACATAGCAGATTGAAGCAACATCATTTAATTCAAGCAAATCAGTTTTGGAAGCAAGAAAACAAGCACTTTTCAGTTGTATTTCTGTCTTCCTCACTTGAACAGATTTAGAATTGTCACTCTTATGTTGTACCAACTCCTTTGCAGTACCTAGATTTTTATTATGAACAGATTTATTTTTCTCTTTGCAAGCTCTAGCAACTTCATCCTTCAAAATAGCATCGGGGGACATGGGGTGCAATACAAGCTTCTTCTCATTATGCATAAAAGAGTAGTGATTTGTTTTACCATAATGCACGGTGTCCTTATCAAATTGCCATGGTCTACCAAATAACATAGAGCAAGCTTGCATAGGTACCACATCGCAATCAATATAATCATGGTATGAACCAATTATAAATTCCACACGGACCATACGTGTTACCTTAAGCTTACCACTGTCATTGAACCATTGGATGTAGTAGGGGTGTGGATGTGGAAGCGTTTTTAGCCCAAGCTTCTCTACCATGGTGGTGCTTGCTAAGTTGTTGCAGCTTCCTCCATCAATTATAATACGACAAGATCGTTCCAAAACTACACATTTAGTGTGGAACAAATTGTGTCGCTGGTTTTGTTCAGCTTTAATAATTTGGGCACTCAAGACACGTCCTACAACGAGGCTCTCATAGTGTTCAACTTGTTCAGCCCCAATATGCTCTTCATCATCATTCTCCTTTTCAGCATCTTGGGCAGCAAGCATGGCATATGTATCATTATCTAAATCGCTGGCTGATGAGTACTCACCATTTTCTCTTATAATTAGCACACACTTGCTTGGGCAGTCCCTTCGGATGTGCCCAAATCCTTTGCATTGGAGGCATTGGATGTCCTTTGTTCTTCCCGTGGAAGCAATAGAAGAAGATTTGGCTACAGCTTGGGAGGATCCTTTCCCTGTCTCAATAGCACGAGAAGGTGCTAATTTCGATGGTGTTGTGGATGATCTATTGGAAGCATCTCCCTGAAACACATGGTTAGAGCTAGCAGCACTAGTGCGGAGCTGCCAAGATGTATTGCGACCTGCATAAGTCGTTCTCAAGCATCGTCCCTGGACTTCTCTTTCAGCCTTACAAGCAAGATGAAATAAGCGAGTAACATTAGTGTATTCCTTATAAGCTAATATATCCTGATTTCTCTTGTCAAACCACCCATGAACCTAGCCATTGTAGCTTCTTCATTTTCTACGAGACCACACCTCAACATGCCTATTTGTAATTGTTGATAATACTCTTCAACAGATTTGTTGCCTTGTCTAAGCTGTTGTAATTTATGTAATAAATCACGAGCATGATAGGAAGGAACAAAATGACTACGCATGATTCTTTTTAAAGCATTCCAAGTTTGTGGTATGATAGCTGATGTGTAGTTTGGTACTCATGCCACCAAATAGAAGCAAAATCAGTGAATTCACTCGTAGCAGCTCTAACCTTTTTATCATCAGAAAAATCATAGCATGCAAATTTTTGATCTACCGACAACTCCCATGTTAGATATGCATCAGGATCATATTTTCCATCAAACAGTGGTATGGAGAATTTAATTATTCCTAGAGAATCATCATTTTCACGTACCTCACGTCATGGAGGTCGACCACCCAAGCCATGGTGATCACGTCATTGGTGTCGTCGGTGCCTAATAAATCGGTCATCACGCTCGGTGTCTGCTGAATACTCCGTAGCATCATCTCTTGCGGTACTAGCAATGGAACCATGGCCATCATCATCACCTTGTTGCCTACCTTCACGCCCAACTTGGTCCATACTATCTAAGCGCTCAATAATTGCTGCAAGAGAGGTGTTAGTAGCAGCAACTATTCGTTCCAAAGTGGTCAATATGTTGTTGGTAACAATTTGTGTTGTTTCTAATTGATCAATGCGCTCATTGGTGACTTGAACATCTTCATTGAGGACATCTGTGTGCAACCTTACTTGACGTTCGAAATGTTGAATGATGCCCATGGTTCGTGGAGAATGTGGAGGTCGCACATTTGCATCCTCTGCCATGGTTAGTGCAAAAGAGATACAAAAACAAGCAATGCAGCCTAGTAGTTGCTATGATGTGGATGGATAAACACTGCCTCACTAGCAAGAAATCAAGCTCTTACAAGTTCTCACCACGCAAAGCAAGTGGCGCTGGCAAATAGCAAGAACAACAACAGTGGCTGCTAGCACAACCTGGTGGTGTTGTAGAAAAATTTGTGGATTTATAGGTGGCTGCTAAAACAATAGTTCCAAGGAATAGCTAGTACCACGTTAGCCACAACAAGTTGAATAAACGTTCCACAATGGTGTTGTGCTGGTCCTAGTCCAAACCGTAATAGAGACGCGAGCCGTTACACAAATGATATCACCAAATACTCAAAACAGCAAGCTGACTTATAAAATTGTGAAACGGTGGCACACAAACTGTCTTTGTTTTGTTGCACATGGAATTTTATCTACCAATATTCTTACTGCGATTTTTTCTCTTTTTTGTACGTGCTTTTTTTTATCAGCGCGACTTTTTTTTGTGCACTTGCCTTTTCCTTTCCCTTGTTTTTTTGAACTACAGCTAGAGAACAGCTAGAGAACTAAAAATGGTGATCTAAACAAGGTGGCACGAACTCGAAACTCTAGCAGCAAGAAACTTTGGACCAGCAACTCGACACAAATGCAGCAACCGTGAATTCAACAAGTCGAAAACTAAGAAGTACAGCAAAGGCTCAAAATGTTTTTAGGTGATTTTCTGTTCTAAATATATCTTTGGCAAGTGGACTGTAGGTAAATAAAATAAGGAAGATGGAGATCTCTCACCGAGCAACCTGAAATTTGATACCACTTGATGAACCCAACGGGTAGAAGGGTGCCCGATCTTTCGATGAGAGATGATGGAGGTGGAAAACTTGTTGGAGAACGATGTTGGCTGCCCGACTACCACAACCAAGATGGTGTGGCGCCTTGAGCGACAGGTACACCGTCTCCTGATAACTACGATTTGAGGTGGAGGTCGACGTTGTGCTATCCGACTACAACAACCACAAGGGTGCTGCGCCTTAGCGATAGTTACACCGGCTCCTGTTGTTGCTGCTCTTGTCGTGCCAAGAACAGCCTTGAACCTGCAAGCAATCGAGAACAAGCAAGAACAAGATAACAAGCAAACACGCACGGATCTGATAAAGTTGGGGTCCCGTTTCAAGTATTCGGGTGGTCTACCCGACACACATGTTTACAAGGAAGTAGCAAAGGCTAAACTTACATCAAACAAAACCCAAGTTCTTTGGTGGCTGCTAGTTGCTTAAATAGAGAAATAGGAAGAAGGAATTCTTGTGGAGTCATGAAGTTCCCTCGGCAGTTCCTGGACGCCTCGGGTGTAGTCTCCCATTAATTCTTGATCCACCAGCAAGTAGACGAAGGGAGCTTTCCAACAAGTATTTATTTGCATTAAACGGCCTTGGAAGTTTGAAGATATGCCCCATTTAAACTTGTACTTGATGCTGTTACGAAAACCTCTCGGGTGCAGCAGCCTTTATTGCCTTGTTTCCTTCTCCAGTCCAAGATGGTTCACCTCCCAAACACCTGAGCATAATAAAGTCATCGCAGGGCTTTAGTACCTCATTTAAAGAAGAATTAGCTTCAATAGCAAGGAACGGGTTCACATGATAATTAAGTTTACGTGCACGGGCTCGTGTCATTGGTCCTTGATTAGCTACGAATGGTGAAGTGGTCACTGGTATGGTTGTATCAATGATAGTGATGTCCTCATCAACAACTTACTCAGGAGCCCAGTTAGCAGAGTTATACATGTCAAGAATTGTTTGTCTGCATGGAGTACCAAAGAAGATCATATCGGATCGAGGAGCCCAATTTACCTCGCGCTTTTGGAAAAGACTACATGAGTCTATGGGTACCAAACTAAACTTTAGTTCAGCTTATCTTCCGCAAACGGATGGGCAAACGGAAAGAACAAACCAAGTGTTGGAAGATATGCTAAGAGCTTGCGCTCTAAAGCATGGTAGAAGTTGGGACAAAAGTTTGCCTTATGTAGAATTCTCATACAACAATAGTTACCAGGTAAGTCTAAAAATGGCACCGTTTGAAGCACTTTATGGATGAAAGTGTAGAACACTGCTTTATTGGAATCAGACCAGAGAAAGTCAAGTATTTGGTCCAGAAATTCTCCAAGAAGCAGAAAGCAAGTACAGATTATCAGAGAGAATTTGAAAACAGCACAGTCGAGACAGAAAAGCTATGCTGACAATAGAAGAAGAGAGTTGATATTTGAAGTAGGAGACTTCGTATACCTTAAAGTTTCACCGATGAGAGGCATGAAAAGATTTAAGGTTAAGGGTAAACTATCTCCTCGCTACATTGGCCCGTTCAAGATTTTAGAAAGAAAATGTGAAGTAGCGTACCAGATAGAGCTACCCGATAGTTTGTCGGATGTGCATGACTTATTTCATGTGTCACAACTTAAGAAATGCTTAAGAGTACCGAAGGAACAATTACCTATGTAAGAACTCAATGTTAAGGAAGATTTGACTTATTCGGAGTACCCTATCAGAATTTTGGAAACATCTTGCAGAATTACATGGAGTAAAGTTATCAACATGTGTAAAGTTCACTGGAGTCATCATTCAGAAGATGAGGCCACATGGGAAAGAGAAGATGAACTCAGAGCAGAATTTCCCCAGTTATTCTCCGAAGTTCCTTAATCTCGAGGACGAGATTCTTTTAAGGGGGTAGGTTTGTAACACTATAAAAAATCCATCAACTAAAAATAATTCATTTAGTTTATTAATGGTAAATACGGTAATGAATTTTCTTCCAAGTGTTTGATTTTTTTGTTTGCTCATATTTGATTTTTGAATGTTTAGTAGAATTTCTTTCATATTGGAAATCCAATAAATTAATATAAAAATATTGGTCAAAAATAAATATTTTAGTTATAAATAATGTTGGTATAATTATTATGATTTTTGAATTATATAAAAATATATTTATTTATATTTTTAAATAAGAAAAAAAAGAAAAAACCTAAACCTAGCCGGCCAAACCGGGCCCACTAAGGGCCCAGCCACGCGCCCCAATACCCCCTTCCCCCTCTCACCGACGGGTGGGCCCCACCCGCGGCCCCTCTCCCTCCTTCTCTGTCCCAGCCGCCTGGCCGCCTGGTCGCACGCCCGCGCGTGAGCGCGCAATGCGCCACGCTCGTGCCCCGGCCAACCGCGCTCGCCCGCGGTCGGTCTCGACATCCGCGTCGCGCCCACTCGCCTCCCCTGAGCCGCAAACCACCGTCTCCTCCTCTCCCCCACTCCCCCACGTTCTCCCCCCCCATTGAAGCCACCATTAATGGAGTTTGAAGAATGCTGGCGCCGTTACTCCCTCCTCCTCTCTCTATAAATAGGACCGGTCCGAGCTCCTTCTCTCCCTCCCCGAGCTCGGCCTCTCTCTCTCGCTCTCCTCGCTCCCGAAGCTCGCCGCCGATCGGAGTCGCGCTCATCGTCGACTGGACCGTCCGCCCTGCCATCCGCGCCCGCTGGCCGGAGCTCCGCCCGCGCCCTGCTAGCCCGAACCCCCCTGCACGCCGAGCTCTCCCTGCACACGAGCAAGTGCTCAAGGTAGAAGATGCCAGTTTTGCATTTTGGCCCTTCGAAATTCCGAGAATTATTTCTATATTTTATGCAACACAAATGTATGTAAAAGCGATTCAAAAACTTTAAATGTGCTACTCTCCGATGTATACGTGTAGTCGTAATCAAGCCTCTCAACAATGTTTTGACAGGTGTATGAATTTATATTTCAAGAATAAATTATGTCACTAGTCACTAACTTGGTGATTTTCATACTAGAAATGTTTACGATTAATCTCGCTTTAGCACATGAACAATAATTGTTAGTAGTGTTTTACATATAATTTTATTGAAATAAGGAAGTAGAAGAAAATACTAGACCACATATTTTCGGTCAGATGAAAATATAGATTTTATTAGTTATGATAAAGGTATTCATAAGTATAACACTTAATTATTTAGAATTAGTAAAACACTTATTTATGTCATAATAACCATGATTATGTTATTAAAAGTCCAATTAGTAATTTACATTAATTCTTAGAATATTAATGTTAGAGGAATTATGAATAAACAATTTTTAGCTATACGTGTAATTTCTATTTTGAAATAAAAGGGATAAACTCAAAAGTCTATTATTAGTTCCATAAAGATTGTTAATAAATGTTTATCTATATTTTACTAGATAAAACTAGTGTCATAATCACTGACTCACATTTTCACCAATAATGACTCGCGGTAATAGTCATAATGATTAATAAGTATTTATGCTTTAAGATGTATTTATGAGTATAATGAGTGTGATGTATGAATGTGAATGTAATGGTGAATGATTACCCCTGTAGTGGTGTATGTTTATTTATTTGGCGTACGTATTCTTTTTGTATGTACGATACACAAATTGATGCTAGAAGTTGACTGTGAGGTAGACGAATCAAACTCGTTCGAGGACGACCCACAGGACACTTTCGAGAAAGGCAAGTGGATTCTCCCTCTGCATATTCTATTTGTACCCAAGTAATGCATATAATAATGTTTACTTTTTGGATATATAGCATAATTTGATGGGATTTGCCTAATTAAGGATTTCCTAGAATTACCAACCCTATTCCTTGAATTACCATGGGATAAATGCTTTGCTTAGCAATTTTTGCTATAGCTCAACTTGATGAATATGATGTCACTTTTTAATGATACTATGTTCCGGAAATGAAGTTTATTTATGTTGTTAACCCGATGGTTAAACAAAAACATTTTATGTTAAATGGAACATGGAGTGACCACCCAGGATAACAGTGCAACCACGAGTGCTATCATGGCTCTGGCTTTGGTAATTAGCTCTATAGACTTAGTGCTTAGCAACCTTACCTAAAAGATGGGCAAGAGGGGGCGGCAGTGGTTTGATGGCAGCTCATGTTAACATGGGGTGGTAGTCTTGGCTAAGTTACCTCACCCAGAGGGCCATCAATACTAACGTGGAAACCTTAGCGGATGGCTTTGTACTAAGGATATTTTGTGAAAGCCTCATAATGGATCCCTAGCCATTCACCTCGGCAGTGTTTACGGGTCCGATCAACCCAGGCTAGATGGGATACATGGCTTGTGGGTAAAGTTGTACCACCTCTGCAGAGTGTAAAATTGATATGTCAGCCGTGCTCACGGTTAAGAGCAACCTGGACCCTCACATGATAATTGAACTTAAAGATGGACAATAAATCGAGATCTGATGATCAACCAATGGTTTGCTTAAGTGATTTCACTTAAGTGCTTTTGATATACTCTTATACCTTTGTTTAATTGGGATACTTGGGATACACACTTTTTTGTAAGACAGGTGTTGCTAATAAAATATTGACCAACTAAAATGCTTACCGCTTATCCATAGCCTACCTTGTTAACCTGCATTAATTTTCCCCCACTTGCCGAGCCCCGACCATAAGTGAGCTCACCCTTGCTAATATTTTGATCAGAGGGTGATGCTGGAGATTTCGCTGACGACGATGATGAGTTTTAAGTCTAACGGTGCGCCAATCACCTTCTTGTAGAAGAGTGCCCATATTTAATTCCGCCCTACTTTGATATTGATACTTGTTAAAGATACAATGATTTAAATGATGTAATAAAGTACTCTACTCTCTTTATGCCTTTATTGCATTGTCTTTTGATATATTACACTTGTGACGTCAACATATGTGTGAGAAATGGATGCTAGCCCACATATGCTATGAATTCGGTTTTGCCCCCAGAACTGGGTGTGACAGCCTAGCCGCCGCCGTGCAGTGGCCGCATGTACCCACCATATCTAGCATGGGAGACTCCGTCTTAGGTCCAATGACGAGGAAAGTTTGCGGGCAAGTTCAATCAGGTACTAGGCTTATCGATTACCATATTTCCCGACATGTGTTTAGTACGTTCAAACGCTTGACACACGGTACCACCCATTAATCCTCATTCCAGTTTCATCTCGTAGACAAGGCATCCCCATGGATCCTTGTTCACCGACCATCATAGAACTAGTATCAAGTGGATAGAATAAATTCCTGACCTCGCGTGAGTGCTAGAAAAATCACTCGACTTCTACAGAGATCCTGAATTAGCATAGCAGCTACTCAACCTAGCATACTAGTATCCATCTCAAAAGAAAAGATTGAGTTCATGCAACTAGAGTTTCAAACAACTCCTACACTTAAGTGCACAGTACAAACCTACAAACATTAAGTGTAGTAAAATAACATATATAAACGGTTATGCATAGAACCGGGGCTTGCCTTCAAATGCGGGTGTGGCGGAAGGTTCTTCGGCAACGGGCTCGGGAGCTAGTTCCGGGCTACATCTTGCTGTGTCTCCTTCTCTTGGACCAATATGTACTCTCCATCCGCGAGATTGCTATCTAAAGAATGCAAATACATGAGAATGTATGCAACATATATGTCCCTTGTGCATGCTAGAAATTAAAAGCTACTTTCATCCTTTGTTTTTAAAGGCTTTTATGGGGTTAGGTTGAACTACGTTCCCATTCTAGAAGTTTCTAAAAATTCTACAAAAATTCCAGTGACTTCTTATTGACTTAATTAAGCTTTCCTAAAAGTTTGGGAGGTAGAGAAGAAGGGGGCTATCTTATACAAAAATGACAAGGTTTAGGGCATAAAGGGCACTTTGAACTACAACCTAGGTGTAGATGTGAGTTCTGCTCTAAAGCTCATTTTTGTTGCTGTTTATGGGTAATGCTATGCTTTTGTGCCAAATTGTATACAAAGAAACCTAAGGGTTATTTAATGGTGATTTTCTAAAGTTTGGGGGCTCAGTGGGTGCTTATACTAACACTCCTTTTGAAAAATGTCGAACAACAGATTTCCCAATTTTTCATAGGAGATGGGTTGTATGATTTTTTAAAGTTTTATAAACTTTCTCATGGTGCAGGGGTGGGGCATGTTCTATGTGTAACTACCTCATTTTTATATTTTTCTCCCATAGCACATATCTCAAATGTTTGGGAAAAAATAAGGTTGCTTACTGTTTTCTACTTTTGGTTCCTCCTTTTATTTTCTAAAGGTATTGGACTTCATTTGTTTAACCCACTTAACTTAGTATTCTGAGGTGGTACATATTTTTGTAGTGGTACAACAATGGTCAAGTGACTATTAAAATTTTCTTAACATTAGTGCATAGGTCCTTTTATTTTTAACATTTTCCTACTCAAATACTCAATACCCAAATTAAATAACAAATTCCAAAATAGTACTAGACTAGGGGTTTTTCCTATTTTTCCTCTAAAGTTTAACTTTTGCAGAACCCAACAAAATTTGGTTGACCCATTTTGGATGCTTAATTCATAAGTTATAAATTTTTGAACTTCCTGTTGGCTTAAAAAGGGTTGGGTTTTTAAATTAAATAGGGAAAACCGGTTTGCACTCGGGTCCCTGGTTATTGTTTTTCTCTTTCTCACGCATATGCCCTCGGTGCACTATTCAAATGAGTGGTTGATAGTGGGAAAACCCCCCTATGCTTAAGAACAGTTTAACCCACGCTCCTTGCTTCACCGGAACAGTGACAGGGGCGGAAAAAGGAGCGACGGGGCTTATCGACGGCAGTACAGCTCCGGCGAGGGGGTTGGTAAGGTCGGGGAGGTTCCGGCGAACACGTCGATAGTCGGATGGTGACCGGTGGTGGTCGAAGTCGTTCTGGCCACGCGCGGGGGCGGACGAGGTCTTCGGCGGCGAGGGGCTCAGCCTGTACACGACGGTAGAGTTCGATTGGACTGCTCGGGGAGCTTCACTAGGTGATGCAGAGGCAGTGCGCGAAAGGAATCGAATAATGGTGCATGGGCTTACCTGGGCCACGTAATTCGGCGGGCAAAGGAAATCCGCGAGGGCAATCGGGCGTCTCCGTTGGGGTAGCACATGGTCTAAGGGCTCGGGAAGCTTCACGGGACTCCAAGAAGGCTAGCCAAGTAGTTGGCTTGGGCGGGGGATGGCTCGGGTGGCTCTGGCGGGCGGCATGGAGTTCACCAGAGTTGTGGGCTTGTCCGAGGGAGTGAGGCAGGGTGACCATACACTAGGGGTAGGGCTTTATCGGCATGCTCGGGCGCGGCTGGGTGCAAGCGCACGGTGGGGGTTGTTTGGTGCTCGGCGCGCGCGGGGGGAACGACCAGTACGCGATCAGGCCCTCAGGCACGCGTCGAGCGCATGGCACAACTCTGTGTAGTCACTTTCAATGGCCCACAGGCGCCAAATCTCGGCAAATTTGGGCAAGATGCTTTTGTAAGATCTCTTCCCCTGACCTCCCTCTATCTGTTTCGTGTGGAGGCCGAGGCGTTTCTTGGTCTGTGCAAGGAGTGGTCTTGTCCCTGAGGTGGGTTTGTCAGACTGTTCCATCCTGAGAAAGAAATCATGCCAAATCATGTCAAACGGATTTGGTTCGTCTTCAAACTTCACCAGGGCGTCCAAGGGGTCTTTTGGCGCCACTTTATCAATTGGGCCAAGTGGTTTTGAGTTTAGGAACAAAGTGAACGTGTTTGATCTTTGTGAGGGGGCTGATTTTCAGAAAACTGAAATTCTGGTTTTTATTTGGAGTTTCCACTTGAGTGACTTGTTTGGGGGTTTTGCAAAACCTTTTTGGGACAACTCTCTTACTATTTTTTGTAGGTTATTTAGTGTACTACAACTTCTATAATTATCCCACGTCATGACAAGATGATTTACTTAGCCTTTTTATTGAATTTTCTTTGGTGCTCTATTGTCCTAAAGAGAGAAACTTTAGGGTTTCAACAATTCACCCTCTTACCTAAGCTTGATATGGTTAAGGTATGATCTCTTAGGGTGACAAAGACTTGGCTAAGGCTTGGCTCCTCAAGTTTGTCGGCTTTTTACTCAAACTAAACCACATGTGATAACAGGTCACATACGTAGGTACTTAGGAGAAACCCTAAGTAACACCAAGGGTGTTACATCTGTCAACAAAAAAAATTGGCAGCACCTCTCCCGCACCGGGAGGTTTCCAAAAACCTGCAAATAAAACTAACAGGACGATGGCCGACATGGACACACATTTCATGCTATAAGAGGATACAATCTACCGAAAGATCAACCTTGTAAAGACAAAATAACCCACAAGGGTACTAACTTGGACTTAAAATTAGATGGAAGAACCTTAATTTATACAAATTATGCATCACCACTTTGCATGACAAGCCTTGAAACTAAGGATTTCTCCCTCGTGACATTGCATTAGAGCCTTTGTATTCTTATTCCTATATAAGTTTGAGTTTGCTCCCCTATTTTCCAGCACCAGAATACTAAATTAACAAAACATTTAAATTAACTAAATTATCCTAGCAATAATACTAAACCTTAAACCCTACCAAGAAAGGGAGTTTACCTTTACGTGGTTCCGGGGTGGCGCGGGCGAGGCTGGGGAGAAGCACGCGGCGGCGCGGGCTGCGGGCAGCGAGCGACGACATGGTGGGTGTGGGGCGACGGTGGAGAGGTGGTGTGGGGGCAGCGGCGGGGTGGCGCCGGCGCGGTGGGTATGGGTGGCGGCGCAGTGAGCATGTGAGAGTGAGGGAGTGAGTGAGCGAGAAAAAGAAAGAAGAAACACTCTGGTTATACAAAACCTCTTTGCCGAGTGCCCGCGATCTGGCACTCATCAAAGATTTTCTTTAATTTAAAAATATAGTTTGCCGAGTGTCCTTGATCTGACACTCGGCATCTTTGCCGAGTGCCCACTGACAATCACTTGTTGGGAGCCTTTGTCTTCCGAAGATCCTCAAAAATGCGGCTACCCATTTGTTTTCAGCATATTACTAAGTATTACAGGAGCTTTGTTATCAGAAAAAATTTGGCATAGATTAATCGAAGTACGACGAAGCATGCTTCGTTATGATGACACAGGAAGGCGACGTAGGGAGAAGGTGTTGTTCAAGCTTCTAAGTGCAAATGGCAATATTATCTCTGTGACATTTGTAAACCTTGTATGTAATATTTGGGGTATGAATGTAATATCGTACAAAATTGTACGATTGCTTATAAATAGATGAATAGTAATCTCGTACTGTTCATGCTGAATCGAAATTATATTCACGTCTCTTCCTTCGAGCAAGCCGAACGTACCAATGTACTGTGAGTTGTATGTCATTTTGTTAATATATGAAATGTATCTTAACATTATCAGTACATTCGATATGAGATAAATAAAGGGCATAACGTTACAATTGTTAATTATGTCCCAATAATCGTGAATATTGAAGATTTGTTCTTCAAGATCTCCGTTCAAGACTCATTATGCCCGAAGGAAAATAATGCTTCAAATGACGAAGGTCTTTAATGTTTAACAAATGTGTTGTCATGTTCTTGATTCACAGCAATAAAAAACAAGTGACCAACAACACTCGATAAAGATTATTTTAGTTTTTTAAAATATTCTTTGCTGAGTGTCCCCATGCAGAAACTCGACAACGAATGCTTTGCCTAGTGTCTTCCTCTCACACTCGGCAAAGTATATTTTCATTCTTTTTTTACCAAACTTTTTGTGGTGTGTTCCTACAGTATGTAAATCTTCATATTCGATTTTGGCACAATTATAAAAGTGTTTGCTATAGCTATTTGATTTAGTTTGTTTAATTGAATTTCTTCAGATGATTCAGATTTGAACTGCAAGTAACTCGAAAAATAGAAAACGGTGAATGCAAAAATGATATTCATGTTATTTAGCACAAGTTACGATCGATTTCAGGAGCAGACCAGAATTTTCGAGCACCATGCTCATGAAACATGACCGTTAAAATTGTATAAAACATAAATAAAGTCAAAAAATCATGAAACTTGTCGAGAGGCCATGATATCATATGTAGAGCCTATTTTAAAATTTTGAGAATTTTTCGAGAAAGTTATCACGTACTATGTGTAGAAAGCTAGCCGATCTACATTGAAGTTCTATGATTTCATGTGAAGGACACTTGGATTTCTACAAATAGAACGTGACAACTTTCACGAAATATTTTCAAAAATTTTCCAGTTTCTACATATGATATCACAATATATCAAAAGTTTCATGATTTTCTGACTTTGTTTATGCTTTATACAATTTTAAAATAATTTGATCCCAAGTTCACGATCATGTTACGTGAGCAAGATGCTCAAAAAATCAGGTCTCTTCTTAAAATAGTCAGTAACTTGTGCTAAATAATATGAATATCATTTTTGTATTTAACGTTTTCCATTTTTCGAGTGACTTGCAGTTCAAATCTAAATTATCCAAAGAAATCTAATTAAACAAACTAAATATAATTGTTATAGCAAAAACTTTGAGAATTGTGCCAAAATCGAACATGTAGGGCTATATAGTGTAGAAACAAACCATAAAAAATTGGTTGAGAAAAGAAAAAAATAAAAATATACTTTGCTGAGTGTCCAAGGTAGGCACTCGGCAAATCATAATTTACCAAGTGTAGGGAAGGAGACACTCTGCAAAGTAGCTTCTTTGCCGAGTGCTAATACCTGGCGCTCGGTAAAGATAACAGCCATCGGCTATAAATGGCTATTGACGACCCTTTAACGAGCGTCGTCGTTCGTCGAGCGTTTGACGCTCGGTAAAGAGGTCTTTGCCGATTGTCTTACTATGCCGAGTGTCCTATTCTCGGTAAACGCGGTGTGACTTTGTCGAGTGTCTGACAGATAGCACTTGGTAAAGCCTAGAGCACTCGGGAAAGAGTCGGATTCCGGTAATAATTATTTAGCTATAGTAGTCCTCGAGAGTGAAGCGTTGGAGAAGTTTGAATATAAGCATATCACAAAAGTCTTTTATTCCAAAAACCGTCGAAAAGAACGATATAATTCAAATAAAATAGACATGTTTGTTTATATATTCTATTATAATATATGTTTTGCAAGTTTTATATTGTTATTAATTATGTTTTGTTTAAAACATAGATCAAACTGGTTTAGATTCGGTAAGGGTCTCAAAATTTTCAGGACCGGTCCTGGACTCCTGGGCAGCAACGTCATTGTACGTACGTCTCAATCTATCGCATTTCAACCGGTTTATCGACGTACATTGTAAGATTATTTTTGGTCAATAAATAAAAAGAATCTGCAAGTGGCACATCTTTGACCTTAGCTTGGTTTCTGTCTTCTTGTTGACTCCGTCGCTATGAAGCACGAGCATGCATGCACGTGCACGGTGGTGCTGACCAGAGAAAGTGGCAACACCAGCTACAAAGATCGCGCGTGCTCACGCCTACAAGCGGAAGCAGGTAAGCGCACGAAGGCGCGCGTTCAGAGAAGTCGATAGCTAACAGTTGTATATATATAAGCACGCCTCGTCAGGCTCATTTCGCACTCATCAGCTCAAGCTAGTTAATCACTCTCCATCCTCTCCCGCTTCTGATCATATATATCCATTGCTTCACTACGCACTAATATAAAACAACACCGGCCGGGACGAACTCGATTGGCAGCCATGTCCCCTTCCAGGACCTGTTCATGGCTGATCGTTCTCTCGGTTCTTCTGGCGTGCACTACTGCCAACGGGGACCGTCTAAAGGTTGGCTACTACGACAAGACGTGCCCCGATGTCCAGCAGATCGTGCAGTCCGTGATGGCGTTCAGGGTCGGCCGCGACCAGTCGGTGGCACCCGCTGTGCTCCGCCTCTTCTTCCATGACTGCTTCGTCGACGTACGTCCCAATCTCATCGATCTTTGTGCCTTGGGTCAAGTTTCTGCACTAACGATGACATCGATATTGACACGGCATGTAGGGATGCGACGGCTCCGTCCTCCTGGACGAGACGCCCTTTTTCGAGAGCGAGAAGGACGCCACGCCCAACGCCAACTCGCTCAACGGCTTCGACGTCATCGACGAGATCAAGTCTTACGTCGAGCATGCCTGCCCGGCCACGGTCTCCTGCGCCGACATCCTCGCGCTCGCCTCCCGCGACGCTGTCGCCCTGCTCGGGGGCCCATCCTGGAAAGTGCAGCTCGGCCGCAAGGACTCGCGCGTCGCCAACAGGACCGGTGCCGAATACGGTCTCCCAGCTCCCAACTCCACGCTCGCCGAGCTCATTAACCTGTTCAGGCAGTACGACCTCGATGCACGCGACATGGCGGCGCTCTCCGGCGCCCACACCATCGGCACGGCGCGGTGCCACCACTACAGGGACCGAGTCTACGGCTACAACGGAGAGGGCGGCGCCGACATCGATCCCTCGTTTGCGGAGCTGCGCCGGCAGACATGCCAGTCCGCTTACGACGCGCCGGCTCCATTCGACGAGCAGACCCCAATGCGGTTTGACAACGCATACTACCGGGACCTGGTAGGGCGGCGCGGCCTCCTCACATCCGACCAGGCGCTCTACGGCTACGGTGGACCCCTGGACCATCTGGTGAAAATGTACAGCACGGACGGCGAGGCGTTCGCCAAGGATTTCGCCAAGGCAATTGTGAAGATGGGTAAAATACCACCGCCACACGGGATGCAGGGGGAGATTAGACTCAGCTGCAGTAAGATCAACCGGTGAAGATATGTATATATGGAGGTACATGCAAACCACGGAGCTAAATTTTGGCAAGTCCCATACATAAGTAAATAAAACTTACTGTACATCAATTGTAAATGAATTATAATTCTTCCATTGTATATTTTCTTATTAACCATGTTGTATTTTTGCTATTCATAGTGCTGAAATAAACATTTATGAACATGCTGATTATTTTGTACTTCATTATCTCTATTATAAAAGCACCGGTTTCCACGGTTCCACGGTGGTCATATGTCACCATTCCCCTTCTCGCTTTGTAAGAAACAAGGTAAAATTATGCACAAATGCGGGTTCGTAAATTAACGGTTGCTCCACATTCCACCTAACCAATAGAACACACATTTTTGTGATTTATTAAACCAAGTTATATTTGTGTTATATATAGAAACCGTAACAATACATGACATATGGCTAGTTCGTTTTTATGCATTGTGATGTTCGTGGTAGGTAATTTTGTATTTGAAAATTTTTTATTAATAAGCTAGGGTTGGCACATGGCAGCAATAAAATCACGGACATGCATCTACCCCACAAGGTGACTGAAATAGGACATACATAAAATTAATTGTTTCTTTATTTGCATGATGGATGAAATTATAAACCTCACAAACGTGTTGTTGCCACGATATAGGTTGTAGAGCACTCGAGATCATCACTACACCACAACCCAAAATCTGCAACTTACTGTCAGTCGCTAAAAGCTCTTTTAGAGTCTTACTATCCGTCGCTAAAAACATATGCCGACTACACACATCCGACGCTATAAGTGCCGTCGGGATAAATCTATAGCGACGAACAACTTTTGCCGACTGATCATCTAGCACTAATTAAACCTATGCCGACTGACTTAGATATAGCGACGCACGGTTCATTAGGATTTACGCTGACTAATGATTAGACGCTAAAAATGCTTTTAACGACTGTCAGTAAGTTGCATAACATATAAACTAATTAATATATGTATATATATCTAAATATGAATAGACAATAAATATATTATTCTGCATAAGCATCAAACACAATTGGCAGATTAACATTGTTTTCTTTGAACATATCAACATAACAACCATTATATTATAGCAGCCAATACATGTTTAACTACAACAAAAAATAGAATTCATGATAGCAGCCATTATATGTTTAGCTACAACAAAATAGGATTCATGATAGCAACTGTTACATGTTTAGCTAACCAAAATCAGGACTCAATCTACAAAATGATTCATCTCTGAGTCTCAAACAAAAAATCCTACATATAGCAATGCCATGCCATGACATGTTTAGCTACAAATCAGGACTCATTGTCTACAAAATGCTCTGTCAGTCTCTTGTTTGTCCAACTGCAGCTTGCCTCTAGTGCCATCCACCTGCAATCCAAAGATTACATTTGAATAAGTTGCCATCCACAATGAATTTCTAAAGCAGAGCGGATCAGCCATATGTCCATTTTTATCGTGCTTAATCTATGATCTTATTGTATCACAGAAGTGGGTGAGTATGAACAGCTAGCACATAAAGCAAGGATCCAATGGCTGCAGATTTTTACTTGCCTCAACTAATAAAGCTATATATATGAGAGCGAGAGATAGAAGAGACAAAACATTCATGAGTATGGTCAGACAGATCGACTTCTAGACACTGCAGAAATTACGAGAGTTAAAAAATGCGCTTGGAGGTTCAACCAAAAATGCACAGACCGGTTCCCAGTTTGAGCCGGGGTGATCGCTTGGAGGTTCAACCAAAAATGCACAGACCAAAAATGCACCAGTTCATCTGTTTGCTGTTCAACCAAAAATGCACAGACCAAAAATGCACAGACCGGTTCAACCAGATCACTGCTAACACAGCTTGATCAGGGAGTTCGGGGTTCAGTCAGTTTTGGTGATGGCTCTCGGGTGAAAATCCAAGGTATGGGTTCTGTAGTGATGCAAGATCACAGCTCTGGTCATAAGGTACTTTACTGATGCTTACTATATTCCTGAGATGAAAAGTAACATAGTAAGTTTGGGACAATTAGAGGAAAAAGGTTTTACTTATGAAGGGGGCAATGGGAGACTGTGTGTGTATGATCAAGAACACAAACTGCTTATTTCTGCTCCTAGAACAGCGAATAGGTTGTATATTGCAAAATTTGGTCCTAGACTGTCAGTTTATTTCTGCTTATTTCTGCTCCTAGACTGTCAGTTTATTTGCAAAATCTGAAGAAAAGTCTTGGCAATGGCATGCAAGATATGGACATCTAAATTTCAGGGCTCTGAATGATTTAGGCAGTAAAAACATGGTTGAAGGCATCCCAAGTATCAAGAAGGTAGAGCAGGTGTGTGATGGTAATAGACATCCATGTCACTACCAGGACTATTTCGGCCAGGAATCAGCAAAGAAAGGATGAAATTTGATTGCTTCATGCACATTGAAGGGGGGAAATTATATGGAATACAAATGCCAGGCCAAACACTATAGCTAACATTCATGCTCCTGAATGGATTAAAGCCATCAGTTGCAAATGCTAGACGAATATTTCGGCTATCTGCTGCAAACTCTGGATGTTTTCTATCAAAGTCTTGCCATAAAGGTGAATCTGCAGGATGCCTTAGCAAACCATCTTTTATCCGGTGTTCATCATGCCATCTTGCTAGACCTGCTACTTTAGGGGTCATGAATGGCCTTTGGAGCATTCTTGTTATTGGAATGTAGCGGAGAACCTTTCTAGGAACCTTGTATATATGTTTCCCATCTAGACTCTTCCTTATTGATTTCCAACGTGAAACCTTACATTTTGGACATGAATTCAATTTTGCATTATCCTTCGAATAAAGAATGCAATCATTTTCACATGAATGAATACTATTGTATCCAATTCCTACAGATTTCACCAACTTCTTAGCTTCATAAAAGCTCTTAGGTAATGTTGAACCCTTAGGGAGTGCATCATTAAGTAGATCTAGTAGCAGGTTCATAGATCTATCAGTCCATCCTCCAAGGAGTTTGATGTGAAGCAATCTAACTAGGAAACGCAGTTGTGTATATTTCTTGCAATTAGGATACAACTCTTTTCTGTTTTCTCCTACCAATTTTTCAATGGCCGCTAGCTCATCACAACACCCAATAATGGAACTGTTGTCCTCAAAATCACCTTTATCATCTAAACCAGCAGCTAAATCTCTAAGCAAACCAGATATGTCATCATCTTCGTTAGGCTCCTCTATAACCTCAGCATCGTCATAGTTCCCATGAT
>JAOPSE010000069.1:11924474-11999135 GCA_029449295.1 Zea luxurians | reverse complement strand
AGCAGCGCCTGCGCCCGCATGGCACCAAGCGCCGTCGCAGTGGATTGTCCAAACCTTCTCTGCGGACGGCTCTGGCTGTGTTATTGGCCCAGTCCAATCGACGACGAAGTCTGCTAAAACTTGTGACTTGATCGCAGTCCTGGGCTCGAAAGTGATGTGGTAGCCGGAGAGTTCGGCCGCCCATTTGGCGATCCGTACCGATGTAACACCTCTGGTGTTACTATGGCTAAAATTGAGCACGACATCATAAGCATTAACATTTCATATGTTTGATACACCTAGAGTGCATTCACTAGGCAAAATTTTCAAACAAGTTGTATTGTTTAAAATGTTTTGCAAATAGAACCCTGGTTAAGGGACTTAACTCTAAATAGAGGTTAAAGGGGTAAAACCTAACCCAGGATGAGAAACCTAAAGACTTTACGGAAAGAGTCATAAAATATCCCCAAAAATAAAGTTGAATCACATTTATACCCCTGGAATCCCGAAACCCTAATTGGAACCCTGGAAAACCCTAAAACCAAACCCTAGGGGCTTATGTGCAAAATTGGTCCACTTTTGGACTAAAGTGCAAAGACCAAGTCAAATAAGTTTCTTAAGTCTCTTGGTTCACAAATGTGTGGACTTGAAAGCCAAATGTTGAGTTTTGGACTTTAATGCAAAAAGGACTCCCAATTGAGATTTCTCTAAGTCTGAATTTCAGATTGATAAGCTCAACTTTGGAGCATTGGATCTTCCAAATTATTGAGAATTTGCCCTAGGTCACCACATCAAAGTTGAAGACTAAACATAGAGAACAACTTTGTTTAAGGGTTCAAGCCATGATCTTATAAGAAATTTGAGAAAAACCCAATCAAAGATGGACTGTCAGACTGGTTGAGTCTGAAATTCAGAATGACAGTGTTATCAGATGAACTTTGAGCTCGATTTTGAAGGGATTCAGTGACTTTTTGTGAGAACACATCATAGCAAAGTTATAGTTGGATTATAGCACTACAACTTTGCTATAGGTTACTAGGTGTGTTGCCATTTGAAAATCAGAGAAAAAGAGGCTTAAACATTGTCTGTCGGTGCACTGAATAGAACTTCTGATGGTACAGTGACCAAACAGATCAGAATGAGCGCAGCAGAAAAAGCCACCGCCGGTGATCTCCCCGCCGTGATACGTGTCGCCGACGTCAAGATTCGCGTGCAGGGTGGATTGATAACATCGCGGGGTAGGATCTTCGCCGACGGTGAGCTGGAGGTCACTCCGGTGACTCACCGTGGCCTTCTCCCCTACTTTGCGGCTGAAGCCGATAAGCTCACCGACGACCGCCGCCTCCCGGCCGTGTGCGCCGCGTGGCTTAACCTTTCCACCGCGTTGCCATAACTCGCTGCTGCTGTCAAATCAACACCGGTGAGGTCGCCACGGCGTAGGACACTAATTCGCGTGCGCCAGGGTTCTTCCTTATCTCCGGCCGCCGCGCGTCCTCCCCAAAATTCGTGTCCACGCCTTACCCTCCTATAAGTTGAGCACCCAGGTAGTTGCGCTAGGTAATTGTAAACACCTCAAAACCATGTTTTGGGTAATTTAAGAAGATTATTTTGTAACTGGAATAAATATGTTTTCAAATAGGAGATTATATAGAAGATCCATATATGAGTTAAGTGAATAATGCATTTACAAATATCTTCTAAAATATTTAAGCTAAAGTATATTTTAATAAATAATAAATATTATATGAATTTCTTATTATACCTTTGTGTGAGTATAATTGGTGTATTCAAAATCATTGTTATAGATATGGTAAAATAAATAGATAAATAAAATTATAGATCTGCATTCATTCCAAATTCTTCTGTGTGTTCATTAAAACTGGAGTGCCAATTCAAAACCAAATTTGAATTTGAAATTTAGAAATTAGAAAAGAAAGAATAAAATGGAGAAAAAAGAAAAAAAAGAAAGGACTCTCCCTGCGACGTGGGCCGAATCCTCACCATCGGCCCAGTTCCAACCTCAGCCCTGGTGGCCCACGCCAACTCCACCAGCCGCATACGTGGCTCTGCTCGCTGACTCATGGGCCCGGGCGAAAATCACTACTGCGCATGTGTTTCACCGACTGGTGGGGACACCTTGTCAGCTCATCCTTCTCCCTCCTAACAAACCCGCGCGCGCACCGCAACAGAAGCCGCCGAACCCGCGCTGGCCACCGTGGTTTCTAGGCGGGTTGTTTCACCCGAACCTGGGTATAAGAACCCTGTCGCCATGAACTTCTCTCCGCAACCCACCGTAGATCAGCTGGGCGTTTGTTGTCGTGCTCGCTAGAATCGCGTGGGCCACCGCGGACCTGTGCGCGCGGATAAAGCAGGAGTCGCAGCGGCGATTCATCCCCGCCTCCATCGCTGTGCATTATGGGATTAAGTCGAGATGGGTCTGCGAGATCACAACGAAGCTTCGGTGGACATCCGAGGGCGGGAGCAACCAGAACCATGAGAAATTCCGCATCGCAGCCGCGGAGCATCGCTCGCCGTAGCCAGCATTCAACCCTGCCTCAAGCGCGGTAAGAAGACCTTCGTCGAGTTCGCTGAGATCTCTACTAGCGTAGCGCTAGGGAATCAAGAACTAAATGCTTGTAGGCATGGATTGGGAACTCCGGTGATGCCTCCGCCGCGGCGTGCGCGCCGTCGGGATTTGAGGGTGCTCGTGGAAGGAGAACGGCTCCTGGCCGTCCGATCTTATCGGGTGGCCACGATTGGAGCGCATACCCCCCCTTTTAGTGAGATCATCCTGGGTCGTCCGATCCTACTGAACGGCTCAGATTAGATACCCTTTCACTCGAATTAGATCGGGGCCGTTAGACGAAGATCGAACGGCTGGCGGTCTATGGGCGTTATTTTGAATCTGGACCCTTTTGAATCCAGCGGCCAATAGCGCATACCGTTCGTTGGGCGCCAGATCTAATCTTGGCTCTTGATTTGGATCCAACGGCTGTGGGTCGCCGATACCCCTTCGGCCTCGCGACTTTTACATAAGAAACCCCCTAGTTTCCAGGATTCAACCCACCGTCCACCGCAGGTTAAAACTGTGTCTTGGAACAATTTACACCGAGACCCCTGGACTTTCTAATAATAATGCGCCCAGTCCAGAGAATTAGAAAATCCAATAAAAATAAATAGAAAATGATTTTTAATGTGAAAATAAATGCCAAAAACTTGTGAAATTCATATTAAATTCATTTTAACTCCAAATTGAGCCATTTCAGTTGCAATAATTTTATTTTAATATTGTATATCAACTAGTAACACTGTTTAGCCATGAAACTTGAAGCAAAATTGTTCATTTGAATTAATCTGTTCTAGGTGCTTAATAACTTCAGAAATTCATAACTAAATAACTATAGCTCCAAATTTAGTGATTCTTGTTCCTACGATCTCGTTACACAACGTAGATTATTATTATGCAGTTTGTTCTCATGTTTGATGTGATGTTAAATTTTGCCTATACACTGTTTGTTTGTATTGCTACGACTAGCAGTGAGGTCACGTGTCATCTGAAGATCATCTTGGTACCTGGAATCTCGAGTCTCAGGCAAGTTGTGCCCTTGATCACTTCTCTTTACCCACTCATGTTCTAATTAATCATAATGATCTGCATAGGTTAATTTTGATGGGACCCAATAGGATACCCTAGTTTGTCTATCTTTATACCTTGTTTACCACTGAACTTTCTGGGTAGTACTTGCTAGTGCTATATGTGGTTTTGGGTATGGAGATACATTATTCATGATTATACTTTTATTATCAGTTGTTATTTACTGTTCATGATAAGATCATTATGTTAATTGGAACATGGAGAACCACCCGGGAAAACAGTGCTACCACAAGGGTTTAATGGGACGCCCTTGCCGATTAATTAGGAAAGCTAGTGGAAGACTACCTTACCCGAAAGGGCAAGGGCAGTAGGGGAGTGGTCAGTGTAGGGAAGCCCTCGGGAGGATTTTGCTGCGATGGCAGTCCTGCAAGGGATTCCTGTTAGGGAGGCCCTCGGGAGGATTTTGCTGCGATGGCGGTCCTGCAAGGGATTCCTGCATTGGAACTTCCTATAAACTGTAGCGGGTTTTCTGAAGCTAGTGGAACTTTGTAAAGGCCTCGTAGTGTTACCTTGCCTCGCCTCCTCGGTAGAGGTGTATGGGATTGGCCGTCTCTTGGCAGATGGGTAACACGACTTGTGGGTAAGATGCGCAACCTCTGCAGAGTGTAAAACTGGTATACTAGCCGTGCTCACGGTCATGAGCGGCTCGGACACTCACATGATTAAATTATGGAACTAAGTTCAATTTGTCATATGCATTGCATCGCAGGTGATGTTGTTACTTTGTTCTACTACTTAATTGGGTTTGGTATTTACTTATACTTAGTAACTGCTAATAAAATTTTGACCAACTTTAAAAGCAATGCTCAGCTCTAACCATCCTCTTTGGTAAGCCTTACACTTCACGTGAGCTCCCACCTTTGGCGAGTTCATGCACATTATTCCCCACAACATGTTGAGCGATGAACGTATGTGAGCTCACTCTTGTTGTCTCACACCCCCCACAGGTCAAGAACAGGTACCATCGGATGAGGCGCATGGAGGATGCCGTGATGTGTTCGTGAGAGGTCTAGGCCGTCGTCTCCCAGTCAACTTTGGGTTGCTAGACCGTTGTCTCCTTATAATGTAATTATTTATTTTGTATAGAACTCCTGTTATATATATAAAGATGTGACATTCGATCCTGTGCCACTATACATCATATGTGTGAGACTTGGTCCCAGCATACCTGGTGTTTATGTTCGCCCGGGTCTTGGTGCCCCTAAAACCCGGGTGTGACAGTAATTGCGAAGCCAACGCACCCACTCCCACTCGTAATCGTTCATCCAAGCTCCGGAATTTCCCATTCGCCCCAATTCCATTCGCCGCCACCCGAAGCTCAACCTCACCGTGGCCAGCCCCCTCCCGGTTAGCTCATCTTCTTTTCTCCCTTGTTTAAGTCTTCTCATAGCTCAGTGATGCTTACCAAGCCACTGAATTGAATTAGGAGACCACCGCTGGGAACGCGATGATCTTGCCGCCATGCTTTCGGTCACCGTGGCTAGAGCTCCATAGTTAGTTTTAGATGCAATTAGTTTGGGGAAAATACTCCCCTGGTCTTGAATTTGGGTTAGTCTTAGTCTCGACGCCGGTCATCGTCTGAATCGGCCGGTCTAGGACCTTGCCGGAGTTTCTCCCCCCGCGCTGCCGCCGTCGTGGACGTGGGCGTGTAAAGAAATAGAACATGGGGGACCAATTTGCAAAGCGTCAGTGACTTGAGCAAATAGTAAAAGAAGTCGTTCTCAGTTAACCGAAAACCAGAGGCCCTTTCTGCAAAGATGCCAGGGCGCGGGCACGCGCAGGCGCTTTCTCCCTCTGAGTTGGGCTACTGGGCTGAAATCAGCCCAGTACTATTCATAGGCTTTTCTTTTTCTTTTTACTCCAGAGTTAAAACAATTATAAAACAGTAGAAAAATGGTAAAATTGTGAAACTAATTTTCCTAGGTTTCTTATTTTCTCTAGAATTTAATAAAGATAGTTTTGTGATTTTTAGGTTAAATAAGGAATTTTAAGGCATTTAAAGTAGCTCAAGGTAGTAGTGTTGGATTTTTAAAAGATAAATTATAATCCCAAAAATGCTCAAAATTTTTATATGAGTTCCTCATATTATTTAGAAGCCTTGGGTAAAGTTTGGATGGATTTGGACCTTGTTTGATCACCAAACCCCAAACACCCCCCCTGCCCTATGAACTCCTTTACTGACTCCGGAAACCCTAGGTTCTCGGAGTACCGTGAAGGAAAGTTGTATTCAAGACTTAGATATTAAGTTCATATTATCTTTGCACCCTCATGAGCATCCCATGGCATCCATTCTTATACATATATATGGTTATGTTAGAACACGAAGAAGAAGAAGAAGTCACCGAAGAAAGGACACCACCACCCTCGGATTCTCAAGCAGGCAACTGCTTTTACTTTGATATTTGCGATCCGAGCCAGACTCACCTGTTAACAAAGGCAAGCCCCGGTGCATTTGCCACCCCCTTGTGTTTTAAATCTTTCTCACTTATTTGATGCACTAGGTGATAGGTGTTGATTGCTAAGACAGTTCCTGAATTACTTTCCTTGGAATTTGATTACCTTCCTTGATACCCTGTTTTACAAAAGGTTTTGTTATGCTTAGTATTGCTCTAGCAAAACAAAGGATTTGTTTTACAACGATGTTTGGCAAAGTGGGAGGGTTGTTTTCAAATAAAACTTGATGGTGAATCTGTCAAAGGCCTTGATGGATTCAACATTGAAAAAATTGGCCTGCCAGGTACCAGCCTTTGGGGTTAATGATTAAGCTGAGACCGAGCGCGGTGACTTGCACGAGAAAGAGAGTCTCGGTGTAGTGTCTCCGTCTGAGTCGATTAAGGGCCGTCTCGATGTAAGCCTGCTGACCAAGGACCCTTTAACTGGTCACATGCCTCGTCATGGGTAAGCTTTGCCTCGGGTGGACTAAGGCCAGAATAAGATAACACGAAATGGGCGTGCAGCGGTGGCGAGAGTAGCGTGTACCCTCCGTGGCAAGAGGCTGGACGGTGGTGTATCTGTGCTCTCGGTTTGCGTGAACCTGATCTGGTCTTAAGAAACTTGGTGGCGGGTTGACATATGCAGTGTTAAGTGCTACATATGTCATGTGATCGGAGATCCTCAGCTGAGTATAATCGATTCGGATCGCCGTACCTCCGCGGTTATGGAGACTTGGCCACTGACTTACACGTAGCAATCCAATGAAGTTGAAGGGTTGATAAGAAAATTGGCTAGTGCAGGCAAAGTGATTGATCTAGGGTAGAAAGAACTCTAGCTGCAGGTAATTTTACTGAACCTGACAATAAAATTGAATTTTAAGGATCCACTCGTAGTAAGCTTTTCTGCAAAACAGAGTCTTTGATTCTTGATAAGCCACTCCTTGAATCCCTCTAGCCAGCATACCCTTGAGAGTCTTTTCCTTAGTCGGGTAAGACTTGCTGAGTAATTCCATACTCAGGGTTTATCCCTTGTTGTTTTTAGGTGAGGAAGCAGCAGATTTCTGTTGCTTCTGTACCAAGGTGGTTCCTAATGAAGATAAGCAAGAATGAAGTGCGGAAGGAAAGGATCCTCCATTAAGACTTCTTGTGTGATAGCTGTCGGGAGGGGTTTTTACCTCCCTTGGTATGTGTAATAATATTACTCTGCACTCGTTATATACCCCTGGTCTGTAATAAACAACGTGATCTTACTTTTTAATAAATGTAAGCTTATGTAATCGCTTCCGCTTTTCTTTATCTCCGATGTTCTATAATATCTGCATGACGGGTGAGACGTTCCTGGAAAGGTAAGGAAAGATACCGAGCTTGTCAAGTAGTTCAGGGCACCTATAGGGTTGTCTGAGGTCCGTTGGACAAGGACAACTGTAGGTGGGCCTAATTACTTGGGAGGTTCCGTCACAGCTGGTATCGGAGCGTAGCCCTTCTTGCCAGATATTATGTGGCATCTTCAAAAGGATTTTCTAAGACTTATCTAGAAAATTGCTTCTCTTCTTACCTAAGTATTTCTGAAGAGTTTATTTCAAGGACCAGATAGGAAGAGTGCAATGTATAGAAGGTTGAATCGACTAAGGTTGATTCTGTACCTATTCATGCATCATGCTAAGAATTATACTAATAAATTTTCCCCCTTAGCAAATGCCGCCACGTACAAGGAAAACGGCACGTAAGCATACGGGACCCATTGGTGTGCCCCGGCATCAACTTGCCCCACGAGAGCAAGAGCAAACAGCAGTAGCGGGAGCAACGATCCTATCGATGATCTCGAAGCTCGCGTGAATCATCTCCATGCAGAGTTACAGCACAGGACTAATCTATGGGTTGCGGACGGTGACCGAATCAATGACTTAAGAAGTTACATCCGCACCCTGCAAGATCAACTAGCTGACCGAGATTTGGCACTTGACTGGGCAGTGCAGTCTCGTTCGGTAGCTTTAGCTAAGGAAGCGAAGGCTCGAGCATGAGTCAACGAACTTAGCGTTGCTGTTGATAACTTGCAGGTATATTGCAATACTTTGCATGAAGAAGTTCATGTACTGTATTCGCAATTACACCCAATGTCCCTGCGGATCCCGTCAGGTCTGAAGCCGGACCCTCGCACACTGCGGGCGAAGCGCTTGGTGGAGAGTTAGACCTTTTTAGGCCCCCTCCTTCTTTGAGGCTGGTCGATGTATGGTCTCCCACCCCTGACGATGAAGCTACCAAGAATAAGCAGGAGTAGTAGTATAGTTGTAGAAATAGAAATAGTATGTTGTATAATAGGTGGAACTTTTGTATAATGGGTAATGTGTCCTGTTATGTAATATCAAGTCTGTATCATTACCTTTTATAGTAATGTAAAATGGAAGGTCTCTTTGGCATATTATGTTTATTTGAAATGTTCTTTGCCTCAGATGCCGACCAGGACTCGCGGACAGGACGCAGCAGGAACATCTGGGGGTAGGGATGTCACCCCAAATCCACCTCCGGTTCCACCCACGTTAGCCGAGGCGATCGCCGCCTTGATAAATGCCACCGCAGACAATACCCGCTTCCTTAGGGAAATGGCGGGTCAACAGCAATTCCAGCAGCAGGCAGGAAGGGGTTACCAGCAAGGCCCCCGTGAAACTACCTATCTGGACTTCTCGGAAACCCGTCCACCCCTATTCGTCAAGGCAGAAGACCCGCTGGAAGCCGATGAGTGGATACGGGTCATTGAACAAAAGTTTGGTCTTCTTCGTTGTTTAGAAACGCAGAAGCCATTATTTGCAGCACAGCAACTACGTGGCCCTGCCAGTACCTGGTGGGAAACTTTGTGGTTATTCAACCTGTCAACCATCAAATCACTTGGGAAAATTTAAAGCAGCCTTTCGTGAGCACTACATACCGAAGGAGTGCTGCATATGAAACAAGAGGAATTCATGAAGCTGAAACAAGGAAGAGATACCATCAATCAGTATCTCAACAAGTTTAATCACCTGTCGCAGTATGCCATCGACCAGGTGAATACTGATTTGAAGAAAAAGAACTGCTTCATGAGGGGTCTAAATGACCGGTTGCAGCGAAAGATGGCCACATGTATTGATCTCACGTATGGAAAGGCTGTCAGTACAACCTTATCTGTGGAAGCAAAATACGCAAGCTCTAGGAAGAACAAGGGATTCGGTGGTGAGAGGCCTAATCAGGGCCAGGCGAAGAGGCAACGGTTCGTCATCGACCTTCTAGCCAAAATCGCACTTTCTCACGTCCACCTGCATTCCCTTTCAAACAACAAATTATTATTCGCCCCAACAATACCCCCACTCCCCCAAATCAGCCGGGTGCCCCAGGCACTCGATTCCCTGCCTTGCCCAGCTCTTCAACTGGGTGTTTCAACTGCGGCAGGTCGGGACATTTTATCAAAGACTGCCCGTATCCCAAGCAAAATCAATCAAATGCTCAGTAAGGATCTAGGAAGTCACTCAGCCCAAGGGAAATACTGTGGGGAGGAATACAAGGAAGACGGGGCGTGTATACTACACCCAAGTGGCCACTACACCGGAAGGAGAGCCGGCGATGATGGGTACGTTTCCCGTGGCCAGTCACCCTGCAATTATTCTTTTTGATTCTGGTGCTTCGCATACCTTCATTAGCAAGAAATTTGTGGAGCAACATCACATTGCATGCCATGAATCAAAAGAGGGATTTAAAATTCATTCACCTGGGGGACATATTTTTACTCGAGAAGTGGCCTATGAAGTGCCAGTAACAATGGCCGGACAGAACTTTCCTGCTAACATGATTGTTCTGAAAGGCCAGGATATAGATGTAATTTGGGTATGAATTGGTTAACCCAATACAAGGCAATACTCAACACTGAACTCAGAACCGTCAGGTTGAGCTATAATCAAGAAGAGATTCTTTTGTCTCTCCCCGTGACCAATCCAGCCAAAGCTTCTGGTAGAGTATACGAAGCCATTGTACCGGAAATCAAGGATATTTCGGTAGTATGTGAGTTTCCAGATGTATTTCCGGAAGATTTGCCTGGACTGCCCCCGGAAAGAGATGTAGAATTTGTAATTGAGCTAAAGCCCGGTACGGCTCCCATCTCTCGAAGATCGTACCGTATGCCCCCTAATGAGTTGGCGGAATTGAAGATTCAATTACAAGATCTACTGAATAAGGGATTCATCCGGCCAAGCTCGTCCCCATGGGGTTGCCCCGCCATTTTTGTTAAGAAGAAGGATCAAACCTTGCGAATGTGCGTGGATTATCGACCCCTGAATGAGGTCACCATCAAGAATAAGTACCCTCTTCCAAGGATCGACATCTTATTTGATCAACTAACTGGGGCGAGGGTATTTTCCAAAATTGATCTCAGGTCGGGCTATCATCAAATCCGTATTCGGCCCGAGGATATACCGAAGACAGCGTTTACTACGCGGTATGGATTGTTTGAATACTTGGTAATGTCTTTCGGACTCACTAATGCTCCTGCCCACTTCACCTATTTGATGAACTCGGTGTTCATGCCCGAGTTGGACAAGTTCGTGGTGGTTTTCATCGACGATATTTTGATATATTCTAAAAATGAAGAGGAGCATGCTCAACATCTACGGATTGTATTAACGCGCCTGAGGGAACATCAGCTTTATGCCAAGTTCAGCAAGTGCGCGTTCTGGCTAGAAGAAATTCAATTTTTGGGCCACGTGTTATCGGCCAAAGGAATTGCGGTAGATCCCAGCAAAGTCAAAGATATTCTGGAGTGGAAACCCCCAACCACTGTTCACCAAGTCCGGAGTTTCTTGGACTAGCTGGATATTATCGCAGATTCATACCTGATTTCTCTAAGCTTGTGAAGCCAATCACAAGTTTATTGAAGAATGACATTAAATTCAATTGGTCTTCTAAGTGTAATGAAGCCTTTGAGCAATTGAAGACATTATTAACCACTGCTCCGGTATTGGCTCAACCGGACATCACTAAGCCTTTTGATGTGTATTGTGATGCGTCTGGCAGTGGACTCGGCTGTGTATTAATGCAAGAGGGCCGAGTAATTGCATATGCTTCAAGGCAGTTGCGCCGACATGAGGAGCATTACCCAACTCATGATCTGGAGCTAGCTGCTGTGGTTCATGCCCTGAAAATTTGGCGTCACTATCTGCTGGGAAATATCTGTCATATATATACAGATCATAAAAGCTTGAAGTACATCTTCACCCAGTCAGAATTAAAATATGAGGCAAAGACGATGGCTTGAGCTTATTAAGGACTATGAACTGGAGATCCATTATCACCGAGGCAAAGCCAATGTGGTGGCAGATGCACTAAGCCGTAAGGCTTCCTGCCACTGTCTTATGGTGAAGACCCCTGACAACACTCTGTGTCAGGAAATGGAAAAGTTAAATCTGGGGATGATCCAACAAGGACTCTGAACCAACTAAAGCTTGAGTCAATTTTTGCAAAGGATAATTGATGCTCAAAAAGATAATCTGGGCATGAAGCACATACGGGAGAAAATAAGGGCTGGAACAGCCAAATGTTTCAAGGAAGATGATCAGGGTGTGTTATGGTTTAATAACCGCATAGTAGTGCCAAAGGATGAAGAACTCCACCAGCAAATTCTTGATGAAGCACATCTTAGTCGCTATTCTCATCCCGGAAGCACTAAGATGTACCAAGACTTAAAGCAACATTACTGGTGGACGAAGATGAAAATTGAAATTGCGCTATGTGGCTAAGTGTGACACTTGCAGACGTGTCAAAGCCATACACATGAAACTGCTGGTCCATTACAATCTTTGCCAATCCCAATATGGAAATGGAAGATATAAGTATGGACTTTATCGTGGGATTGCCTACGACTGCAAAAGGGTATGATTCTATCTGGGTCATAATTGATCGGCTTACGAAGATTGCTCACTTTTTACCGGTCAAGACGGATTCCCCAGTTACTGTCTACGCCCAATTATACATTGCTCGTATTCTTAGTCTACATGGTGTTCCGAAGACCATTGTGTCGGATCGTGGACCCCAATTTGTAGCCAAGTTTTGGGAAGCACTTCACAAATCCTTGGGTACTAAGTTGCTCCATAGTTCGGCATATCATCCACAAACCAGTGGACAGACTGAGAGAATTAATCAAGTACTTGAGGATATGTTGCGAGCATGTGTCCTGGATTTCTCACCAAAATGGGATGAATGTTTACCTTTGTCGGAGTTTTCATACAATAATAGTTATCAAGAAAGTATCAAGATGGCACCTTTTGAAGCTTTATATGGGCGACGGTGTCGAACTCCGCTAAATTGGTCTGAACCTAGAAAGGTATTTCTTTAGGCCTGATATAGTGAAACAGGCCGAGGAAAAGGTTCAGAAAGTTATTCATAATCTGAAGAAAGCCCAAGCTCGACAGAAGAGCTATGCAGACAAACGGCGAATGCCCTTGTATTTTCTTGAAGGGACTATGTTTACTTGAAGGTTTCCCAATGAAAGGGGTATCGCGTTTCGGGATAAAAGGAAAGCTTGCACCCAGGTACATTGGTCCATTTCCTGTCCTTCAAAGATATGGGCCAGTGGCATATCAACTTCAACTTCTCGAAACATTGTCTGCTGTACATAATGTGTTCCATGTATCGCAATTGAAGAAGTGTCTTCGGGTTCCCGATTGAACCATTGAAGTGACAGATGTTGTCCTAGAACCAGATTTAACATACTCGGAACATCCTATTCGAGTTCTGGATCAAAAGGACAGGGTTACCCAAAGAAAGACTCTCAAGTTCTACAAGGTACAATGGAACCAACATTCTGAGGAAGAGGCTACGTGGGAAACTCAAGACTTCTTGAATAAGAATTTCTCAGGCTTTTTAGCCTCATGTAATTTGTAAAGTGTATATAGTCATTGCAATAAAGGAGTGAACCCCCACACCACCCCTGCCTTGTACCAGAAATAAGGAAATACAAATATGAAGCATTTCCTTTTCCATTACTCACCCTAGGACTTTAAATCTCGGGACGAGATTCTTTTATGGGGGGAAGGATGTAACACCTCTGGTGTTACTATGGCTAAAACTTGAGCATGACATCATAAGCATTAACATTTCATATGTTTGATACACCTAGAGTGCATTCACTAGGCAAAATTTCAAACAAGTTGTATTGTTTAAAGTGTTTTTGCAAATAGAACCCTGGTTAAGGGACTTAACTCTAAATAGAGGTTAAAGGGGTAAAACCTAACCCAGGATGATAAAACCTAAAGACTTTAGGGAAAGATTCATAAAATATCCCAAAAATAAAGTTGAATCACATTTATACCCCTGGAATCCCAGAAACCCTAATTGGAACCCTGGAAAACCCTAAAACCAAACCCTAGGGGCTTATGTGCAAAATTGGTCCACTTTTGGACTAAAGTGCAAAGACCAAGTCAAATAAGATTCTTAAGTCCCTTGGTTCACAAATGTGGACTTGAAAGCCAAATGTTGAGTTTTGGACTTTAATGCAAAAAGGACTCCAATTGAGATTTCTCTAAGTCTGAATTTCAGATTGATAAGCTCAACTTTGGAGCATTGGATCTTCCAAATTATTGAGAATTTGCCCTAGGTCACCACATCAAAGTTGAAGACTAAACATAGGAGAACAACTTTGTTTAAGGGTTCAAGCCATGATCTTATAAGAAATTTGGAGAAAAACCCAATCAAGATGGACTGTCAGACTGGTTGAGGTCTGAAATTCAGAATGACAGTGTTATGAGATGAACTTTGAGCTCGATTTTGAAGGGGATTCAGTGACTTTTTGTGAGAACACATCATAGCAAAGTTATAGTTGGATTATAGCACTACAACTTTGCTATAGGTTACTAGGTGTGTTGCCATTTGAAAATCAGAGAAAAAGAGGCTTAAACATTGTCTGTCAGGTGCACTGAATAGAACTTCTGATGGTACAGTGACCAAACAGATCAGAATGAGCGCAGCAGAGCATGATGGTGATCTCCCCGCCATGATACGTGTCGCCGGCGTCAAGATTCGCGTGCAGGGTGGATTGATAACATCGCGGGGTAAGGATCTTCGCCGACGGTGAGCTGGAGGTCACTCCGGTGACTCACCGTGGCCTTCTCCCCTACTTTGCGGCTGAAGCCGATAAGCTCACCGACGACCGCCGCCTCCCGGCCGTGTGCCACGTGGCTTAACCTTTCCACCGCGTTGCCATAACTCGCTGCTGCTGTCAAATCAACGCCGGTGAGGTCGCCACGGCGTAGGACACTAATTCGCGTGCGCCAGGGTTCTTCCTTATCTCCGGCCGCTGCGCGTCCTCCCCAAAATTCGCGGCCACCGCCTTACCCTCCTATAAGTTGAGCACCCAGGTAGTTGCGCTAGGTAATTGCTAAGCCAACGCACCCACTCCCACTCGTAATCGTTCATCCAAGCTCCGGAATTTCCCATTCGCCCCAATTCCATTCGCCGCCACCCGAAGCTCAACCTCACCGCGGCCAGCCCCCTCCCGGTTAGCTCATCTTCTTTTCTCCCTTGTTTAAGTCTTTCATAGCTCAGTGATGCTTGCCAAGCCACTGAATTGAATTAGGAGACCACCAGTCGCCGGGAACGCGATGATCTTGCCGCCCATGCTTTCGCTCACCGTGGCTAGAGCTCCGTAGTTAGTTTTAGATGCAATTAGTTTGGGAAAATACTCCCCTGGTCTTGAATTTGGGTTAGTCTTAGTCTCGACGCCGGTCATCGTCTCATCGTCGGTCGGAGGACCTTGCGGAGTTTCTCCCTGCGCTGCCGTCGTCGTGGACGTGGGCGTGTAAAGAAATAGAACATGGGGGACCAATTTGCAAAGCGTCATGACTTGAGCAAATAGTAAAAGAAGTCGTTCTCAGTTAACCGAAAACCAGAGGCCCTTTCTGCAAAGATGCCAGGGCGCGGGCACGCGCGGGCGCTTTCTCCCTCTGAGTTGGGCTACTGGGCTGAAATCAGCCCAGTACTATTCATAGGCTTTTCTTTTCTTTTTACTCCAGAGTTAAAACAATTATAGAAAACAGTAGAAAAATGGTAAAATTGTGAAACTAATTTTCCTAGGTTCTTATTTTCCCTAGAATTTAATAAAGATAGTTTTGTGATTTTTAGGTTAAATAAGGAATTTAAGGCATTTAAAGTAGCTCAAGGTAGTAGTGTTGGATTTTTAAAGATAAATTATAATCCCAAAAATGCTCAAAATTTTTATATGAGTTCCTCATATATTTAGAAGCCTTGGGTAAAGTTTGGATGGATTTGGACCTTGTTTGATCACCAAACCCCAAAACACCCCCCTGCCCTATGAACTCCTTTACTGACTCCGGAAACCCTAGGTTCGGAGTACCGTGAAGGAAAGTTGTATTCAAGACTTAGATAATAAGTTCATATTATCTTTGCACCCTCATGAGCATCCCATGGCATCCATTCTTATACATATATATGGTTATGTTAGAACACGAAGAAGAAGTCACCGAAGAAAGGACACCACCACCCTCGGATTCTCAAGCAGGCAACTGCTTTTACTTTGATATTTGCGGATCCGAGCCAGACTCACCTATTAACAAAGGCAAGCCCCGGTGCATTTGCCACCCCCTTGTGTTTTAAATCTTTCTCACTTATTGGATGCACTAGGTGATAGGTGTTGATTGCTAAGACAATTCCTGCATTACTTTCCTTGGAATTTGATTACCTTCCTTGATACCCTGTTTACAAAAGGTTTTGTTATGCTTAGTATTGCTCTAGCAAAACAAAAGGATTTGTTTTACAAACGATGTTTGGCAAAAGTGGGAGGGTTGTTTTCAAATAAAACTTGATGGTGAATCTGTCAAAGGCCTTGATGGATTCAACATTGGAAAAGATGTACCTCTGCCAGGTACCAGCCTTTGGGGTTAATGATTAAGCTGAGACCGGGCGGGTGACTTGCACGAGAAAGAGAGTCTCGGTGTAGTGTCTCCGTCTGAGTTGATTAAGGGCCGTCTCGATGTAAGCCTGCTGACCGAGGACCCTTTAACTGGTCACATGCCTCGTCATGGGTAAGCTTTGCCTCGGGTGGACTAAGGCCAGAATAAGATAACACGAAATGGGCGTAGAGCGGTGGCGAGAGTAGCGTGTACCCTCCGTGGCAAGAGGCTGGACGGTGGGTATCTGTGCTCTCGGTTTGCGTGAACCTGATCTGGTCTTAAGAAACTCGGTGGCGGGTTGACATATGCAAGGGTTAAGTGCTACATATGTCATGTGATCGGAGATCCTCAGCTGAGTATAATCGATTCGGATCGCCGTACCTCCGCGGTTATGGAGACTTGGCCACTGACTTACATGTAGCAATCCAGTGAAGTTGAAGGGTTGATAAGAAAATTGGCTAGTGCAGGCAAGTGATTGATCTAGGGTAGAAAGAACTCTAGCTGCAGGTATTTACTGAACCTGACAATAAAATTGGATTTTAAGGATCCACTCGTAGTAAGCTTTTCTGCAAAACAGAGTCTTGATTCTTGATAAGCCACTCCTTGAATCCCTCTAGCCAGCATACCCTTGAGAGTCTTTTCCTTAGTCGGGTAAGACTTGCTGAGTAATTCCATACTCAGGGTTTATCCCCTGTTGTTTTTAGGTGAGGAAGCAGCAGCAGATTTCTGTTGCTTCTGTACCAAGGTGGTTCCTAATGAAGATAAGCAAGAATGAAGTGCGGGAGGAAAGGATCCTCCATTAAGACTTCTTGTGTGATAGCTGTCGGGAGGGGTTTTTACCTCCCTTGGTATGTGTAATAATATTACTTGCACTCGTTATATACCCCTGGTCTGTAATAAACAACGTGATCTTACTTTTTAATAAATGTAAGCTTATGTAATTGCTTCCGCTTTTCTTTATCTCCGATGTTCTGTAATATCTGCATGACGGGTGAGACGTTCCTGGAAAGGTAAGGAAAGATACCGAGCTTGTCAAGTAGTTCAGGGGCACCTATAGGGTTGTCTGAGGTCCGTTGGACAAGGACAACTGTAGGTGGGCCTAATTACTTGGGAGGTTCCGTCACAACCGATGCCTCTGGGTTTCTGAATAATTCGCCGAGTCCCCTATCTGAGGTGATGCGGACCTTGAATGCTTCAAAGTAGTGGCACAATTTGCGCGAAGACATAACAACCGCATATGCAATCTTTTCGAGCTCCTTCATGTTACACTTTGATGGTGTGAGCACCTCGGAGACATAATATACTGGGCACTGCCTGATCACGCCCTCTACTGACTGCTCCTGAACCAGTGCCGCACTGACCGTGCGGCGAAGCCGCGACGTAAAGCAACAGTGGTAGCGAAGAGTCGGGGCTCGTAAGGACGGCCAACTCCATGTACTGTTTTAGTGAGGCGAAGGCCACCGCCTGCTCTGGTCCCCAAGCGAAGTCTTTTGCGCCGCGGAGTGTTTGAGGAAGGGAAGACTTCGCTCAGCAGATTTGGAAATGAATCTGTTGAGGGCGGCCAATCTGCCCATCAGACGCTGGACCTCTGGCTGACTGCGGGGGCGTCATGTTGATGATGGCCTGGATCTTGGTTGGGTTGGCCTCGATGCCGCGGTGCGATACCAGATAACCCAATATTTTCCCCTGGCGAACACCGAAGACGCATTTATCGGGGTTGAGGCGAAGTCGTGCGTCCCGCATGTTCGCGAATGTCTCGGCGAGGTCTGCGAGATGGTCCTCTTTATTCCTGCTGGCGACGATGATGTCGTCCATGTATGTGAATACGTTTCTGCCGACCTGCCCTTCGAGCACTGTTTTGGTGCCGGGAGAAGGTGGACCCGGCGTTCTTGAGTCCCTCCGGCATTCTGATAAAGCAATATGTGCCGAAGGGTGTTATGAAGCTGGTGCTGGCCTTGTCCTCCTCCTTCATGTATATTTGATGATAACCAGAGAAGCAGTCGAGGAGTGACATGACCTCGCACCCGGCCGCGCTATCGACTATTTTGTCGATTCGGGGCAATGGGAAGTTGTCCTATGGGCAGGCCTTGTTGAGGCTGGTGAAGTCTATGCACATTCGCCACTTGCCGCTCTTTTTCTGCACCATTACCACGTTGGAGAGCCACGTGGGGTAAGCCACTGGCTCGATAAATTTGGCTTCCAGGAGGCGGTGTACCTCTGCCTTGGCGGCTTCTGTCTTCTCATCGGACATTTTGCGAAGCCGCTGTTTTTTCGGTCTCACCGAGGGGTCGATTCCCAGGCTGCTCGATTATGGATCGGCTGACCCTGACCAGGTCGAGGGCTGACCAAGCGAAGACGTCCTTGTTCTTGGATAAGCAGCACAGGAGTTTTTCTCATCATGCGAGGTGAGGTCTTCGCTGATCGTGACTGTTTGCTTGGGTGTGGCCAGGTCGAGGGGAACAGTCTTGGTCCCGTCGTTGCTTTGCAGCTGCGCCTTGTGCTGTTTTTCAGTTGGGCTGGCGGGCGCTGGGGCTTCGCGATGGGCCGTGAGGCAGTGGACATTTCTTTGCCCGGGGACGAAGTCCCGCTCTATGTTGCGCGCAGTCTGCTGATTGCCGTAGACCGAGATGGCGCCCAATGGACCTGGTATCTTCATGCACAGGTACAATCCGTGAATGGCTGCCTCAAACTTGTTGATGGAGCCCCGACCCATGATGGCGTTGTACGAATACACCATGTCGACGATGTCAAAGGTTATTGCTCACTCCGGGCATTGGGCGCTACACCGAAGGAGAGAGGCAACTCTATTTTGCGATAGGAAAAGTGCCCTTGCCGCCGAAGCCGTACAACGGATTGTCCGAAGGCTTGAGCAAGCTGTGGCTTATGCCCATGCGATCGAAGGCATGGAGAAAAATGATGTCTGGCTGACTGCCATTATCAACGAGGACTTTGTGCAGGTCCCAGCCTGCCACGCTGCAGTTGATGACCATGGCATCGACATGGGGGCGCTGCAGTTGATGACCATTTGTACTTCCTGATGGTGTTGGTAAGCGTGGTGCGGTGGATGCGGGGCGGGGGCGTGGATATGGTGGAGGGTGTTGCTGATAAGTGTGCGCGACGACCCTTGGGTTGTCGGCCGGCTGCGCCCGTGCCATCCTGTCTCTGGTGGCCTTCGTTTCAGGACAGTCTTTTGTTTGGTGGGCACAGTCTTCGCCGTGGAAGAGACACGGTGCGGCGGCTGCGCGCGTCCCCGGCCCCTACCACGAGTTCCACTTCCGCGGCCCTGGGCGGGATATTGGCGGCGAGGGGCATCACCAGTGGGGTGCTGGTTGGCAATGTTGTGCACCTGCTGCTTACGGCCGTCTCGGCCGGAGTCTGGCTGCGGAGTCCTCATCCACGTGCGGCTGGACTGTGGAGCGTCTTTGGGCTTCCTCTGGGACTCAACCTTGCGCTGGTGGAGCTCTTCGGATTTGGCATATTTTTCAAATAGTTGATATAATTCCTGGAGGTTCTTGGGCGGGTCCCTGATGCAATGGCTGTAAAGGACGCCGGCGCGGAGGCCACTGATGTGGTGTAGTGAATGGCGATCTGGTCGTCAACTGAGGGCAGCTGTGACTTGAGTGTTAGAAACTTGCGGTAATACTCCGCAGAGTATCTTTTTCCAGTTGCTTGCAGAGTGAGAGTTCGGCCAAGGCGTCGGTGTCTGGGCGGTACCCTTGGAAGTTGAGCAGGAATTTGTCCCTTAGGCTTCTCCAGGAATCAATGGACAGCGGGGGTAACCTGGTGAACCAGGTGAGAGCTGGGCCTTCGAGGGCGATGATGAAAGACTTGGCCATTGTGGCGTCGTCCCCTCCGGAAGATGCGACGGCGACCTGATAACTCAAGATGTACTGAGCTGGGTCCATGCTGCCGTTGTACTTGGGATAGGTCCCTGCCCGGAAGTTGGCAGGCCAGGGTGTCACTTGCAGATGTGGCGCCAGGGGACTTCGCTCGTCGAGGTAGTTGACCCCTTGAAATGGCGCGGCGTGAGGGAAGGCGTAGTCGCGCTGAGGGAAGTGCGGGTCTTCCACCTGCGCACGGTGTTGCAGGGGTGGCCCGTGCTGTAGGCCGTGGTGGCCTTCGCGTATGTCTTCCACTTGTGCGCGTTGTTGCAGGGGTGGCTCGTGCTGCAGGCCGAGGTGGCCTTCGCGCTGCATCAGCGCGATCTCCCGCTCGAGGTCCTGGCCTTCTGCTCTTCGTCGCGTATCATTTGCCGCACCTTGGCTAGTGCAGACACGCGCTGGCGCTTGGCCTCCAGTATCTCTTTTTGCCTCTGGAGATTGCGGTTCTTGAGGCGCAGTGCGCGCAGCTGTAGCTGTTCTTCCGCTGAAACGCCGAGGACTTCACCGTCCTCAGTGAGGTCCGCGCCCTCCGGTGGGGCGAAGCCGAGGACTTCACCGTCCTCGGTGAGGTCCGCGCCTTCCGGTGGGGCGAAGCCTGGGGGAGGCTGCGGTTGTCCTTCAGGGCCGCAGGTGCGGAGGGCGTCGTCTTCAGCAGCCTCTTGGTGAGTGGAGTGGGTGAGTGCGAGGGCCTTGCCCTTCCTTGTGGCCAGCAGTGCTGCCTTCGCAGCCACGTCAGCCTTCGAGCTAGCTTTCTTGGGTGCCATCGCGGGTGGTTTTTCGTAGCACGAACGGTGGGCGCCAAATGTTGGAACTTGCTCGCAGGCGCAAGTTGATCCAATGGGGGGGGGAGTGATAGCGCAAACAGGGTTTAGCACGAGATGGTAGAAGCTTTTTTCATCTAGCCTCTCAAGGGCACTGTGCGGGGGTATTTATAGGTGTCCGGGTACCCAGCGTCCCATGTTAAGGATGCATGTGCCCTCATACACCTAGGTTATCCCCGGAATATTCCCATAAAGCGGGGTTACAGACTGTAATTACAGGGACGCCTTTTATAAATTAGGCCCGTAACACGCAGCGGCCACGCAGGGCCTGTCACAATGGGTCGGATCACACGTGGGCCTCCGCGCTGGACAAGGCCGCACGGTGGGATGACCTCGCCACGGGGTCTTCGTCCGATGTCGTATGGGGCGAAGGGTGTCCCTGCCCGTTGTCTTGTCTCCGTTGGGCCGGCGTTTACGGCGAAGGCCCCGAGCGAAGGGTGGCGTCTTTTCCTTCGCCCCAACAACGATGTCAAATACAACTTCCTCTATTTTGGTGTTATGGACATAACCGAAGGTGATTGGCATTGTTATTTTTCCAAGTGCCACTATCTGCTTTCCTTCGAAGCCACACAGGGGGTGCGTTGCATCATGTATTTTGTCATCCTGCTCTTGCATTTGTCTGAAAGTTTTTCGAAGATAATGTCTGCTGCACTACCCGTGTCTACAAGGACATTGTGAACTAGGAACCCTTTGATAACATATGGTATGACCATGGCATCATTGTGGGGGTAATCCTTGAGTTGAAGGTCTTCTTGAGAAAATGTGATTGGTACTTGAGACCATTTGGACTTGATGAAGAGTCCTTGCACTCCGACGTGTTGTACCCTTCTTTGTGCTTCCTTCTTCTTATTGGACGGTTCAAAGCTTGAACCATCTGTGATTGGGAACACTAGCTTCATAACCAAAGGTGACGCAGCTTGATCACCTTGCGAAGCCATTATCGTGGTCACTGAAGTGAGTTCATCGTAGGTGGACGCCAATGTTGGTCACTTGTTTTCAACTACTATGAATCAAAAACAAGGCAACACAGTTGTTAGATGTTAAGGACCTTTGTCCTTTGAAGAATTATCTCCTTTCAGATATAATGATCTTCAGACGAAGGTCATGAAGAACACGTCTTCATCATTCATATAAATAGGGATTTAAATACATGAGGTCTGACATCTAATCACATATTTATTCCTTGATAAATATATAAACATCATCAAAATGTATATTACAATATACCTTCGGCTTCTTTGAAGGTGATGATGCAAGAGCAATTACAATATAGAGTGAACAGTACGAGGGTACTGTTCACCTATTTATAGTCACGGGACGCAGCCCAAGTAAAAATACATTTATGACCTTAACATGTACACATAATCGTAACATAAATCATCAGGGATTAACTAGTCTTTTCCTCTTCAACTTGGAATCATGTTTAATCTTCGTCGCCACCTTAAGCCAAAGTTGTCGTCCTTCGGTTGTAGCTTCGGCATTCGACATTGTCGCTTATAGACAATGTCTTCATCTTGAGGATCTTCGGCGAAGGAGACCCCAACATTGCTTATAAACAAAATCTTTGTCTTGAGGACCTTCGATGGAGAAGAAGATACCCCAAAAAAGGTTTCTCACGATTCAATACCTATCTCCAGGAATTGCTCGTCGAAGGTCGGAGCGGTTCCAACTCCAGCGACAACTCGACAAGCAATTACTCCCAATTCGTGCATTGTCTGCAGAAAATCGAGGGTACCGCTACGTTCGTCTCATCGAGGGCTTCATCTGGGCGTGTCTGGTTCATCGATCGGACCTCCGAAACTCCATCAATCGACGGTGTCCTCCTCGACTCCGGCGAGGGTCTTCTTCCCCGGTGAGAAACCTCCATTGTTGCACCTATGGTTTCGTTGTTCGTTTTTCCGTCCGTGCAGGGCTTCACTCTCCTCCCCTCACCTCCCCCAGTGGCGGCGGCCCTCCCCCTTGTTTTCCCTACCGCGCAGCCCTCCTCACAGCGCCGGCGTGTAGCCCGTGGTGGCCCAAGCCAGCCTCCCTTGCCGCATGCCCTGCCCGCGCGTGTTGGGGCCTTCCTCCTCCGAAGGTCCCCAAAAATGTTACTAACCATATGTTCTCAACATGATTATGAATAGTTAATGGAAGCTTCGGTATTAGAACGGAGAACTTCAGCAGAACATGTTGACGAAGCTAGAAGCAAAGGACATCGGCTGATTATGTCGACAAAGTTCAAGCATGATAACGACTAGAGAAGAATAAAGACCATATAGTCCTTAACAATCCTTGTTAAGAGTATAGATAGTTGCTGGGGCATAAATGTACTTTTATCTGCTGCGTCCCGTGCCTATAAATAGATGAACAGTAACACCGTACTATTCACGCTGGTAATCGATCTCGCGCCCTTCTCACTCTCTCACCTTTTGGCAAGCCAAAGGTTCCCTTGTAATATGAATATTGTTAATGCTTATTCATGTTTAATGAAGATAATAATAAATGAATCATTGATATACATCAATTATTATCTTCATTTATCTATATTCTGTTTCTTATTTATATTCATGTTTGTATGATGAAATGATGAATGTGTGTCCTTCATGACCTTCATCTGAAGATCATTACATCCTAGAGGAAATAATGCTTCGAAGGACGAAGGTCTTTAACCACTAATAATTATGTTGCCTTGTTCTTGACTTATAGCATTTGAGAACAAGTGGCCAAAATGCCACCTAAGTCAAAGGTGAAGAAGCTCCAAAGTCGTTCCTTAGGGATGCAGAGCTTAAATACCACCTAAATCAGAGGTGAAGAAGCTCCAAAGTCATTCCTAAGGGGATGCAGAGATTAGCTCAAAGTCGTTCCTAAGGGATCCAGAGCTAAAATACCACCTACGTAAAAAGGTGCAGAGACTCCAAAGTCGTTCCTAAGGGAATGCAGAGTCTGGATGTGATTTCGTGTGGGTGCTTATCTTCAACATAAACATTATATTGCATCATATCATCACATCATTTCGCATGGCATTACATCATACATCATATCGCATCAGTAAGAAAATTGTGCAAAAGGAAAAAAATATTCCTCAGAGAATATTCGATGGATTATGAAACAATGTGCTGATGAAGCACAAAGTATACCTTCGGCAGACACAATTTGACACAACAGGAAATCTTCGTCAGCAATGTTATACAACAGCCGTGACAAAGTATGAGGTTTTTATTTGCGAAGCATGAAAAAAAGGAATCTTCGTCAGCAATTTTTTTTTGCGAAGCATGAAAAGAAGGGAAGGTGTTTTTTTGCCGAAGGCTCAAAAATGGTATGTACACAAATTTCATTCATCACAAAGAAATATATTACATTGATATACATATAAATATTCAATGTTTGACCCATATACAAATATTACATTTTCTAGTACACAAGAATTTAGACTTCCTTCAATATCCTCTCGGCGGCTTCGTGTAAAAGCTTGTCGACGACTTCGTCAACAACTTCGTTAGCAACTTTCATCACATCTAAAGCCTCTTTCATAATTGGATCCGCCTTAGGGTTGTATGGCTCTAGGGGTGGCGAAAGGCCGGCTGCAATAAAGAGCACAATGATGAATTTTCGAAGCTATAAATAAACAATGAGACAAAATGTTTTTAAAGGATACCTATAATCAATGCGCGCTCAGCAGCTTCTTCAGCCTCCTTCGCCTCCACTCGAGCATCGTGTGATTCTTTTTGACTTTTCTTTATAGCTTCATCGGCCATCTCACGACCGCCCTTCATCCAAATATTAGAATAGAATTTACCACCCATCAAAGCTTCGGTTGAAGGTTTTTTCGTATCATCTACAGAGAAGATGGTTTCTGCTTGGGCTGTAGCCTTAACATGTTCACAACTAGTTTTCTCTAAAACTGCTGCAACCCCTCGGGCACCAGCGAAGGCACAAAAATCCCCGCAGTCGCTGAGAATTTCTTCAAAAACTTCGACCTGTTCGCCGATCCATTGAATAACTCCTTCGGGTCGCCTCAGATAAATTTTTGCTCTGATGAGAATGCACCCACCTTTGCAAAACTATCTTTTAGTTTCCTCGCACAATCCATGGGTACTTCGTAGCATTTTTCTATGGAATCCCGAAGTTCTTAATATTTCTCTGCACCCTTGCTATTTCCATTTCACTTATTTCTTTTTTTGCCTTCGCAACTTCAAAATCTTTATTCATTTCAGCAAGTTTCTTCTTTAAACCTTTAACCTCGGCTTCGTCAGCTTTGGCTTGTGTTTTTAACTAAGCTTCACTGGTTTCAGTCTATCCACTAAGAAAGCAGTATTTTGTCTTTTTCAAGTGCTTCATTCCTTAGTGTAATAACCTCTAATCGAAGATTTCCAAGCACTAGCTGTCAGCTTTCATCTTCTGCTTTTTTTGGGCCCTTAATGCCTTGCTCAGAATTAAACCCTACAAAAATAAAGGATGAGCACATACTGAAAAGGAAATAAACTACAAAAATAATCTGCTTTCTAACAAGTTAAAGTGTTCCCACCTTCAGATTGTTATAGGCAAGGCTATCCGCGAGTTGGTCCTTGGTCATTGCAGACAAACCTAACTCAAGCTTTGGGTATCCTATATTGTCTGCCATCTCCTAACAGACATGAATTTCTTTATTGTCAGGCAGACAATAAAGGAAGTCATCTTCATCATCCCCGCCATATACCAAGGATCCTCGAGGGTATTGCAAATCCCTGGCGTAATGTTGCGCTACGGCAATTTGATCTTTTGATAACTTTTTCCCTGAAGCATGATACACTATAAATTCCAATTCCTCAGTAGATGCTCTAGGGGCAGGGGACTCAGATTCTTCGGTAGCCTTCTCTTTTTCTAACAGTAACGGAGCCTTCGCGGCATCCGAAGGTCTTGTTTCAGCACCCTTTTCAACAACCTCCGAAAGTCTTGCTTCAGCGAGAATCGAGGGCCCAGCCTCTGCTGCAATCTGTGTTATGCCAGCTTCGGCAGATTCCTTCGTATTTTTGCCTTCCACGCTAGGTGCTTCGACGGAAGCAGGAGTTAACGCCTTTGTGGATTCTATAACAGCGTCTAGCACGCTAGCCATTCTTCTTCTCTTTGGAGTTACTGAAGCAATTTTTGCCATCTTTGGTACCTCTGTCCCTCCAAACGGACTCGAAACCTCTAATTGTTCCGTTGCTATCATCGATTTTGGCTCTTCGGCCGGTTCCATCCTAGCTTCGGTGATAGCGGGATCACATGACTCAAGAGCAGAAGACCTCTCAACAGGCCTCGGTTCTTCCGCTGTTTCATCGCACTTGGGGCAATGTGTCAAAACTTTAACCTTTTTGGCTTCGGCGTATTAGAGATCGCCAAAGCAGCAGCTCTTCTTCTTCCCTTGCTTTCGCGAAGGGTAGCAGTAGTCTGGGTATACAAAATCAATAACAAAAAGCCCTATTTAGCCTTTTCTTGACTCAGCCTCCAAAGGGCAGTCGTAGCCTCATCTTCGGCCCTTGAATAGACACCAAGTAATTCATCGTTGGTGGCTTCGATGGCGTCTAGCCAGTCATCGTTTGGCTCATCAAATTGGCTTCTATATTTGAATATATACTTCAAATAGACTAGGTCACCTTCGCTGGACCCAGCGGCAGCCTCTTTCGGCATCTCCCACCCACTTCCGAGTGGCCACACTTTGTAGGCAATGTGCTCTTGGACTAAGTCCCTGGTGCCTATGTAGGTGCATACTGTGTTATATGTGGCTTGGCACACTTGTATGTCGTTCCCAAGGGCAAGGGATGGCCTCCTAATGCCGTGAGACCATATGGGACGTTGGATAATCCATTGATGTCTTCTCTCTCAACCAGATCATTCTTCACATAGAACCATTCTTGCATCCAAGCCCCTGGCCACCTCTTGAAATGTTGGAACTGGATTGCTTACTTCAGAACAAGTTACGAAGCCATAGCAACCAAAGTTGTTATGATATTGTTCTTTTCCGATGGCCTTCATCTCATAATATAATTCATGCATATTGCAGAAACATTTTGCATTTGGCTCTTGACCTTGACTCCTCATGGCCCAAATATAAACCCCTATCTTGATGATGGCTTCGGGGGTAAGCTGATGAAGCTAGACTTCGAAGGTTTTCAGCACTTCGACTAGCATACTATTCAAAGGAAACCGAAGCTCTGCTTTCATGAAACTTCTATAGACAACTACCTCGTCAGCTTCGGGCAAAGGGACATTACTCTCCCCTCCATCCCGCACAATAGAAATGTCACGAAAAGTACCTTCCTCTCATGGCATCAATATGTCCTTGTTTGATTGTTGACTTTTCGAAGACAACATGACTTGGCTTCTAGGGCCGATCTTCGGCACCCTCATTATCACTTTCTGCATCAAAGTCTTCACTGTCACTAGAACTCTCAGATATCCCAGCCAATGTCTCATGAGCAATTTTTTCTGCATTGGTCCTCTCCATAGCTTCGTAAAACTCGGACAGCGCCAAGTCGACAGTCTTCTTCTCACCAGCCATCAAATCAAAACTTGTCGAAATGCCGAAGCTTCAAATCTCGACAGAGCAAGAAAGTTTAAAATGGCGAGCACAGTACAAACAACTGAAATAGGCAAGAAACACTTTCAATACGAGCTCATATTTATATGCATAGCGCCCCACGGCTTGGTGGGCCCAGCATGTCAGTTTTTTTGGAAGGTGTTTTTTTGGACCTTTAGCTAAAGGCCTTCGTCCACGTCGCAGTCTAAATTTGTTACAACGAAACAAATCAATATGCGAGGGCTACTGTTGGGGGCTTTCCTCCTCCAAAGGCCCTAAAAAATGTGACTAACCATATGTTCTCATCATGATTATGAATAGTTATAGGAAGCTTTGGTATTAGAACGGAGAACTTCAGCAGAACATGTTGACGAGGCTAGAAGCCAAAGGACTTCGGCTGAATGTGTCGACGAAGTTCAAGCATGATAACGACTGAAGAAGAATAAAGACCATATAGTCCTTAACAATCCTTGTTAAGATTATAGATAGTTGCTGGGGGCATAAATGTACTTTTATCCCAGCTGCGTCCCGTGCCTATAAATAGATGAACAGTAACACTGTACTGTTCACACTGGATTGTAATCGATCTCACACCCTTCTCACTCTCTCATCTTTCGGCAAGCCGAAGGTACCATTGTAATACGAATATTGTTAATGCTTATTCATGTTTAATGAAGATAATAATAAATCAATCATTGATATACAACAATTATTATCTTCATTTATCTATATTCTGTTTTCTTATTTATATCATGTTTGTATGATGAAATGATGAAGGTGTGTCCTTCATGACCTTCAGCTGAAGATCATTACATCCGAGAGGAAATAATGCTTCGAAGGACGAAGGTCTTTAACCATTAACAATTGTGTTCCCTTGTTCTTGACTTATAGCATTGAGAACAAATGGCCAACAGCGCATCCTGAGAGCGCCAGCGTCGTGGTCGTGGCCCGACCAGCTCGGCCCCTTCCCTGTGCTGCCCCATTCCCCCTCCTCCTCTCTCTTCCATGGATAGGAAGAAGAAGATGAGGTGAGGAAGAAGATGACAGTTTCGTAATTTAGTACGCGTGAAGTACAGTCTAGTTCAAAACAATGATAACTTTTGCGTTTTAAACCGATTCAATCCATTCAAGTTGCTTTAGATTTGTATTAAAATTATATACAAGTTAGAAGTATTGTTCAACACTATTGCACATTTTATTTAATTTATTTAAATGTTGTTTGACCGGAGGTTAATAGAACGACATTTTATTTAAACCTAATTTATAATTTCGAATTACGCGTTTATAAATCAACATCAGCGCAGTTAATGTTAAACTGAACAATTCTTATTAAATAATTGATTTGTTTAATTATGTTATTTACTTATTAGTTTCCGCGTAGTGTGTTGGCCCGCATGCCGTAGTGATGTTTCGCGCGCGTCGCCGCGTGTCGCTCGTGTGTCACACGTGTCGTTCGCACGCGTTGTCGCGTGCGGTTCGCATGCGTTGTTGCACGCCGTTCACGTGTGTCGCGCACCTTGCCGTGCTTCGTTCGCGCGTATCGCGCGTTATCCGCACGCGAGATTAAACTGTTCGCTTATAATCACTCATGTCAGTTAAGTAGTTATTTATTTAATCATCCATAATTAAAATAGTAAGTTAGTCAAAGCTAAGTAGTAGTTTAATTTGTATTTGATATAATAATGTCAATTCATATAATTATAATTATGTCAAACTAAACGTTCTAACTAATACTCTCTTAGTGTAAACGAGTTAACTTCTCGACTGTAGCTCTGACTATCGCGTTTCTTATCCTCACGTGACTGTAGTAGCGCGCTCAATTTCGTAATGCATGCTTTTATTATGTTTTCCTTGGTATGGTGTAGTGTTCTTATGCATATATGTTTGTTTGTTGTACCTGTTTGTCTTCGCTTCGCGTTGCGATTAGATCGCGATCCGTTTCCGAGCTTCGAGGAATCGAAGATCAAGCGTTGGCGACCAAGTGATCTGGTTCTTCGAGTCTACAAAGATGAAGATTGTAAGTATCTGTTACGTCAAGGCAAGTGTCCTCTGACCCATTATGTCCTATGTACTTATAATTCACTGTCCCGCATAACATGAACAACCTAAGGATTGACTAGTATTATGTTTTCATGTCCTTGTTTACCCTTTGTGAATTGGTTATTATAACTAGTATTATGCTACAGCTTTACTTTAATCAATGAACATGATGAGAACATTTATGATACGTTTATGCTATCTTGATTATGATGATGAACTTGTGATACTTAAGGGGCTCGGGCTATTTCCTAGGTACCTCTCCATAAGGACTTGTTCGTCGAGAGACCACCCGAAAAAACAGTGCAACCATGAGGGTGGTATGGGATGCCCTTAGCCGATTAGTTAGAGGAACTTGAGGTGTAGTCGGCTTCGCCGTCGTGCCGTCAATGGGGTCCGGTCACAGTACTTGCTCTGCCGAGGTTGGTTGCCGAGGTTCTTTCGATTTGGTTTTGTTTGTCAACCTTCTTGTGAGGAGAGATACTGTGCTTATCAAACTGGAGAAACCTAATGGCGGCTATGACCTCTGAGGAATTTGTAAAGGCTACATAGTGATACCCTGCCAGGCCACCTAGGTAGTGGTCAATGGAGAGTAGCGCTCTCCAGGCCGAAAGGAATCACTGCTCGTTGGTAAAGTGTGCAACCTCTCCAGGGGAATGAAACCGATATATCAGCCGTGCTCACAATTAAGAGCGGCCTTGGGATCCTCTTTGATTAGAGATAGGTATTTCGAGGTGCTATGGTTCTATTTATGGTTTTGGTTATGATGATGATAATGATGTTCCTCGATTAGGAAATGATTCACGGGTTGGTTATTGCTAAAACTTGGCATCTACTAATAATAAATACTTGATGAACTAAAAGAAACTGCTTTGACCTTAACCCCACATAAAGCTAGTCCACCTCAGCCAAACGGGACATTTGTTGAGTACATTGATGTGTACTCACCCTTGCTTTCACAAAACACCAGGATGCCGTTGGTGCAATCTATGCTCAGGTAAGGAAGAAGAAGGCGTTGAGGCAGATCTTCAGGAGGTCTAGGACGTCGATGAGTTCGAGGATTAGGCTAGCAACGTCCCCCAGTCAGCTACCCATGGTGGGTTGTTTACGTTGGCTACGTTTCTATTATGTGCACTTTGATTTATATTATGTAAATGACTCTAGTCTTTAATATATTACTTACTCTTTATTGTTATTCGAAGCATTGTGCTATGATGAGTCATTTATCACTGTGTACGTGAATTTCTGATCATGGCACGTACATGGTTCGCATTCAGTTTACCTTCCAAAACCGGGTGTGACATAAGTGGTATCAAATCCTTGCCGACTGTAGGACCGCTATCCTAGAGTAGCATTGGCCGTTTTAAGGACTTATTGACTATTAATTCACCTCATCCTTGTTGCTGCTTCAAAATGTTAGCCACATCGGCTAATTCTATGTTATGCTTCTATATATCACCTTGCCAAATGTATTTTATTCTAATATTGTCTATGCTCACCTATTCATTCTATTAGATCTGATCTCACTCTAGTGCTTGCGACATCTTTGTAGATGACCCTGACCTAGCCTATAGTCTTTTGGGATTCTTTCCTCTTCCATTATTAAATTGCTACCATTTGACCATCTCTATTCCTTGGGTATTGACATGCTCGTGCTCCTAGACTCTTCAATACTCTTGTTTCAAATACTTACATATGAATTTCTACTGCCTACTTAAACATTCCAGTTTATATGTCCATGAAATTCTTGTCTTCTGAGACCCCTTCCTATTCTGTTGTGAAGCCATCACCTTTTGGCTTTTTCTATTCTCTTGGTCTAGGTATGCTCGTACCATTGGAATCTTGCATACTCTTATTTATATATGCTTACCTTTATATCCCAATGCATGTTTAAGACATTCCGGTTAACATGCTCTTGACCACCCTTTTCTTGATGATCCATGAGAGACCATTCTATTTTGCACATCATTGATGATCTCATCGTTTCCTTATAACTTCCCTCGGTAATAATTTCGGTTACTTCAACCATTTTGTTGGAACCTTAGCTATCTTACCCTTGCTTGTTTTCTCCACTTCGTCAATTTTGCCTTAACTCTGTCCATGGTTATGATTTTCATCATTATCACATCTATTCTTACCTTGAAGTTTATCTTATACCGGCTTTTAAAATCACCTCTTTTCATCTCAATCTGAGTGTTGTACTTTACCTATTTTTTCCTTGGTCGTATCCTCTTCCTGTGATACCAATTTTCTAAAAGAAGTTAAATCTATTTTTCCCTTTTCTTTCGTGATCTGTGTAGTTGGGGTTGGAGTTTTTTAGGAAGCATTCACCAGTAAAACAGTAGATTACTTGTTGGATTTGTGCGCTGGGGTCGGAGCAGACGTGAGAGCGAGTTTGGGCCGTGGATCTCGATCCGGCGGTGGGAGCCCATTAGTTCCCCCCCCCTTAACCCTAGCCGCCCCCTCCCTCTCACTCCCCCACCCCTTTGGCCGCCCCCCTCTCTCTTCCTCTCTTCCACTCTTGCAGCCGCCCAATCCCTCTCCTTCTTCCCCAAGTGATTGCAGCGCCACCCTCAACCCTAGCCGCCGCCCCCACCTCTTCCTCTCCAAGGGAGCCTCCCCGCTTGGTGTCCGTCATGTGGGTGCGAGTCTTCCATGGGAGTTTGGAGGGAGGAAGAAGGAAGAAAAGAAGGAGGAAAGGAAGAACCCAAGGTGATTTTCGTGATCATTTTGTTGTATTTGTGCTGCAATCCAATTGGTTACATGTTACCTATGCGATTTGGTAGAGGTGCTGTCTAGAAATTTATTGGGTGGACGAACAGCAGTAGTTCTAGGGATTTCTGGGAATTTTTCGTCGGCAATTAGTGGGGATCAGTGGGAGAATCATGTAGAGCTTTGTCATACCTTTCTAACGAGTACTTATGCGCTCGATTCGGAGTTATAATTTAGGAGATATCGTTATTGAATCCGGTTATGTTGCTGTCCAAAAAAACAGAATTTTCAGGTGGGTGAACAACAGTAGTATTAGCAGTTTCTGGGAATTTCTCGTGGGTAATTAATGTTAACCAGTATGATAATCATTTAGGGCTTTGTCTTATCTTTCCAATGAGTACTTATGCGCTTGATTTGGAATTATATTTTAAAAGATATCGCTGTTTGAATCCGGGTATGTCGCTGTCCAAAAGACGAAAAAACAGATTACAGGGTTCATCTTGTGGACTGTTTTGGGCTAATTAGATGTTGGAATTTAATTATAATTGTATACAAAACTTATGGGGAATTTTATGTAGATGCCTCTGGATTTTGTTTGTTACCACTGCTGTCATAATTTTAAAGTTATGAAAATTAAGCAGCGCCGCTGCAGTTTGGTGGGTGTGGGAGAGATGTAACCCGCGGCGGGGTTTGAGTTTGTGCGTAGGTGCGGCGTCGTTTATGAGCCTGATTATGTGAAATTGGTGCACTAAGTTGTGTGTCAAAAACAGGTGGTGGACTTCCGGATCGTACTTAGGGATTTGCCCGAACTTCCGGTAAAGGCAAGTAAATACAGTGGTGGTTGCTACCGTTTGGGTTGCATCCTAATCCCTGTCATTGAGTATGCATAAGTTTTAATTACGTTAATCATTGAATTCTATGATGAAGTTTATTTGTTTGGAAGTATTAATTCTCAATTGTCTAATATTGTGGATGATCATAATTTGGTAATGATATATGTGGTTGATTCCCATCTTGGATGAAGTTGAAGTATCTTTTTGAATCACGTTATATGAAGTGTTGTAGGCATGACATGCACATCGCATCATCCATCTTGCATTTTGAAGTTATGTCGCGATCTTGGTCCGACCGTACCGGTACAATTTTAGCATCGTACGTTGCCCGAGGAGGGGTACGATGCAGCTTCATATCCTTAGAGGTATGAAGGCAGAAGTCATCCTTGCATTTGCAGACATTTGCACTCATGAGGTATATATGAATTGTGACATTACTATGTTACTATTGTGGTTTCTACCTGCGAGGTGTGGGACTAGGTGTCGGCGTTTCGACCGGGGGGTCCCTGGACCGACAAGTAAATTGTCGCTGCGTGTCCCAGCCAGATGGGTCGGCGCGAGATGGAACACAAGGGGGAAAGAGAACCGCGGCTCGTGTTATCCTGCGCCCAGGGTGGATGCGCTTGCAGTAGGGGGTTACAAGCGTTCGCGAGAGAGGGAGAGAGCCTACTCGTCGGCCCGTCCTCCCGCGCGGCCACCTTTTCGTACGAGGGCCCTAGACCTTCCTTTTATAGATGTAAGGAGAGGGTCCAGGTGTACAATGGGGGGTGTAGCAATATGCTAACGTGTCCGACAGAGAGGAGCCAGAGCCCTATGTACATGCCGACGTGGCTATCGGAGAGGTGCTAGTGCCCTGTGCATGTGATGTCGTGGCCGTCGGAGGAGCGCTTGAGCCCTGTAGAAGCACATGTCGGGGCTGACGGGACCTTGCTGACATCTCCTTGCTTCCGTAGGGGGCTAAGAACCGCCATCGTCATGGGAGCACGCGGGGTGCCATCATTACTTGTTTACCGAGGCGAGCCAGATGGGACGCCGGTCTTGTTCCCCGTAGCCTGAGCTAGCTAGGGGTAGGGTAATGATGTACCCCCCTGTGGCGTGGTCAGTCCGAGCCCAAGGTCGGGCGAGGCAGTGACCGCCTTCCAAGGCCGAGGCGGGGGCTGAGCCCTGAGGTCGAGCGAGGCGGAGCTTCTTGTTGTGCCTGAGGCCGGACTTAGCTGTTGTCAGCCTCACCCTGGCGGGTGGCATAGCAGTCGGAGCGGGGCAGGCGTCGCTGTTTTCCTATCAGGTTTGTCAGTGTTGGGGCAAAGTGACTGCGGTCACTTTGGCCCTGTCGACTGAGGAACGTGTGTCAGGATAAGGTGTCAGGCGATCCTTGCATTGAATGCTCCTGCGATTCGGTCGGTTGGCAAGGCGATCTGGCCAAGGTTGCTTCTCTATGAAGCCTGCCCGGGCTAGGCCTCGGACGAGTCGAGGGTGCGCCTGTTGCTTGAGGAGGCCGTCGGGCGAGGCGTGAATCCACCTGGGTCTTCTGTTCCTGCCCGAGGCTAGGCTCGGGCGAGGCGAGATCGCGTCCCTTGAGTGGACGGGGCCTTGACCTGAATTACGCCCCATCAGGCTCTGTAGCTTGTGCTGATGGTGATTACCAGCCGAGTTTAGGAGTCTTGGGGGTACCCCTAATTATGGTCCCCGACAGTAGCCCCCGAGCCTCAAAGGGAGTGTTGGTACTCGCTTGGAGGCTTTGTCACATTTTTTGCAAGGGGACCGGCCTTTCTCGGTTACATTTTGTTCCGGTGGGTGCGCGCGAGCGCACCCGCCGGGTGTAGCCCCTGAGGCCTCGGAGCAGGTTTGACTCCTCCGAGGTCTTAATGCCTTTCGTGATGCCTCGGCCGGTCTGGTTGCTCCCTCATGTGATCCGATCGTAGCCCGGGGCATGGTCAGGTTCCGAGTTCTCGGGCTGGTTTGTTGACGCTGTCAACAGTTTGGCCGGACCCGGGTTTGCGAGAGCAGCCCCCGAGCCTCTGCACAGAGCGCGAGAGGACGGTCAAGGACTGACTCGGCTTTTATCAAACGCCCCTTCCTCGCCTTTCCACACGGAGGAGGGGGGGAAAGCGCCATGTTGCCCTCGGAGGGCACCGAACATGGTGTCTCTAGTGAGTTGCTAACGGGTGATCCGAGTGGACGCCGTGCCCCGTTCGATAAGGGTCGGCTAGTGGCCCAGAGGCGCGCTCCAAAAGTACCTGCAGGTGATTTGCCGGACCCGGTCCCGTTTGATAGGGTCCGAGGGATCGATGCCTCCCTCTGATGGGATTGCATTACAGAATCGCTCCTGCTGGTCTAGAAATGTCCTAGGGTACCTCGGGAGCGTAGCGTGAGCCTTAGCCATGTATCGGACGTACCCAGAGTCATCCCTCGCTCTGCGTGCTCTGGGGCGGCTGTCGAACCCTTTGAGGGGCCAGCCTTCGAACCCTTGATCAGTAGTGGGCGCGGAGCCCGAGTGCTCTGAGGCGGATGTCGAGCCCTTCCGAGGGGCCAGCCTTCGAACCTCTGATCAGTAGTGGGCGAGGAGCCCGAGTGCTCTGAGGCAGCTGTCGAAACCCTTCCGAGGGTCCAGCCTTCGAACCCCTGATCAGTAAGAGGGCTTGGGGCCCGCTTCCTTCGCGGAGAAGGATCCCTTTCGGAATATCCCCTTTCCCGGTCCCTGTAGCAAGAGAGAGGAAGGGAGAAGGAAAAGGATATGAATTTAAATGGCGTGGTGCACCTTTTTTGACACGATCATGGCGGAGGTGAAACGTCGCCCGCTTCGCCTGCCAAAGGTGTCGCTTGCCCTGCCGCGAAGTTAATGCGACAGGACGGTTCGGGGGCGGCCGTTGCGCGAGCCGTTCGAGGAACGGGCGTTTCGTCTTTAAATTTGAACTTCGCGGCAGGTTCGGGCAAAGTGTTGAACGGGTCTTGCCCGTGCCTTTATATACCCGGAAGAGGGACCTGTGGCGGTTCTTTACTCTGCTGCTCGCCTCTTGCTTTGGTTTTCGCAACCTAAGGGAATAGCCATATAAAGAAAACCGCATACCTTGTCCGCTCCGCCACCACTCCCTTCATTTGGCGATGGCCGACCGGGTGACCGTCGTTCCGCCGCGCGACCGTGGCCTTTCTCCATCATCATGGTGGATGATCTGGAGGCCCTTGTCGCTGATGGTTTGCTCCGTCCCCTCTCCGGTGACCCGCAGCCAGAGTGGATGGTCCCTCTGAGCGGGGCCGACCCGACCCGCCGCCGGGGTATGTGCTGAGCTTCGTCTCCTTCCATGAGCGGGGGTTAAGAGTGCCAGCAAGCCGTTTCATGCGGGCACTCCTGCATTACTACGGGGTGGAGCTGCACAACTTCAACCCCAACTCCATTGCGCAAGAGGCCATCTTCGCGGTGGTTTGCGAAGGCTTTTTGGGATTGACCCCCACTGGGATCTATGGACCCATCTCTTCTTTCGTGGAGCTTTTCGCCTTGACGACAGGGGAGAAGAAGGTTCGCATGGCAGTGCGGGACGGTGGCTGCACCCTCCAGTTGAGGCAGGCGCGCGCGCAGCAGTACATCCCCGCCATCCTTGTGTCTTCGAACAAGGGGTGGCAGCACGGTGGTTTTACCTCCGGAATGACGATGGAAGGCTCCCGTCGTTTTCTCAACGAGTGGTGACGGTTCCCGGCAGCAATTGGCGCTATGGGGCCGCGCGCGAGAAACAGGAGAAACTCCAGCCCTTGTGGAGGCCTTGCAGGAGTTACGGGATGGGGGGCTCACCGCCACGGGGGTGGTTGCCGCCATCCATCGCCGGAGGGTGCTTCCCTTGGCAGAGCGGCGGTTGCTGCTTTCGGAGATGATGCCGGGGGTCGACTTGGAGGGTTCGCAGATGTCCTTGGTCCCCCTCTCTGCCGATGACCTCCGGAGGCGGGTAGCGGGCACGGTGGGGAGGCTGGACGCTGACGCCCTTACCCAGCCCTTGATGCGTCCCGAGCGTGGGTGCATGTCCCTGGTTAGTGTCTGGTCCTTCTCCTTTCTTATGTCAGGTTGCCCTTGATTCTCACAGTCGGGATTTCTGTTCGTCCGAGGAGTTGGGGTGTTACAAGCCTTCCCTACCGCCGGTCCCGGAGGACGCAGTAGACCGAGCCGCGCGGAGGGTCGCTGCAGAGAAAATGAAGGAGAAGAAGGACGCAAAAAAGGCTCGGGCTCGCGAGCGGATGCGGGCTCGGGACGCCTTGGAGAGGCGCCGTCGGAGGCAGAGAGGGATGGGCTCCGAGGGAGCCATCACCGGAGACGCCTGACGATGACGATGACGACGAGGATGATGAGGACGACGACATGGCGGCCCGCCTTGGCCTTAGCCCGGATCTGAGGCTGGGCCAAGGGTCGTCGAGCCAACCCCCGAGAGGCTGGCGCCGTCAGTATCTGGGGCCGGGACATCAGGGTCCCGGTCCGAAGAGTAGGGGCAGGCTGAGGGGGTACTTGACCCCTTGGCCGAGGTAGTTGAGGTGACCCTAGGGAGTCAGGCCGACCTGCCTGTCCCCCAAGATCAGTCGCCCGTGCCGGCCGTATAGGAGGTTGATCCTCGGGCCGTCGTGACGTCGCATGGGCAGACCGTCCCTTTGGCCCCGGGCACCCAAAGTGGGAACGGCGCTGAAGTCGGCAACGGGGCAAACCTCGGCGGTGCTTGTGGGGACCAAGGCCTGAGGGGCCTCCCTGCAGGCACGATTGGCCTTGGTCCGGAGCGGGGTAAGTATCTGAGGATACCTGTGTCCTGGCTCCTTCTTCGTGTGTCCTGATCCTGCTTTACCTTTTCCTCCCAGCAAGCGGAGGCACGGTTCGGCCGGTCTAGCTCCCAGGAAGCCCTTAAGACGGTGCTGGCTTCTGCAGCCAGTGCCGCACCACGCCATGCCGGTCGGCTGGCCTCCCCACAAGATGCCCCAAGGGGGGGCCAGGTGGCGCGAGTTGCCATGGGGCGGGCTCCCCAGTCTGACCCCTCCATCGAGGCGGCCGTCGTGCCGGGGAGACTGCTGGCGCAGCCGCGGCCTTGAGCCCACCTGACGTGCTGCCGGCGCCGGCACCAGCTTCTACCGAGGCTGTTGCCGTTCTGCCCATGGAGCCACCCGTCACCGCTGATGCTAAGATGATTGAGGTGCCGTTGCTCGAGGTCGGTGATCGGAAGCCCGCCTTCTTAGCCGAGGGGGTACCCGATGCGTCGACTGCAGGGGTCCCGACGCCTTGGAGGAGGGGGGCGTAGAACCGCGGCCCGTCTTGGGAGCGGCGACCTCATCCCCGCGCGGCGGGATCCCAATGAGCAGCAGGGCGCTCAGGTTCTGGAGCCATGGCGCCTCGAAACCCCTTCGTTCTTGATGATGAGCGGAGGAGCAGTCTCGGGATGAGCTCGTGAGCATGCCGAGGTAGCGATGGGGCTTCGGTCGACCATGGAGATCCTTTCTAGGGACGTTCCAGTGAAGGATTACGGAAGCTACGCTAGCGCAAAACAAAATTTTCAACCCCATAAAACCAAGAACTACTGCGGTTATAGGTCATGGAATTACCACTAGACGCGCAGAGCAGAGGAAGACGTCTCGATGTAGACGAACGCGTCGAGCAGTGCGTGCAGTCATCGGCGTCCTTCACGTCCTCGCACGGTTCGTCCTAGTGCTCAGATGTAGCACCTCCGAGGTATCCACACGTACAGGGAGGAAACGCCGTGTACCGAACTGCTAGGTTCGCGACGGCGGCTTGGCGAGGCGCGAGAGGCGAGCGGCTACTCGTTTGCTGGTGGCGAATTAGGGTTAACCTAACCGCGCCCCCGCCCCTCATTATATAGGCGTTATGGTGGGCTTCTGACACCGAGGCCCATCAGTAACCCTAAAGGCCAGTCTAATTTCGGATCTAATCTGAGTTAGGCTTCCTTCCCCTTAAGTGTGTGACCCTATAGGTTCACGTACAAATAGACATCCCGAGTACTCTTACTTGGCCCAATAATTGACAGCGGCCTCTAGCAAGACATGTCAACTCCTATGCGCACGTAAAGATCATATCAGACGAACCATTGCAACATTACGTACATGTTGTTCCCTTTGTCTCACGATATTTGGTCTGGCTCTAAGCTGACCTCTCTTTCTCGATACTGTGAATTGGAATCCTTTCAATGGTTAACTCTTAACCCTAGCACGGCTATGCATTTCTTGATCCAATCACTCGAGGGGCCCAGAGATATCTCTCTCACAAAGAGAGAGACAAATTCCATCTTGACTGACCATGCCTCACAGCATGCTTCCTGACAAACCCAAAACTACCTTTATAACTACCCAGTTACGGAATAGCGTTTGATAGTCCCTAAGTAAGTCAATTCACATCTTGAGAACATGCGACAATCTCAGGTCTACGGATACAGTATTCATGTTGCAAAAAGAGAACTATATTACAATATCTCACGTTGGGTCGGTAGCCTCATGTCATACATGCGCCCACATTATTAGTTTAACATCTCTATGTTCATGACTTGTGAAATGTAGTCATCAGCTAATACATGTGCTAGTCATCGACTCTGACTAGGGACATCATTTAGAATAACCATATAAGTAAAGAATCTCACAAACAATTCACATAATTGCTAATCAATACAAGGTGCCTTCCATGGATATTCAATTAAGCAATATATATCATGGATACAAAGAAATATGCTCATCTCTATGATTATCTCTAGGGCATATTTCTAACAGTCTCCCACTTGCACTAGAGTTAATCTAGAAGATATCTAATACCCATAGATCTCATGTGTGCCTCATGCTTACGTTGTGGAAGAGGTTTTGTCAAAGGATCAGCAACATTCAAATCCGTATGTATTTTGCATATCTTTATCTCACCCCGCCTAACGAATTCCCGTATAAGGTGAAACTTCTGCAGTACGTGTTTGTTTTTCTGGTGGTTCCTTGGCTCCTTAGCTTGCGCAATAGCCCCATTGTTGTCACAGTAGAGGTTCAATGGACTAGATGCATTAGGAAACACACCAAGCTCGATGAGGAACTTCCTTATCCAAACACCTTCCTTCGCAGATTCAGAAGCTGCAATGTACTCGGCTTCTGTTGTAGAATCAGTCACAGTCTCCTGTTTGGAACTCTTCCAACTAACAGCACCACCATTTATTGTGAACACAAAACCTGATTGCGATTTTAACTCGTCTTGGTCAGTTTGGAAGCTAGCATCGGTGTAATCAGTTACAACGAGCTCCTCCTTACCCCATATACCAGGAACATATCTTTAGTCCTTCTTAAGTACATAAGATGCCTTTTACCGCATCTAGTGACCCTCACCTGGATCAGCCTGGTACCTACTCGTAGCACTTATAGCATATGAAACATCTGGGCGTGTACTTATCATGGCATACATGATTGATCCAATTGCTGAGGCGTATGGTACCTTACTCATGCGCTCCCGCTCATTAGCCGTCGCAGGACATTGCATCTGGCTAAGGTGTATACCATGTGACATAGGTAAGAACCCTTTCTTGGACTGTTCCATGTTGAACCGTTTCAAAACCGTGTCAATGTACGTATCTTGACTTAATCCTATAAGCCTCCTCGACCTATCTCTATAGATCCTTATCCAAAATATATGCTGCTTCCCCTAAGTCCTTCATAGAAAAACTCTTTCAGTGAAGCCTTGACGGACTCCAGCATAGGAATGTCATTCCCAATCAATAATATGTCATCCACATACAAGATCAGAAATACAACAGCGCTCCCATTTTCCTTCTTGTAAACACAAGCTTCTTCTTCATTCTGATGAAAACCAAACCCTTTGACCACTTCATCAAAACGAATGTTCCAACTCCGAGATGCTTGCTTCAACCCATAAATGGATTTCTGAAGTTTGCATATCTTTCCAGCATTGATCGGATCGACAAAACCCTCGGGTTGTATCATACACGTCCTCATCTAGGTTTCCATTAAGGAAAGCTGTTTTGACATCCATCTCTACAAATCTCATAATCGAAATATGCGGCAATAGCTAGAATGATCCGAATAGATTTAAGCATCGCTACTGGCGAGAATGTCTCGTCATAGTCAACTCCTTGAACTTGTCAAAAACCCTTTGCAACAAGTCGAGCCTTATAGATGTGAACATTTCCATCCATGTCTTTCTTCTTCTTATAGATCCATTTGCATTCTATGGGTCTAACACCATCAGGCGGGTCAATCAAGTTCCAAACTTGATTTTCTCCAATGGAATCTATCTCGGATCTCATGGCGACTTGCCATTTCTCGGAATCTGGGTCCATCATTGCTTCTACATATGTTGCAGGTTCGTCGTTGTCTAACAACAACACTTCCCCATTGCCCAACAATAGCACTTCTCCTCGTGCCTCACGAAGCCTTGCTGACCTTCGTGGTTGTGGTGGTGATTCTCTTGCCATAGACGTCTCAACATGTTCTGCTACATTAGCATCACTTGTTGAATCTTGTCCCACTGGCTCATCCTGAACTTCTTCAAGATACACCTTTTGTTTACTTTTCTCTCTTTTGAGAAACTCTTTCTCTAAGAACACACCGTTCCGGGTGACAAACACTTTGCCCTCTGATTGGTGGTAAAAGTAATATCCTAAAGTTTCCTTTGGATATCCCACGAACATGCACTTGTCCGATTTTGGAGTGAGCTTATCCGACTGAAGTCGCTTGACGTAAACCTCACAACCCCAAATCTTCAGAAAAGACAAACTGGGAGTTTTTCCAGTCCACATCTCATATGGTGTCTTAACTACGGACTTAGACGGTATATTTAGTGTGAAAGCTGCTGTTTCTAGAGCGTATCCCCAAAACGACAAAGGTAGGTCCGACTGGCTCATCATTGATCGAACCATATCCAATAAAGTCTGATTATGTCGCTCAGACACGCCATTCCTCTGAGGCGTTCCAGGCGGCGTAAGCTGTGGAATAATTCCACAACTCCTTAGATGATTGCTAAACTCATGACTCAAATATTCACCTCCACGATCCGATCGCAGTGCTTTAATTTTCTTGCCACGCTGATTTTCTACTTCATTCTGAAACTCTTTGAACTTTTCTAAGGATTCAGACTTGTGTTTCATTAATTAGACATACCCATATCTACTAAAATCATCAGTGAAGGTTATGAAGTATTGGAATCCCCCCTAGCTGTCGTACTCATTGGTCCGCACACATCAGTATGTATGAGTTCCAATAAATCTAATGTCCTCTCCGGTAAACCCATGAAGGGTGCCTTGGTAATCTTACCAAGTAAGCAAGCTTCACATGTCTCGTATGATTCAAAATCAAACGAAGTTAAAAGCCCATCAGAATGAAGCTTCTTCATGTGATTCTCACTTATATGACCCAAACAACAGTGCCACATGTAGGTAGGATTAAATCATTAGGCCGAGGCCTTTTAGCACTAATATTACAGATAGGTGCATCATCAAGATTTAAAATGAATAACCCATTCATAATGGATGCAAAAGCCACAAACATGCCATTCTTAGAGATCACACAACCATTGTTTTCACTCGCAAATAAATAACCATCCTTCATCAAACATGAAGGAGACATAATGTTTCGACTCATACTAGGAACTAGATAACAATTATTTAACTCCAAAATAAATCCTGATGGGAGGTGGAGTTGCATCGTCCCGACGGTCAACGCAACAACTCTTGCATTATTGCCTACCCGGAAATCAACTTCTCCTCTTTTCACGCTTCTACTTCTTATCATTCCCTGCATCGAATTGCAAATATGGGTAACCGATCCGGTATCAAATACCCAAGAATTAATATAAGAATCAGCAAGAAAAATTTCTGTAATGTGAATAGCAAGTGTACCTGCTGCGGTTGTACCCTTACCACCGCGATCCTTAATAGAGGCCAAGTACTGCTTGCAATTCCTTTTCCAGTGACCAAGTTCTTTGCAATAAAAGCACTCTGCATCTGCAGCTGGTCCAGCCTTGGGCTTTTGATTTGGCTTGGATACTGTATCCTTTGCCTTGCCCTTCTTCTTTTGAGATTTACCCTTCTTCTTAAAGTTGGGTTTGTTTTGGACCGCCATCACATGGGCGCTGCTGCCAGCGCTTTTCTTTATGTCCCCCTCTGTTGTTTTCAGCATGCCACATAGTTCATTGAGGCCCTTCTCTGCCCCATGCATATGGTTGTTCGTAATGAAGTTTCCATAGCTAGGCGGAAGAGATGCCAAAATGAAGTCAGTGGCCAACTCTTGGCTTATTGGGAAGCCTAGCTTCTCCAACCTCTGACTGTAACCAACCATTTTGATTACGTGTGGCCCAACTGCTGCGCCTTCTGCTAGCTTGCATTCCAGAAAGGCTTTGACACATTGAACCTTTCAGTCCTAGCCTGAGTCTGGAACATATCCTTGAGCGCCACGATCATATCGTGCACCTCATGGTTTGTCTCAAACTGCATCTATAGCTCAGGCTCCATGCAAGCAAGCATTAGGCAACTCACTTCAAGATTGGCATCCATTGCTTTCTTGTAAGCGGTTTTAGCTGCAGCAGTTGCATTTTCACCAGGATCCTCTAGCAGTGGGGTGTCTAGAACGTCTTCCTTTTTTTAGCCCTGAGAACAAATCTTAGGTTACGGATCCAATCCGTATAGTTTGTTCCATTTAACTTATCCTTTTTAAGAATTGATCGCAAAGTAAATGTTGGTGTGCTAGGTGCCATTTATCTACAAATAAATAATGCAAAATACTAAGACAAAAATATCCATGACAGAGTAAATCATATTAAACATTTAATAGTCTACTCCCACTAAAATCAATATCCCTCGATTGATACTTAGTGATTCAGAACCCACAACTAACAAGTCTACTAGTGAGCTTTAGCATCACCGCTAGAAGACAAGGTAGATCGGTAAGCAACTCCTTGCTAATCATATCATATATATGACTCCTGTTGTTGGGTGACATCTCTATGTTGGCTCCCAACCTTATGCCCCAAAGTCCTTAACCATTAAGCTGACTTTGTTTAAGTTAACCAACCCTTTCTGCAGTTCGTATCCGATACAACCTATCTAGTCAAGGAAAACTGGTGGCACCCTAATTTCATAGACACCACCAATTGTACAAGACTTATGATAGTGCAAGGTTTGGAGAGGCATTTAAGCTTAAACATTTATGAGGGATCGTCCTACTTTTATCATCGCACGCAAGGACATATATGCAATATGAACAAGTAGAACATTAAGAATGGCATTCACACAACAGTTGTGATTCGGTATGGGCTTGCTGTCACATGGTGATCCCCATCTCCAATAATCTGTCCATCACGATGATCTCCATCTCCATGATATAGGTATGCCATCCTTCAGGTGATGAGTCCTTCAAGACCTATCTAACGTATGCTGGTAAACAAATTACATATACGCTTTGGATCATCACATGTTGACACGCAGGTCATTACATTAAATTTGGACAATACATGTGGCTCCAGCCGTATTGCCCTGGTCACGACACGCAGGTCAAGAATAATTCATTAATATGCATCATATACACACAATAGCCACCGATCACAAGATGTCCTGCAAAAACAGGTTAGACAAACACGTTTCTATATGTTCGCCCAGAAAACCTCACAGGATTCCATGCATCGTATGTATGGAAATTCCACTGAAAATCTCATGCGGTTGATCAAATCAACCCAAATCCGAGAGTTTCGACCCGAAGAAGATTACACTCATGACGTTGATCTATTACGTCAATCTGCTGGTTGTGTACGCAGTTAGCCCTGATGGTGATTTCAGCCGGTAGGGGCAAGTCGCGCACATAACAGAGAAGGACGAACTAATCTCTTCAGTCATATCCGATGTAATCTACTTCAACCCTTTATAACCAATTGATCTAATCAAACCGTGCATCAAGTAGATCCATCTCATGAACCTAGATCCAGACCTAAAACTACGCAGAACCTGGCTCCGATACCACTGAAGGATTAGGGAGGCTACGCTAGCGCAAAACAAAATTTTCAACCCCATAAAACCAAGAACTACTGCGGTTATAGGTCATGGAATTACCACTAGACGCGCAGAGCAGCGGAAGACGTCTCGATGTAGACGAACGCGTCGAGCAGTGCCGTGCAGTCGTCGGCGTCCTTCACGTCCTCGCACGGTTCATCCTAGTGCTCCAGATGTAGCACCTCCGAGGTATCCACACGTACAGGGAGGAAGCGCCGCGTACCGAACTGCTAGGTTCGCGACGGCGGCTTGGCGAGGGCGAGAGGCGAGCGACTACTCGTTTGCTCGTGGCGAATTAGGGTTAACCTAACCGCGCCCCCGCCCCTCATTATATAGGCGTTATGGTGGGCTTCTGACACTGAGGCCCATCAGTAACCCTAAAGCCCAGTCTAATTTCGGATCTAATCCGAGTTAGGCTTCCTTCCCCTTAAGTGTGTGACCATATAGGTTCACGTACAAATAGACATAGCCCGAGTACTCTTACTTGGCCCAATAATTGACAGCAGCTCTACCAAGACATGTCAACTCCTATGCGCACATAAAGATATCAGACGAACCATTGCAACATTACGTACATGTGTTCCCTTTGTCTCATGATATTTGGTCTGGCTCTAAGCTGACCTCTCTTTCTCGATACTGTGAATTGGAATCCTTTCAATGGTTAACTCTTAACCCTAGCACGCCATGCATTTCTTGATCCAATCACTCGAGGGGCCCAGAGATATCTCTCTCACAAAGAGAGGGACAAATTCCATCTTGACTGACCATGCCTCACTGCATGCTTCCTGATAAACCCAAAACTACCTTTATAACTACCCAGTTATGGAATAGCGTTTGATAGTCCCTAAGTAAGTCAATTCACATCTTGAGAACATGCGACAATCTCAGGTCTAGGATATAGTATTCATGTTGCATAAAGAGAATTATATTACAATATCTCACGTTGGGTCGGGTCCAGCCTCATGTCATACATGCGCCCACATTATTAGTTTAACATCTCTATGTTCATGACTTGTGAAATGTAGTCATCAGCTAATACATGTGCTAGTATCGACTCTGACTAGGGACATCATTTAGAATAACCATATAAGTAAAGAATCTCACAAACAATTCACATAATTGCTAATCAATACAAGGTGCCTTCCATGGATATTCAATTAAGCATATATATATATATCATGGATACAAAGAAATATGCTCATCTCTATGATTATCTCTAGGGCATATTTCTAACACCCAGGATCCTCCAGGTAAGGATTTCAGGCATACCTTTCACGTGACCAAGGCATTCCTTGTGACGCCCTGCTTCCCTTCCTCAGGATCTGACGGATCTGAGCATCGCCAAGTCGTCGTTCATCCGCCGCGAGGCCATCGTCTGAGGTTCGCTGCGGTTCCTGAGGGCCGCGCTTGCCGAGCTACCGAACGCCTTGCCCAACGGAGCGCCGAGGCGGCGGACCTTCGGTTGCTCTATGATGAGCTGGGGGTGGAGGCAGCGGCGGCACGTAGAGGCGCAGCAGCGGCAACTGGAGCTTGGCCAGGTCATCGGCAAGTGGGACAATCTCGGAACCAGGCTGCCGAGGCTGAAAGCTAGGCTGAAGCCCTTGGGGGCTAGCTAGCCGAGGTGTCTGCTCGGGCCGGAGCCCTTGCGGAGGACCTGGCCGCGGCCGTCGGGTCTGCCCAGTCCGCCCAAGCTGCAGCCTCGGAGCAGCGTGCCCGGGCTGAAGGTATGTTTTGGCCGCTTTGTGACTTCGATCTTCATTCTTCAACTCGTCTGAAGAATTCTGTTTGGCTGTTTGCAGAGTTCGAGTCAGCCCTCAACGAGTCCGCCAAGGCACTTGCCCAGGCGGTTGAGCAGAAGGAGGCCGACCGCGTGGCCATGCCTGAAGCTATCTCGGCCTTCTGCCAGGTCTTCGGTCTTGACGATGTCCCCTCGGGAAGCTCCCCCCTGAATCGCCTGTAGGCCCTGGGCGGCCATGTGCGCAGCAGACTCTACGAGGCGCTGCATCACGACGTTAGGCGGGCCTTCGCCGTGCTCGCTTCCCACTACGATGTGGATCTGGAGTGGGTCAGCGAGGGGTACTGTCTACCCAACAAAGATGAAGCTGCCCTGGCCGAAGTTTAGAGGCTTGACACGGCCGTCACGGGCCCAAGCGCGGTGCTGGCATCCTCCTTCGAGGTGGAGATCCTTCCGCTTGCGTCACCGCCCATGGCCGAGGCGGATTTTGCCGAGGGTGGGGACGGTGCTGAGGGTGGAGACGAAGCTGAGGGTGCCGCTCCTCCCCCGGGTGATGCCTAATTCTGCCGGAGCAGTTTGTTTTGAACATGCATGTGTCTTTCGTGGCCGCCGAGGCCTAAACACTTTGTCATCGTGTTATAAAGCTGCGTTTCTTTTCCTCTTGTTTCGAGTATCCGGACTTGTTCGTCAGTAGCAGAATCGCTTATCCGAGTAAGAGTTATTTTTCGCGGAAGGTGACGAGTGAGGTATCCGTATCTCGGAGGCGTAGGAGTCCCTCGGCTCGGTCGGCCTTGCCGCTTACATGCGCTCTTATTCGTTTTGCGGGGTTCTATTATCGATATAGTCGGGAAACACGAAGTCGTTTTGGTGGAAAACTTTTCCGAGGAAAATTTTGACGCAGAGGGGGTTCCCCCTTCTAGCCCCGAGGGAGGGTCGGGCTTTGCCGAGGCAAGGCTGACCCTTCCTTGACGGTTAGACTCTATTTGTGTATGTAAAGAAAACGAGGTATATGAACGACTTGAAAACATCTTAAGGGTAAAAGCGATGTAGCTGTCGGATGTTCCAAGCGTTGCTGTAGACCTCGCCCTGACTGTTGGCTAGCTTGTATGTTTTGGGCTTCAAAATCTTGGCGATGATGAACGGCCCTTCCCAGGGAGGAGTGAGCTTGTGGCGCCCTCGGGCGTCTTGCCACAGCCGAATTACCAACTCCCCCACCTGGAGGTCTCGGACCGAACCCCTCGGGCGTGGTAGCGTCGCAGAGACTGCTGATACCGCGCCGAGTGTAGTAAGGCCATGTCCCGAGCCTCTTCTAGTTGGTCCAGTGAGTCTTCTCGGTTGGTCTGGTTGCTTCGATCGTCGTACGCCCTCGTCCTCGGGGAACCATATTCTAAGTCTGTGGGCAAGACAGCCTCAGCCCCATAGACTAGAAAGAACGGCGAGAAGCCCGTGGCTCGGCTTGGCGTCGTCCTCAGACTCCAGACCACCGAGGTTGTTCCTTCATCCATCGCTTGCCGAACTTGTTGAGGTCGTTGTAGATCCTCAGCTTTAGTCCTTGCAGGAGCATACCGTTGGCACGCTCTACCTGCCCACTCGTCATGGGGTGAGCTACGGCGGCCTAGTCCACATGGATGTGGTGGTCCTCGAAGAAGTCTAGAAACTTCCTACTAGTGAACTCGGTGCCATTATCGGTGATGATGGAGTTCGGGACCCCAAAGCGATGGACGATGTTGGTTAAGAACGCCACCGCCTGCTCGGACCTGATGTTGTTTAGGGGTCAGACCTCGATCCACTTGGAGAATTTGTCGATAGTGACCAGCAGGTGCGTGAAGCCCCCGGGTGCCTTCTGCAAGGGACCGACGAGGTCTAGACCCCACACAACAAACGACCAGGTGATGGGTATCGTCTGCAGGGCCTTAGAGGGCAGGTGCGTCTGCCTTGCGTCGAATTGACACCTTTGGCAGGTGCGTACAATCCTAGTGGCGTCAGCCACCACGGTCGGCCAGTAGAAACCTTGTCGGAAGGCGTTTCCAACGAGGGCTCGAGGTACTGCGTGATGACCGCAAGCCCCCGAGTGTATCTCTTGCAATAGCTCCTGGCCTTCGACGATGGATATGCATTGTTGGAGGATGCCTGAGGGGCTACGGTGGTAGAGCTCCTTTTCATCACCCTAGTAAAACGAACGACTTGGCGCGCCATGCCAGTCGCCGAGCTTCGGCTTTGTCGAGGGGTAGCTCTCCTCGGTGGAGATATTGCAGGTACGGGGTCTGCCAGTTTCGATTAGGCGTGACCCCATTCTGCTCTTCCTCGACGCGTAGTGCCTCACCCTCGGGGGCCGAGGGTGCCTTGGGCTAGGCCGAGGCCTCCTTGGCCTGGGCCGAGGCCTCCTCGGGTTGGGCCGAGGCTTCCTTGGGCTCGGGCGTGTCGTTGGTCTTGACGGAGGGTTGATAGGTCTCGGGAGAAGACGTCCGGGGGAACCGTTGTCCGCCCGAGGCTATTTTAGCCAGCTCATCCGCAGTCTCGTTGTACCGTCGAGCGATGTGGTTGAGCTCGAGCTCGTAGAACTTGTCTTCCAGGTGCCGAACCTCGTCGCAGTAGGCCTCCATCTTCGGGTCGCGGCAGTGGGAGTTCTTCATGACTTGGTCGATGACAAGCTGAGTCGCCACGAGCGTCGAGGCGCCGAACCCCTAGCTCGATGGCGATGCGCAACCCGTTAACCAGAGCCTCGTACTCGGCCACATTGTTTGACGCCGGGAAATGGAGGCGCAGCACGTAGCGGAGGTGCTTCCCGAGGGGTGAGATGAAGAGCAGGCCTGCACCCGCTCCTGTTTTCATCAGCGACCCATCGAAATACATGGTCCAGAGTTCCGGTTGGATCGGAGCTGTTGGAAGCTGGGTGTCGACCCATTCAGCCACAAGTCCGCCAAGACTTGGGACTTGATGGCCTTCCGAGGAGCGAACGAGATTGTCTCGCCCATGATCTCCACTGCCCATTTGCAATCCTACCCGAGGCCTCTCGCACTGGATGATCTCTCCTAGGGGGAAGGATGACACCACAGTCACCGGATGAGGCTTGAAGTAGTGTCGCAACTTTCGCCGCGTCAGAATTACTGCGTACAGTAGCTTTTGAATTTGGGTAGCGGATCTTGGTCTCGGATAGCACTTCACTGATGAAGTAGACCGGCCTCTGGATGAGCAATGCATTCCCTTCTTCTCGTCTCTCGACCACGATCGCGGCGCTGACCACCTGAGTGGTTGCGGCTACGTAGATCAAGAGGGCTTCTCCCGCAGTGGGGGGTACCAAGATGGGCACGCTTGTAAGGAGCACCTTTAAGTTCCGAGGGCTTCCTCGGCCTCGGGGGTCCAAGTGAAGCGCTCGGTCTTCCTTAAGAGGCGGTACAAGGGTAGGCCTCTTTCGCCGAGGTGCGAGATGAAGCGGCTCAGAGCCGCAAGGCATCCCATGACCCTCTGTACTCCTTTCAAGTCCTTGATAGGCCCCATGTGGTGATGGCCGCGATTTTCTCTGGGTTGGCCTTGATGCCCCGCTCGGAGACGAACCCCAGGAGCATGCCTCGGGGGACTCCGAAGACACACTTCTCGGGATTGAGTTTCACGCCCTTCGCTCTCAGATACTTGAATGTCATTTCAAGGTCAGAGAGGAGGTCGGAGGCTTTCCTTGTCTTGACTACGATGTCATCAACGTTAGCCTCGATCGTTCGGCCGATGTGCTCTCCGAACACGTGGTTCATGCACCTTTGGTATGTCGCACCTGCATTCCTCAAACCAAATGGCATAGTAATATAGCAGTACATGCCAAAAGGTGTGATGAAAGAAGTCGCGAGCTGGTCAGACTCTTTCATCCTGATTTCGTGATACCCAGAATAGGCATCGAGGAATGACAGGGTTTCGCACCCAGCAGTGGAATCCACGATTTGATCGATGCGAGGCAGAGGATAGGGAACCTTCAGACATGCTTTGTTTAGACCAGTGTAGTCTACACACATCCTCCATTTCCCACCTTTCTTTTTCACAAGCACAGGGTTGGCTAGCCATTCGGGATGGAATACCTCTTTGATGAACCCTGCAGCATCAGCTTGTGGATCTCCTCGCCTATAGCTCTGCGCTTTTCTTCGTCAAATCGGCGCAGAGGCTGCTTCACGGGTCGGGCTCTAGCTCGGATATCTAGCGAGTGCTCGGCGACATCCCTCGGTATGCCGGGCATGTCCGAGGGACTCCATGCAAACACCTCGGCGTTCACGCGGAGAAAGTCGACGAGCACTGCTTCCTATTTGGGGTCGAGCTCGGAGCCGATCCAGGTTTGCTTGCAGGTGTCGTTGCTGGGGTCGAGGGGGACGGACTTAACCGCCTCCGCTGGTTTGAAGTTGTGGGTGTGGCATTTCGCATCAGGCACCTCCTTGGAGAGGCACTCCAGGTCGGTGATGAGGGCCTTGGATTCGGCGAGGGCCTCAGCGTACTCCACGCACTCCACATTGCATTCGTACGCGTGTCGATACGTGGAGCTGACGGTGATGACCCTGTTGGGGCCGGCATCTTGAGCTTGAGGTAGGTGTAGTTGGGGACGGCCATGAACTTGGCGTAGCATGGTCTCCCCAGTACTGCGTGGTAGGTTCCTCGGAACCTGACCACCTCGAACATGAGGGTTTCCTTTCGGAAGTTGGAGGGAGTCCCGAAGCAGATGGGCAGATCGAGTTGTCCAAGGGGCTGGACGCGCTTCCCGGATGATCCCGTGAAAGGGCGCCGCACGGCCCGGATCGTGGACAGATCGATCTGCAAGAGCCCGTGGGTCTTGGCGTAGATGATGTTGAGGATGCTGCCTCAGCCCATGAGGACCTTGGTGAGCCTGACGTTGCCGATGACGGGATCGACAACAAGCGGGTACTTTCCTGGGCTCGGCACGCGGTCGGGGTGGTCGCCTTGGTCGAAGGTGATGGGCTTGTCGGACCAATCTAGGTAGACTGGAGCCGCCACCTTCACCGAGCAGACCTCCCGGCGCTCCTGCTTGCGGTGCCGAGCCGAGGCATTCGCCACTTGCCCACCGTAGATCATGAAACAGTCATGGACCTCGGGGAACCCTTCTGCCTTGTTGCCTTCCTTCTTGTCGTTGTCGTGAGCTCTGCCACCTTCCGTCGGGGGCCCGGCCTTATGGAAGTAGCGCCAAAGCATGACGCATTCCTCAAGGGTGTGATTGACGGGACCCTGATGATAGGGGCACGACTCCTTCAGCATCTTGTCGAAACAGGTTGGCCCTTCCGGGAGGCTTCCGAGGGTTCCTGTGCTCGGCGGCGGTGACAAGATCTGCGTCGGCGGCGTCGCGTTTCGCTTGTGACTTCTTCTTGGCCTTCTTTGTGCCGCGCTGGGCGGACGCTCAGGGACGTCCTTCTGTTGGCGTCCCTGAGGCTGCTTGTCCTTCTGGAAGATGGCCTCGACCGCCTCCTGACTAGAGGCGAACTTGGTGGCAATGTCCATCAGCTCGCTCGCCTAGTGGGAGTCTTGCGACCCAGCTTGCTCACCAGGTCGTGGCAAGTGGTGCCGGCGAGGAATGCGCCGATGACATCTGAGTCGGTGATGTTGGGCAGCTCGGTGCACTACTTCGAAAACCGCCGGATGTAGTCCCGCAAGGATTCTCCTGGCTGCTTGCGGCAGCTTCAGAGATCCCAGGAGTTCCTGGGCGCACGTATGTGCCCTGGAAGTTTCCAGCAAAGGCTTTGACCAGAGCGTCCCAGTTGGAGATCTGCGCAGGAGGCAAATGCTCCAGCCAGGCTCGGGCGGCGTCGAAGAGGAACAGGGGGTGGTTGCGGATGATGAGGTTGTCATCGTCCGTTCCACCCAGCTGGCAGGCCAGCCGGTAGTCCGCAAGCCACAGTTTCGGCCTTGTTTCCCCCGAGTACTTAGTGATGGTAGTCGGGGCCTGGAACCGGGTCGGGAACGGTGCCCGTCGTATGGCCCGGCTGAAAGCTTGCGGACCGGGTGGTTCGGGCGAGGGACTCCGATCCTCCCCGCTGTCGTAGCGTCCCCCACGCCTGGGGTGGTAGCCTCGGCGCACCTTCTCGTCGAGGTGGGCTCGACGGTCGCGGCGGTGGTGCTCGTTGCCGAGGCGACCCGGGGCTGCAGGCGTTGCGTCCTGCGTGCGCCCGTGTGGACCAAGGCTTCCCGCATGAATTAGGAAGTCGCGGCGCGATGCTTCGGGGGGTACCCTTGCCTTCGGGAGGAAGAGCTCTCGGCCCATCGGACAGCGACATCCTCCAAGAGATTCTTGAGCTCTCCCTGGTTACGCCGCCCCTCGGTGGTGGATGGTTTCGGCATCGCTCGGAGTAGTATTGCCGCTGCAAGCCAGGTTCTGGCCGACCCCACTGAAAGCCGGGGGCAACCTTGCCCTGGCATCGTCAGCGATGCGGTGCTGGACGTCCTGGGCCTGATGACGCGCTTCTCCGTTAGTGCTCGGCCTGCCCACTCCTGCCGATGTTTTGCCGGAGCTGCACAAGTTGTCCTGCTTCCTCGTCGAGTTTGGCCTGCATCTTGCGGATTTGCTCGAGCTGTGTGTCCTGACCCCCCGTAGGGACTGGGACCACATCTAGCTCCCGCAGGATGTCAACGCGAGGCGCAGGCCTAGGGGGATCGTCGTCCTCTGGCATACCAAGTGGTTGCCTTCGTCGAGACCCCTAGATCGACGTGGAAACATTCGCGACTTGGGCCACAGTCCTCGTCGTCAAGGCTGTGGCCATTATCGGAGCAATCGGAGAGGTAGTAGTCACATGTGGTCATGAAGTCCCGCATGGCACTAGGATTACCGAGCCTGGAGAAATCCCAACCAGAGTCGGGCTCGTCATCTTCCTCGGAACCCGGGGGCCCATAGGTCGAGACGGCCATCAGTCGATCCTAGGTTGACCACATATGGTACCCCGAAAGGTTAGGGTATGCCTTTATGAAAGCATCCACAGAAGCGGGGTCGCTTGGTGGATCGAAACTGAATCTAAAAGGCACAGGGTGGAAAACGGACGGTACCTCTCGATCGATGGACGGTGACGAAGTCGCGTCAGGGACGGACGACACCGTTATCTTCGGTACGAGGCTATCGCCCAGCAAGTCCTCCACGAGAGTGCTGGCGTCATCTGTTTGCTTGGGGTTGGCGTGTTGCGGGGAAACGGCGCTTGTCGTTGTCTCAGGCGTGAGGTCAACGCCCGACGTGTCCCCCGCTGGGGCGCCGGTGCCGTCGACTCGCTCAACGGCCGACGAGGTGCCGCCTCCTGCTTGGCCACGGTTGCCCCGCCTCCTTCTCCTGCAGCGAGGAAGGTGGCGGGACAGACCCGGATGCTGCTCTTCCGCCATGGGGGGAAGACGTCATCGAGTCCGCCGCCGCCGGGCGGGTTGACGACCGCCATTGTCGCTGTCACGCGGCGGAGGAAGGAGTACCATGTCGTAGCTGCCGTCGAGGGACATGAACTCGAGACTCCCAAAACGGAGCAGCGTTCCGGGCTGAGAGGTTGCTGGATACTACCCATCTGGAGCTTGACGGGAAGCTGTTCATCAACACACAGCAGGCCCCTACCTGGCGCGCCAACAGTCGGTGTTTCGACCCTAGGGAGTCCCTGGACCGACGAGTAAATTGTCGCTGCGTGTCCCAGCCCAGATGGGTCAGCGCGAGATGGAACACAGGGGGGAAAGAGAACCGCGGCTCGTGTTATCCTGCGCCCAGGGCGGATGCGCTTGCAGTAGGGGGTTACAAGCGTTCGCGAGAGAGGGAGAGAGCCCTCATCGGCCCGTCCTCCCGCGCGGCCACCTTTTCGTACGAGGGCCCTGGACCTTCCTTTTATAGATGTAAGGAGAGGGTCCAGGTGTACAATGGGGGGTGTAGCAATATGCTAACGTGTCCGGCAGAGAGGAGCCAGAGCCCTATGTACATGCCGACGTGGCTGTCAGAGAGGTGCTAGTGCCCTGTGCATGTGATGTCGTGGCCGTCGGAGGAGCGCTTGAGCCCTGTAGAAGCACAGCTGTCGGGGCTAACGGGACCTTGTTGATGTCTCCTTGCTTCCGTAGGGGGCTGAGAACCGCTGTCGTCATGGGAGCACGCGGGGTGCCATCATTACTTGTTTACCGGGGCGAGCCAGATGGGACACCGGTCTTGTTCCCGTAGCCTGAGCTAGCTAGGGGTAGGGTAATGATGTACCCCCTGTGGCGTGGTCGGTCCGAGACCAAGGTCGGGCGAGGCGGTGACTCCTCCGAGGTCGAGGTTGAGGCCGAGCCCTGGGGTCGGGCGAGGCGGAGACCGTCTTCGAGGTCGAGGTTGAGGCAGAGCCCTGGGGTCGGCGAGGTGGAGACCGTCTTCCGAGGTCGAGGTTGTGGCCGAGCCCTGGGGTTGGGTGAGGCGGAGACCGTCTTCCGAAGTCGAGGTTGAGGCCGAGCCTTAGGGTCGGGCGAGGCAGAGACCACCTTCCGAGGCCGAGGCGGGGGCCGAGCCCTGAGGTCGGGCGAGGCGGAGCTTCTTGTTGCGCCTGAGGCCGGACTTAACTGTTGTCAGCCTCACCCTGCGGGTGGCACAGCAGTCGAGCGGGGCAGGCGGCGCTGTTTTCATGTCAGGTCCGTTAGTGGAGGGGCGAAGTGACTGCGGTCACTTCGGCCCTGTCGACTGAGGAACGTGTGTCAGGATAAGGTGTCAGGCGATCCTTGCATTGAATGCTCCTACGATACGGTCGGTTAGCGAGGCGATCTGGCCAAGGTTGCTTCATTGTGAAGCCTGCCCGGGCTGGGCCTCGGGCGAGTCGAGGGTGCGCCTTTTGCTTGACGAGGCCCTCGGGCGAGGCATGAATCCGCCTGGGTCTTCTGTTCCTGCCGAGGCTGGGCTCGGGCAAGGCGAGATCGCGTCCCTTGAGTGGACGGGGCCTTGACCTGAATTGCACCCATCAGGCTCTGCAGCTTGTGCTGATGGTGATTACAGCCGAGTTTAGGAGTCTTGGGGGTACCCCTAATTATGGTCCCCGACACTAGGTGTGTTGTACGTTGTATACGTGCTGCACCTTCGTAATAAGAAGGTTGTGGAATCAAGTGGTTAAAACAACGTTATTATGTGGTTAAACAGTTTGATATTATTTACTTGCTGAGATGTGTCATCTCACTCTTGCATTACTCAATGCAGGTACTTTATACATGCTGGGAATGAGGGGAGTAGCAGCACGTCCACTTTCACTCTCACAATAACGCTGCCCAGTCGCAGCCATGATTTAATTAGAAACTTATTGTCAAAGGAAGTTTGTTTTTTTAACTAGTCATGCACACTAGTTAATTCAGATCATGTCGTATGTTTAACTTCTCTTTGCTAGCCGATTAATAATACTTAGTATGTTTTTGTCATGATATATGTTTATACACTGTTGCCCCCTCATTTATGCAATTTTGCAAAGGGGATGCTGCCGAAATTTTATATATAGATGTCAGAAGTGTTGTTTAGTAGCATTCCGGGGTGTTTGTGGACCCCGGGGTGTTAAGTTGGTATCAGAGGATAGGCTTTAGATTCTACGCAATTTGAAGATAAATTTGACATACTTGCACATATAGGAAGGGTATGGTTTCGTATATCTTTCATATTAGTATTTTATTGTATAGATGACTAGAACTTCCTACTCCAAATCCCTTTATGGTTTGATGGGGGTATGTCGTTAACGACGTAATGCTTGATATGATATGTTACTTCTATTTAATATTGGTTTCTTGATGTGTTTGTTATTGAAGATATTATGCAAGTGAAGCTACTAATGTACTTGTTTTTATATACATATCGTCATGATGTTTTTTTTGGGATGCAATGTTTTCAAATCTCTGAGCTATTGCCATCATATATTTCTATATGCTTGACTGTGGATGTTTTTTCCCAAAAGGATTCTTGGGTTCTTGTACTTATAGGACCGATTGTTTATTGAGCTTGTGTATATTGGGTTTAATCCGACTTGGTGTAGTGTGAAAACACTATATAATGTAGTTTTATGGTGTTGTTGAGTTTGATTGACTGTTGGGTAACAACCCAACTTATCAATGTAATATTTCCATGGGTGCAATGCTTTGCGCCTCATTTTTTAGGCTAGTGTGGCTATTTGCTAACTTGATCTTAGTATAAAATTGGCTTGTCTCTATAGAGCAGAGGAAACGTGTAATGTCTATGAAATCTTTAGACTGGTAGAACTCGAGGGAATTTGTGAGATTACGTAGATTGATAAGTCCAACCATGTCTACCTGATAGGTTTTCTTATTATGTGCAACCTTATTTTTAACAATAAATAGGGTGGTTTCAAGTGGATTTTATGTCGTGCATGTTTTCCTTCTATGGCTTGTTTCAATAGCCATAAAGGCTATGCATAATTTTTAGTTGTTGCAGGCTGGTCATGTGGGCGATATTGACAACCCGTTTTATATATTTTTTTATTTGCCACATTGTATGGCAGTTGATTTTTTTTTCTATGAGCAGTTTCTCTATGCATGCTTGTTGAATCATTATTTGGACCGCTTTATCTTAACGAAGTCAATGCTTAACTGGGAGTTGCTTATGTTTGTTAGTCATCTATCTCTTTAATGATGGGGTTGTTTCATCGGATTGAGATTTTTCTTATATGAATGATGGTTTGATAGATCATGTATGTCTACTACTTTGAATGCATCCTGTGATATCACGAGGTACAAATTGTTCAAGTGCAGTAATAGTAGGTTTTGTTGTATGTGAGGTTAATCAAGGTAGTTTGGTTATGTGGATTGTCTTATTGACGTCCAATTACTCCTGTTGAGCATAGTATCATGTTATTATTTTAGTATTGAAAGTAATATTTATGAAGCTTTTGCATGAGTCTGTGTCAAGAAGTACATTAGTTTTTCTTGTTGCTATCCCTCCATTGCTTTATGAGTATTGCAAATTTTATCTCTTTTGAGAGGAGGAAAAGACGTTACATGACATGAGCACCATTTGCTTCATGTCAACAGAATAGTTGTGGAGAGCTCTAATAGTTGGATTCTAGTGTAATAACAACCATGTTTTATTGTGCTAGAGACGGTTATGTCAGGTGTTTCATACATTGTCGATACATGGATGTTTGACCTTAGTGGCATTAACAAACGAGGTTGTTGAATTCGTTGATTGTTGTGCTTAGTGTTCTAACCTATTAGGTAAAGTGTTGCTTAAAGGCTTTGGGGAGTTGCATCCCCATTCGATCAGGTGCTGGAAGGTGGGGAAGGTGTGATTCATCAGCTGGTAGTGCAGGGGATCCACCGAACCCCTCATGAACCTGTACTGCCTTTTAGCATCAGTGTTGACATCTTTAGGTGATAACAAGACAGCTGCAGAAATTTGTCTCTGTATTCACTAACAGACAGGGGTCCCTGCTTCAGAGCCATAAACTCCTCCTTCTTCACAATCATCAGTCCCTCTGGAACATGTATCTGCGGAAACTCTCACTGAATTCCTCCCAAGTGATGGCTTCGGGGTCAGCATGGGTGGCGAGGTAGGACTCCCACCAAGACTGGGCTGCTCCCCTTAGCTGGCGGGACCGTACAGAACCTTCTCCCTGTCGTCACATTGGGCGGTGCGCAGTTCCCTTTCCACTGCACGCAGCCAGTCTTCTGCATCCATGGGGTCGGCAGAGTGCGCGAAGGTAGGAGGGTGCCCTCTCATGAACTCACCACGTTTATCCCGTGGCATCTGGGGCATCTGCACTTGCAATCGGGGTTGGGGTTGCTGTTGAGCCTGCTGCATGGCTGCCAGAGTCTGCCCAATAGCCTGCACTGCCTGAGTCTGCATCAAGAACATCTGCTCCACGGTCATCGGGGGTGGTGGGGGAGGCTGCCTCTGATGTTCCTCCTGCTGGGCATGCTGCTCTTGCTGAGCACGCCTGTTGCATCGGCGCCTGTTGTCAGACATCTGTGGAAGACATTCACACATCAGCATTGATCTTACCATCCTTCAGCATAAGAAGAGGGAACACAGAATTCTTCATGACACTGAGTGAACAAAGAGCTTCACTGGTCCTCATTATGATTCAGCACAGCTTCTCAGATAAAAAGGAAAGTAGAAGTAAATAGCTTCCCAACTAAACAACTGACTTCACTAATATCACTAGCTAAGCCAACTGCACGGGAAACCCACATATTGGCAACAGTCATTACAAAGATTCAAATCCAGCACAAGTTCATCATAACAAGCATGTAAGCAATTGATAAGCAAACTAAACTGACTAGAAGCAACTAATAAGCAAACTAAACTGAATGGAAGCAGCTGATAAGTAAACTAAACTAACTATCAAAGACTGAGACATCTGACTTAAGGATTATTACAAATTCGACGCTAACGAGCTAAGGATCCAGATCTATCCTGGTCTTACAAGCAGGGGAACCATAAGTGTGGTGACCACGTGGCGGCGAGCGGTAAGGGTGCTGAGTCCCAACAGGAGCGGGAGATCCACCCTCCTGGTGGCGGCGCTCTGCTAGCTCAGCACGCAACTCAGCAATCTCTGTTCGAGCCCTGCTCAGCTCGTAGAGAGTGGTCCAGCTCGGTGTTAAGCACTGCGACTAGGTTGACTGTGCTGCTCAACCTAGGGTTACCTTCACCAACGGGTTAGACAACCACACTCTCTGTGCTGCCAGTAGGACGGCGGGTGTAGTACCTAAGGTTAAGACCGTCGGCCACCCCACCGAACAAAGAACAGTACTGGGAGAGTGCACGCCGTGCTGCATCCTGCATAGCTGCCTCTGCAGTGTCCCTCTCGGAGATGGAGTAGTGCTCCGAAACGGCCTCTGCACCCCGGAGGTCATCCCGGACAGCGAACTAGGCAGGTAGCCTCCCAGCGGTCCGGGTACCTCCCGCGACTGTGCTGGTAGACTACACAACGGTACTCGATCGACCAGGTGTGCCGGTCGAAAGCCTGGCGCAACAAGGTGTCGAGTGCGTCGTGGAAGTAACAACCGCGAGCAGCGTCACGGGTGATGGGTCGGGGCGACCCATCCCTCCGCCTCCTGCGGCTCAGAGGACTCCGTGCTGTGGTCTGAGTCGTCGTCGGGGTCTCCTCCAGGACCTCCTCCAATAGCAGGGGCGTCCCGCGGTGGTGCAGGGGGCGCTCCAGCTGGGGAGCAGAGGAACGGCGCCTCACGGACTCCACCTCCTACTGGGGTGGGGAGGAAGAGCCCTGCTGCTCTCTGTGCTGACGCCGGCGTTCCTGCTCCTCATGGAGGCGGTGGTGCAGTCTCTCCAGGTGACTCGACTGACCGGACACGGTGCGGGGAAGAGGACGCTCCGCAAGTCGAGACGCAGGAAAGGAATCACCGACTTACGTGCAGTGTGTCTAAGACGAGCCATATACAAAAGACACCGTAAGCATAAGAGTAAGAACAGAACTAATATGACAAGTGAGTAAACCATAGACAGAACAAAATAAAATTTTAACTAGGTATAATATAGTATATATATATATGTAGTAAAACATAGGGTTGGTCGAGGTGACCGACCTTTGAAGTGACACCAGAGGTCAAGGTGAGAATGAAGGTTAATAGTATTAGTACGACCAGTGCTACTCTAGGTCAGCGGTCCTACAGTCAGCACGGCTTTGATACCACTGTTGTCACACCCGGTTTTGGAAGGTAAACCGAATGCGAACTATGTACGTGCTAGGATCAGAACTCACGTACACACGATTACATAAATGAACATCATAGCACAGTGCTCGAATAATAACATAAAAGAGTATTATCTTATTACATCATAGAGCCATAGACATCCACATAGTCATCAACTTAACTGATAAATCAAAGTGCTAAGCGAAACGCAGTAAAGATAAGGCCTTCACAGGCAGCTGACTGGGGGTCGCCGCCAACCCGCACCTAAAACTCGTCGTAGTCTTGGAACTCCTGGAAGTCTCCTTCCACGACTTCATCTTCTCCTGAGCAGTGGTTGCAATGTGGACAACCTGGTATTTTGTGGTAAATCAAGGATGAGTACACATCAACGTACTCAGCAAATGCCCCGTTTGGCTGAAGTGGACTAGCTTTATGTGGGGTTAGGCTCAAGCAGTTGCTTTTAGTTGGTCAAGTATTCATTGTTAGTAGAACCCATATTTTATCACAAGCCCAAGTTATAATCCCAAAAAGAATCTCCTTAGAGAGGGAGATACTAGATTGCATAATTAAAGTCACCATCGTTAACCATCATCATTAAAGTCATCATCTGAGGTGTATCCGGAGTATCTCTAATCAAAGAGGATCCCAAGGCTGCTCTTAACCGTGAGCACGACTGATATATCAGTTCACTACCCTCTGCAGAGGTCGCACACTTACCCATGACGTGATTCCCGTTCTGCCCGGGGAGAGCTAATCCCCATTGATCACTTCCTAGGTGGTCCGGCAGGGTATCACTACGTAGCTTTTACAAAGATTCCCTAGAGATCATAGCCGCCCGTTAGGTTCTCCAGTTTGATAAACACAGTACCCCTCCCGCAGGAGAGTGACTAACAAAAAGCAAAACGAAAGAACCTCGGCACTCAGCCTCGGCAGAGCAAGCACTGTGCCTGGACCCATTGACGGCACGACGGCGAAGCAACTACACCTCTAGTTCTCTAATTAATTAGCTAAGGGCATCCCATTTCACCCTCATGGTTGCACTGTTATCCGGGTGGTCTCTCAACGAACAGGTCCTTACGGAGAGGTACTCAGGAAACAGCCTGAGCCCCCTAGAGTATCACAAGCTCATCAATATCATCAGGATAACAGTATCGTCATAAATAGTCACATCATGTTCATTGATTAGGTTAAGGCAATAGCAAAATGCTAACCATAACAATAACCCAAAAGGTCATCAAGGATAAGGTAAATTATAAAGCTAGTCAATCCTTAGGTTTCAATTAAGTAATGCGGGAAAGTGAATTATAAGTGAATGGGACATAATGGGTCAGAGGACACTTGCCTTCACCAAATTGCTGATCAGGAACTTCTTCTGCAAACTCGGGAAACACAGACTGCCCGTTGTCTACGTAAAGTAATCATTCATTCTATGCACTTAGGAAATAACAAACAAAAGCAATAAACCAAACATATGCAGCAGAGAGATCACAAGTTCACAGGAGAAAAGGATTGGTAATCTGGTGTTCCCTAGGTCTAGGGTAGATGACTATACAAAATGATTCATTATCCACTAATCAGATCTAAGTCAGTGGTGGGGTTAAATCATTACATGGTGTTAAGTCCATAAACTTAGGTGCTCCAACCTTTATTAAAGTCCTCAATCCTTTATTTATCTCAAATAGGGGTTCCAATAACATTAGTTTTACCCTAATGATCAACTATTAATTGGGACATAAAAATAGCAGGGAAACATTGTTTAAATAGATAGATAAAAATATTGTGAGCATTTTGCAATTTGAAGCACCTAATTTGGAGTTCATATGACAAAGTTATGAATTTTACAAGATTAGGGATTAAAAATATGCCTTAAATACTTATTTTGGATTAAATAAAAGGTCTGAGGACCTAACTGCGAAGATCCAAGGACGGCGGGTTAATTTTCAGAAAGCCGGGGGTCTCTTTAAGAAAATGCGCGGGCGAAGGGGTATCGGGCTTTATAGCCGTTGGATCTCGAATCAACGCCCGAGATTAGATCCGCGGGCGGGCGCGAGCGCGCGGCGGCCTGAGCGGCTGACAGGCGGGGCCGAGCGGGCAGCGGGGCGAACGGCTGACAGGCGGGGCCGGGCGGGCAGCGCGGGCACGGACGGCTGACAGGTGGGGCCCAAATGGCAGGAAGGCGGGGTGCGGGGGGGGGGGGGGAAGGGACCTGGGCCGTTGGATCTCAGGCGGATGGCTAGGATTGGGCTCGGCCTATTTGAATCAGGGTCGTTCGATCTGGGATGGACGGCGGGGATTGGGTGGCCGGCTTCTATCTTCTCATCCGGCTAGCAGAGGCGGCGGCGCCCGTCCCGCGGCGGAGAACTCGCCGGAGACGAGGGGCGCAGGGGATCTGCGGGTCCCTAGGACGACCTGGGCGGGGGGAGGTTGGGGAGGGCGCGGGGAACCTTCCGGTGAGGACTGGGTCGGGGCAGGGGCACCGGAGGGGGGCGGCCCACGGCGAAGCGGCTCGGCGGTGGCGCTAAGGGACTCCGGCGAGCAATTAAACGTGACGGGGGGCAATAAAAAGGACGGGAGAGGGCAAGAGAGGTTCCTTACCTCAAGGCGAACTCCGGGGACCCCTCGATGGCGACGGAGACGCGACGGCAGCCCGAGTCGACGGTGGCGGACCTCGGCGGCTGCGTAGAGAACGGCGGTGAGCGCGGGCAGAGGGATTCGGGGAGGGAGAGGGGAAATTGGGGCGCGTCCCGGTTGCGGACGTCGAGGCAAAGCTCACCGTGGCAGAGGGAACGGGGCTCCAACAGCAACGGAGAAACAGCTCGGGCGGCGGTGGTTTAATGGCGGCGGCGCTTTGGCGTGCGAGCAGCGTGGGCGAGGTGGAAGGGAGGCCTGCAGGTGCGCAAATGAGGGAGGGGATGAGGGCGGGCGAGGTTCTGGGCTCAAGTGGCCGAGGGCGGGGTGGTGGCGAGCTCCACGCGCGCGTGGGCGCGAGTCCGCGGCACGCGGCTCGGGGCGGCGGTTACGCGGAGACGGAAGAGCTGACAGCTCGGGCCCGCGAGCAGAGAGAGGGGGAAAGCGGGCGCGGGGAAGGCAGTCGCGCTGATGAGCGGGCCCGCCAGGGCAGAGAGGGGAGAGGGGGAAGGAGGGCGCGCGTGCGGGGATGGGCCAGATGGGCCGAAAGGCCGAGGGGGCGGGGGAAGCGGGCTTCTTTCCTTTTTCTTTATTCTGGCATTTGTTTTCCCTTTTCTTTTATTTTACTCTATTTGATTCAAATCCAAATAAGCCACAAATTCAAATTAGCATTTCTAAGAATTATGCACCAAACAAAAGTAGAATTTAGGATTTGACATGATGCCACAATACATACCCCTTGGAGTTTTAGTCTAATAAACTATAATTACACAAAGTAAATAGCCCCTTTTCTTCTATAGAAAAGAGAAATAGGGGTTGGGAAGGGTGTGAAAAGAGAAGTAACACCTGAATTTGTGAATATGAGCAAAGAAATTTTTATACCCCCAAATTCAGGGTGTTACAAACCTATCCCCCTTAAAAAAGAATCTCGCCCCGAGATTCAAGGTTGGTCAGCAAAGAGTTCAGGGTATTTGGCCTTCAGATCATCTTCTCGTTCCCAGGTTGCTTCTTCCTCGGAGTGGTGGCCCCATCTGACTTTGCACATTCTGATGGTGTTTTTTCGGGTGACTCTGTCTGCAAACTCCAGAATCTGCGTTGGCTTCTCTATGTAGGTCAGATCTTCTTGGACTTCCAAGCCCTCCACTGGCAACTGTTCTTCTGGTACTCGCAGGCACTTCTTCAATTGCGACACGTGGAACACATTGTGCACTGCTGACAAACTCCCTGGTAGGTTGAGCTGGTAGGCCACTTCTCCATGCTTTGCTTGAATCTGATATGGTCCTACGTACCGGGGTGCTAACTTGCCTTTAACTCCGAATCTTCTGACTCCCTGATAGGTGACACCTTCAGATAGACGTAATCTCCCACTTCAAAACTCAGTTCTCTTCTCCTTCTGTCAGCATAGCTTCGCTGCCTTGATTGCGCTATCTTCAGATTCTCCCGAACCATTTTGATATTCTCTTTGGCTTCAAGCAAGATGTCGGGGCCAAACACCTGTCTCTCTCCAGGCTGGTCCCAATGCAGCGGAGTCCTACAACTCCGTCCATAGAGCGCCTGAAACGGTGACATCTTCAAGCTGGCCTGGTAACTATTGTTGTAGGAGAATTCTGCATAAGGTAACCTTTTGTCCCATCCTGACTTGTCTTGCAACGCATAGGCTCTCAGCATATCTTCTAGGATCTGATTGGTTCTCTCAGTCTGACCGTCCGTCTGCGGGTGATAAGCCGAGCTGAAGTTCAAATGTGTGCCCAAAGCTTCTTGTAGCTGCTGCCAAAAATGAGAGGTGAACTGTGTTCCTCGATCTGACACTATCTTCTTCGGCACACCATGTAGGCAGACTATCCGAGACATGTATAACTCAGCTAACGTTGCTCCGGTGTATGTTGTCTTCACGGGTATGAAATGGGCCACCTTTGTTAAGCGGTCCACAACCACCCAGATGGAATCATAGCCGGCCCGGGTACGAGGTAGGCCAACTATAAAATCCATCCCGATCTCATCCCACTTCCACTGAGGAATCTGCAATGGCTGCAACAGTCCGGCGGGCCTCTGATGCTCTGCTTTGGTTCTTTGACAGCTATCACAGATGGCGACATATTCTGCGATCTCTCTTTTCATGCCATACCACCAAAACCTCCTTTTTAAATCCTGATACATCTTCTCACTTCCAGTGTATGGAGTAGGCTGTCTCATGAGCTTCCTTGAGGATCAGCTCTCGAATAGGTTTGATGTCGGGAACACACAATCGGTCCTTGAACCATATTACTCCCTCTTCATCCTCTCGAAAGTCTTTGCCTCTTCCTTCTAAGATCAGTTGCCGGATCTTATTGATGTTTTCATCATCCTTCTGCCCTTCTTTGATCTCCCGCTCTAGGGTGGGCTCTAATTCCACTGTTACTCCTTGCGTACTGTTCAGAAAACCAAGACTCAGTCTGTCGAACTCCTTGGCCAACTCATATGACATCGGGTACGTGGCCATCATATTGACTTGACTCTTCCTGCTCAGAGCATCTGCAACAACATTGGCTTTGCCTGGATGGTAATGTATCTCCAGCTCGTAGTCCTTGATCAATTCCAACTATCTTCGTTGCCTCATGTTTAACTCTGACTGGGTGAATATGTACTTCAGACTTTTATGATCTGTGTAGATGTCGCACTTCTGCCCATACAGGTAATGTCCATGTCTTTAACGCATGAACCACTGCTGCCAACTCCAGGTCGTGTGTGGGATAATTTTTCTCATGGATCTTCAGCTGTCGAGAGGAGTATGCTACAACTCTTCCTTCTTGCATTAGCACGCATCCCAATCCGGTGTAGGAAGCATCGCAATACACCGAGAATGGCTTGTGAACATCAGGCAGAACTAACGTATGTGCTGTAGTCAATCTATTCTTCAGTTCTTCAAATGCCTCTTGGCACTTTTGGGTCCACTTAAACTCAACTTTCTTTGCTAGCAACGCTGTCATTGGCCTAGCAATCTTTGAAAAGCCTTCAATGAAATGCCTATAGTATCCGGCCATTCCAATGAAGCTCTTGATTCCATGAACATCCCTCGGTGCTTTCCAGTTCAAAATGTCTGCTACTTTGGGTCCACTGCTAACCCATCTTGGTTTATGATGTGACCCAGAAACAAGACTTCATGAATCCAGAACTCGCATTTACTCAGCTTAGCATACAACTGATGCTCTCGAAGCCTTTGCAATACCATCTTCAAATGCTCCACATGATCTTCCTCACTTTGAGAGTATATGAGAATATCATCGATGAACACTACCACAAACTTGTCTAGGTAGTCCATGAACACACTGTTCATCAGATACATAAAGAAGGCTGGTGCATTTGTCAAACCAAAGGACATAACTGTATACTCATATAGCCCATACTTGGTGATGAATGTTGTCTTCGGTATGTCCGAGGGTCGGATTCTGAGTTGATGGTAGCCTAACCTCAGATCTATCTTCGAGAATACGCTGGCACCTCTGAGTTGGTCAAACAGATCTTCTATTCTTGGCAGGGGGTACTTGTTCTTAATGGTGACTTCATTCAGGGCTCTGTAATCTATGCACATCCGTTTGGTACCATCTTTCTTCTCCACAAACAATACTGGAGCGGCCCAAGGCGAGGTACTTGGTCTGATGTAGCCCTTTTCTAACAGCTCATCTATCTGCTTCTTGAGTTTGACCAATTCTGGTCCAGACACTCGGTAGGCTCTTTTGGAAATGGGGGCGGTACCAGGGATAAGCTCTATGGCAAATTCGACTTTTCTCTCGGGTGGCACGCCCGGTAACTCCTTGGGAAACACATCCGGAAAGTCCGACACAACCTTGATAGCCTCGAGCGGGTTGGTCTCCTTACTATCAACTAAAATTTGGTGACAAACTCCCTCCGCTGATTTAGGCATCTTTAGTTCAGCCACTACCTCCCTCCGGACGGGGACTTCAATGTTACGGTCCTCTTGTCACAGCTAACATTCGCTTCATATTTCATTAACCAATTCATCCCTAGGATGACATCTACCCCAGGGGTGTCTATTACTATTAGGTCACTGGGGAACCCTATCCCCTTATTTCCACCCTTATATTTGAGCATATTTTATCTGTTTGCACCTTGCCACCAACCGAATTAATCCTCATGGGCGGCATCGTTGCCTCTACTGAGATGTTATGCATTTCTACCCATGTTGCAGTGACAAATGAATGAGTTGCACCAGTATCAAATAGCACTTTTGCGGGATGAGATTCGACTGAGAACATACCTACTGCCACGTCTGGTGCATCCTGGATTGCTTCGGCCTCCAAGTGGTTCACCTTTCCTCGGTTGTACGCTTGGCCACGATTACCTGCTGCTTGTTGAGGTACACCTTGCCTTGTTGGAGCATTGGGTTGGTCTGCTGCTGCGCCATCTTCTTTGGGCACTGCATCGCCCAGTGGCCTTGTTCTCCATAGTGGAAACATCCTCTGCCTCCTCCTTGTGCTGGGGCTGCCTAGTTGTTCTGATTTGCTGCGGGGGTAGGAAGGCGAGGTGCCTGGTTGTTTTGCTTCTGATACTGATTCCCTCCTTGCTGGCTGTTCTAACGATACTGCTGCTGTTGTGGGTACTGCCTCTGAAACTTCTGCTGATGCGGACGCTGATTCTGATTCTGATATCCCTGAGGGTGACTAGGCCTGCCTTGCTGAGATGAACTGCCTGAGAAGCGGGGACGGCTGATGCTTCCGGACTGGGGTCCACTCATCTTGCGCTTCCGATCTTCCATATCCTTACGCTTCTTCTCGGTCATAACTGCCCTATCGATCAGGTGCTGGAAGGTGGGGAAGGTGTGATTCATCAGCTGGTAGTGCAGGGGATCCACCAAACCCCTCATGAACCTGTACTGCCTTTTAGCATCAGTGTTGACATCTTCAGGTGCATAACGAGACAGCTGCAGAAATTTGTCTCTGTATTCACTAACAGACAGGGGTCCCTGCTTCAGAGCCAAAACTCCTCCTTCTTCACAATCATCAGTCCCTCTGGAACATGGTATCTGTGGAAACTCTCACTGAATTCCTCCCAAGTGATGGCTTCGGGTCAGCATGGGTGGCGAGGTAGGACTCCCACCAAGACTGGGCTGCTCCCCTTAGCTGGCGGGGACCGTACAGAACCTTCTCCCTGTCGTCACATTGGGCGGTGCGCAGTTCCCTTTCCACTGCACGCAGCCAGTCTTCTGCATCCATGGGGTTGGCAGAGTGCGCGAAGGTAGGAGGGTGCCCTCTCATGAACTCACCACGTTTATCCCGTGGCATCTGGGGCATCTGCACTTGCAATCGGGGTTGGGGTTGCTGTTGAGCCTGCTGCATGGCTGCCAGAGTCTGCCCAATAGCCTGCACTGCCTGAGTCTGCATCAAGAACATCTGCTCCACGGTCATCGGGGGTGGTGGGGAGGCTGCCTCTGATGTTCCTCCTGCTGGGCATGCTGCTCTTGCTGAGCACGCCTGTTGCATCGGCGCCTGTTGTCAGACATCTATGGAAGACATTCACACATCAGCATTGATCTTACCATCCTTCAGCATAAGAAGAGGGAACACAGAATTCTTCATGACACTGAGTGAACAAAGAGCTTCACTGGTCTCATTATGATTCAGCACAGCTTCTCAGATAAAAAGGAAAGTAGAAGTAAATAGTTTCCCAACTAAACAACTGACTTCCTAATATCACTAGCTAAGCCAACTGCAGGGGAAACCCACATATTGGCAACAGTCATTACAAAGATTCAAATCCAGCACAAGTTCATCATAACAAGCATGTAAGCAACTGATAAGCAAACTAAACTGACTAGAAGCAACTAATAAGCAAACTAAACTGAATGGAAGCAGCTGATAAGTAAACTAAACTAACTATCAAAGACTGAGACATCTAACTTAAGGATTATTACAAATTCGACGCTAACGAGCTAAGGATCCAGATCTATCCTGGTCTTATAGGCAGGGGAACCATAAGTGTGGTGACCACGTGGCGGCGAGCGGTAAGGGTGCTGAGTCCCAACAGGAGCGGGAGATCCACCCTCCTGGTGGCGGCGCTCTGCCAGCTCAGCACGCAACTCAGCAATCTCTGTTCGAGCCCTGCTCAGCTCGTCCAGAGAGTGGTCCAGCTCGGTGTTAAGCACTGCGACTAGGTTGACTGTGCTGCTCAACCTAGGGTTACCTTCACCAACGGGTGAGACAACCACACTCTCTGTGCTGCCAGTAGGACGGCGGGGGTAGTACCTAAGGTTAAGACCGTCGGCCACCCCACCGAACAAAGAACAGTACTGGGAGAGTGCACGCCGTGCTGCATCCTGCATAGCTGCCTCTGTAGTGTCCCTCTCGGAGATGGAGTAGTGCTCCGAAACGGCCCTGCACCCCGGAGGTCATCCTCCGGACGGCGAACTAGGCAGGTAGCCTCCCAGCGGTCCGGGTATCTCCCGCGACTGTGCTGGTAGACTACACAACGGTACTCGATCGACCAGGTGTGCCGGTCGAAAGCCTGGCGCAACAAGGTGTCGAGTGCGTCGTGGAAGTGACAACCGCGAGCGGCGTCATGGGTGATGGGTCGGGCGACCCATCCCTCGCCTCCTGCGGCTCAGAGGACTCCGTGCTGTGGTCTGAGTCGTCGTCGGGGTCTCCTCCAGGACCTCCTCCAACAGCAGGGGGTCCCGCGGTGGTGCAGGGGGCGCCTCCAGCTGGGGAGCAGAGGAACGGCGCCTCACGGACTCCACCTCCTGTTGGGGTGGGGAGGAAGAGCCCTGCTGCTCTCTATGCTGAGCCGGCGTTCCTGCTCCTCACGCAGGCGGTGGTGCATTCTCTCCAGGTGACTCGACTGACCGGACACGGTGCGGGGAAGAGGACGCTCCGCAAGTCGAGACGGCAGAAAGGAATCACCGACTTACGTGCAGTGTGTCTAAGACGAGCCATCTACAAAAGACACCGTAAGCATAAGAGTAAGAACAGAACTAATATGACAAGTGAGTAAACCATAGACAGAACAAAATAAAATTTTAACAAGGTATAATATAGTATATATATATATATATGTAGTAAAACATAGGGTTGGTCGAGGTGACCGACCTTTGAAGTGACACCAGAGGTCAAGGTGAGAATGAAGGTTAATAGTCCTTAGTACGACCAGTGCTACTCTAGGTCAGCGGTCCTACATCAGCACGGCTTTGATACCACTTATGTCACACCCGGTTTTGGAAGGTAAACCGAATGCGAACTATGTACGTGCCAGGATCAGAACTCACGTACACAGCGATTACATAAATGAACATCATCGCACAGTGCTCGAATAATAACATAAAAGAGTATCTTATTACATCACAGAGCCATAGACATCCACATAGTCATCAACTGATAAATCAAAGTGCTAAGCGAAACGCAGTAAAGATAAGGCCTTCACAGGCAGCTGACTGGGGGTCGCCGCCAACCCGCACCTAAAACTCGTCGTAGTCTTGGAACTCCCGGAAGTCTCCTTCCACGACTTCATCTTCTCCTGAGCAGTGGTTGCAATGTGGACAACCTGGTATTTTGTGGTAAAGCAAGGATGAGTACACATCAACGTACTCAGCAAATGCCCCGTTTGGCTGAAGTGGACTAGCTTTATGTGGGGTTAGGCTCAAGCAGTTGCTTTTAGTTGGTCAAGTATTCATTGTTAGTAGAAGCCAGATTTTATCACCAAGCCCAAGTTATAATCCCAAAAAGAACCTCCTCAAAGAGGGAGATACTAGATTGCATAATTAAAGTCACCATCGTTAACCATCATCATTAAAGTCATCATCTGAGGTGTATCCGGAGTATCTCTAATCAAAGAGGATCCCAAGGCTGCTCTTAACCGTGAGCACGCTGATATATCAGTTTCACTACCCTCTGCAGAGGTCGCACACTTTACCCATGAGCCGTGATTCCCGTTCTGCCCGGGGAGAGCTAATCCCCATTGATCACTTCCTAGGTGGTCCGGCAGGGTATCACTACGTAGCTTTTACAAAGATTCCCTAGAGATCATAGCCGCCCGTTAGGTTTCTCCAGTTTGACAAACACAGTACCCCTCCCCGCAGGAGAGTGACTAACAAAAAGCAAAACGAAAGAACCTCGGCACTCAGCCTCGGCAGAGCAAGCACTGTGCCTGGACCCCATTGACGGCACGACGGCGAAGCAACTACACCTCTAGTTCCTCTAATTAATTAGCTAAGGGCATCCCATTTCACCCTCATGGTTGCACTGTTATCCCGGGTGGTCTCTCAACGAACAGGTCCTTACGGAGAGTGTAACACCCGATTTTAGGGGTCCAAAACCCGGGGTTAACATAACACCAGGTATGCTGGGACCAAGTCTCAAACATATGATGTATAGTGGCACAGGATCGAATGTCACAACTTTATAAATAACAGGAGTTCTATACAAAATAAATAATTACATTATAAGGAGACAACGGTCCAGCAACCCAAAGTTGACTGGGAGACGACGACCTAGACCACTCACGAAACTCATCACAGCATCCTCCATGAGCATCATCCTGCAGTACCTGTTCCTGACCTGTGGTGTATGTGAGACAGCAAGAGTGAGCTCACATACGTTCATCGCTCAACAAGTGTGGGGAATAATGTGCATGAACTCGCCAAAAGTGGGAGCTCACTTGAAGTGTAAGGCTTACCAAAGAAGATGGTTAGAGCTGAGCATTGCTTTTAAAGTTGGTCAAAATTTTATTAGCAATTACTAAGTATAAGTAAATACCAACCCAATTAAGTAGTAGAACAAAAGTAACCACTTCACCTGCGATGCAATGCATATGACAAATTGAATTTAGTTCCATAATTAATCATGTGAGGGTTCGAGCTGCTCTTGACCGTGAGCACGGCTAGTATACCAGTTTTACACTCTGCAGAGGTTGCGATCTTTACCCACAAGTCGTGTATCCCATGTCGCTAGGGTTTGCAAGGCCCTTAGACACTTCCGAGGTGAATGGCTAGGGATCCACTACGAGGCCTTTACAAAGTTCCACTAGCTTCCGAAAACCCGCTACAGTTTTATAGGAAGTTCCAATGCAGGAATCCCTTGCAGGACCGCCATCGCAGCAAAATCCTCCCGAGGGCCTCCCTACACTGACCACTCCCTACTGCCCTTGCCCCTTTCGGGTAAGGTAGTCTTCCACTAGCTTTCCTAATTAATCAGCCAAGGGGTCCCATTCCTCCCTTGTGGTAGCACTGTTTTCCCGGGTGGTCGCTCCATGTTCCAATTAACATAATGATCTCATCATGAACAATAAATAACAACTGATAACAAAAGTGTAACCATGAATAGTGTATCTCCATACCCAAAACCACATATAGCACTAGCAAGTACTACCAGAAAGTTCAGTGGTAAACAAGGTATAAAGATAGACAAACTAGGGTAACCTATTGGGTCCCATCAAAATTAACCTATGCAGATCATTATGATTAATCAGAACATGGCTGGGTAAAAAGAAGTGATCAAGGGCACAACTTGCCTGGGACTTGAGAATCCAGGTACCAGGATGATCTTCAGGTGACACGTGTCCTCACTGCTAAACGTAGCAATACAAACAAACAGTGTATAGGCAAGATTAACATTACACCAAACATGTATGCCAAAATACATATTAATAATCTACATATTAAAATAAGATCACAGGAAAAAGAATTATTAATTTTGGAGTTATAGATTTTAAGTTATGGATTTTCTAATGTTTTATGTGTTAATACAAGATTAAGTATTGGATAAATTTAAATGAGCCTTTCATGCCAAAACAGAGGCACAAAATGATGAAGAATATTATTACAAAATTTTAGAAACTGGAATGGTTCAATTTGGAGCTAAAATAAATTTTCTATGAATTTATAAAGTTTTAGTAATTATTTTATATTAAAAATCCATTTATAAATTATTTCTCTGGTTTTACACTGTTCTGGACTGGGCCTCAATTACAGCAAAGCGCAGGGGCTCGGCGCAAGAAACCCGAGACTCAGTCAACAGTGAACGTGGACGGCGGGTTTATTCCAAGAAAATGCAGGGTCTCTTTTAGAAAGTGGCCACGGCGAAGGGGTATCGGATAGATCTAGCCGTTCAGATTAGATCCTATGGCCCTGATTACATTACCCTATCATCGAAACGGTACTCGCTCAGAGTCGTCGATCAAACAATCAACGACCGGGATTTAAAATACTCAGATGGATTCCAGCGCGCACGATCTGGATCGAACGGCCGAGGGGGAATCAGGCCGAACCGGTCACAGGACCCTAATTGCTACCGCCAGATGCAAATCCTACGATCACGAGCACTTCCCCCCATCTCCTTGCCGGACGATGGCAACAGCCGCACCTTCACGGCGGCACCATCGCCGGCGCCCAGCCAAACTACGAACCGCGCGCCCAAACATCGATTCTACCGGTTCCAAATGAAGCGGACAACTGCGCGTACATGGAGGGCGAATATTTACCTAAGATGGCGCACACAGGAGGGTTGGCCACGGAGGAGGTGCGGCCCGCGGCGGTCCAATCTCGACGGTGAGCAATTCCCAGAGTCCCAGGGCACCACTCCCCGATTGCACCCACGCACGGCTTCCTCGTGCGCTGCCCAATCCTCGGGTGACAAGATTAGGGCCCGAGCCACGCTATAGCCGACAATCCACGGCGGCTCCCTCGGCGACGGAAACCGCCCGCCTCTCTCGCTGCACTCCCTTTCTCTATCTACGCTAGGGTTGCTCAGTGGCGGCGCAAGAAGGTTTGAGCAAGAGGCGAGGCTTGATCGGGTTATATACCCGGCCGTGCTTGGTCAACGGTGGGACCGCGGATTCCGAGCAGAACCGCATGAGCAGCGCCACTGTCGGAGGTAGTTGATGGTGCTGACAGACGGGTCCCAGGTGTAAGTGAAACGGCGCGCGCGCGAGGTGACTGCCGGTGGACCCACGCGTCAGCGGAAGGGAAGATGGCTGGTGGAGCGCGTGCGCGACTGTCATGTAGGGCCCCCCTGTCGGCGCCATTACCAGGAGCTAGGCCGCGCGGGAGGTTAAGGGTTAATGGGCCGAATTTGGTGTTCTTGGCCCACATAAGGTTTTATTCCTTTTCTTTTTCTTTTCTTGTTATTTTGTTTTTATTTGATATCAAATTTCAAAATTGAGTTTGAATCTGCAGTTGAGATTGTAAATTTAGGTTTTTAATGTACAAACAAAAACACCAGTATGAACTTTGCCAATTTATTTATCTATTAATCTTATTAAGATATGCTTTCAAATATAAGATTCATACACGCATAGAATGGGTATTTTAAGAAATGTAATCTCTAATATAAATTTCTTTTTAGCGAATAATTATAAATATTCATTTCAACCAAGGAGTGACAAATTCGTATAGAGATTCTTTTATTAGGAACGTGTTTGTTTTAGGTGATGTTGTTTTAAATGTAACAAAATTTTATTGGAAGGCATTCTAATATCAAAATCTTTGGAGAACTTTTACTGAACTTTCAAAGTAAGATTTTGGGTGTTACAAATCCTACCCCCCTTAAAAATAATCTCGTCCTCGAGATTTGTAAGAAAAGGGATGTATACTCATATTGTTTCTCGGAACATATGCACAAACAAAGAAATCTCAGCATGAGGTATAATTCTAAAATAGGGTCAATAGACCTTATTGTTCTTTCTAGAATAATATCATATCATCTACTAACTAAAGTAACATCTAGACCTTACAAATCATCATAATTTATATCTATGTAGCTTGGTGAAGCTGGTGGTGGTGGTGGAGGTTGTTGTTGTTGTTGTCTCTCCAATCGTGCTTGCCTTATTTCTTGGCGGGCCTGACGTATTTCCTCGCGTTGTTGTCTTATCTGATTCTGCATCTCGGTCACCAGGTCTGTTAACTGTTGTATTACCAGTCTTTGTGTAGCA